>JAJLSL010000007.1:0-571508 GCA_030567555.1 Kuraishia hungarica
GCGGTTTGGTACCGCTATACTACCAAGGAGGGAGAGGGCAGAGAATCTTTTGGGTTACAGAATTGAGACTTCAGACTGGAAAAACCCAATATGGGATTAATGTGTATGCCTGATGATACCGGTGTGTGGAAATATGGAGAAGAGTAATAATTGCCATAGTTTTCGCGCAAAGACTGGATTATATATTGGCAAGCGATTCTCCTAGAGATAACTGGACCATCTTGAGTGAAATATAAACGTGACGAATCATAGCTATGAGGGTGTACAACCATGTGACGCTATAAGAGGTATGATACATCACGGTTGAGGTATGCTTAACACACAGCCAAAGGATGATTGTCAAGTCTAGGCCTAGAGATATTGAACCTGCCTTACAATACAGGGGATGCACTGGCCCTTCTGCTTCAAGCGCCTCAACAAACGATTGAATGACTTAATGAACTCTACATTTGAATGGGAGCTTCTACCAATCTCGCTTATTCTACATTGCAAGTAATAACCAATGTGTCGTTTCAAACATGTTTTCATAGATACATCTATACCCCAAAGATCCTCCCTGGTGTAGATCTAACTGACTGTGTTCCTTTCCATCACCATGATATTATTGCTGCTAGAGCACAATTACTTTGTCCTGATGTGCTTGAGAGGACCAGTGGAATGCAAAAAGTTAATAGCGTACTCTTTCTTTCTGAATTTACGCTCCTTGGGCTCCTGGACGTAGTAGTCCCAACCCTGACCCTCAGCAAACCTTATAGCCGATTCCTTTGTGTCAAATCTCATTATAGTACCTTGCATATAGTCAGAAGATCCCTGGTAACCCATCATGTCATTCTCCCACCTGTTGCCCTTAGATAGCACATCCCAGTCAACACTCCAGCGTCTGGTGTTGTTATTTCCGCTCTGTGTGGCAGCCTTGGACTCCTTGTATATTCTCACTATTCTGTCACTAACCAACTCCTTTGGTGCTCCACTGATAATCTCCTTTGGCACTGACACCTGCTCCTCTGTCAACTGAGGCAACTTCTGTCTGAGAGTCGTTGCAACAGAGAACATGCGAACACCAGCTAACCTGCCGGTTGCAATTCCTCTCATGTGTGGCATCATCATTGCTAGAAATAATGAATGAAAAACTTCAACGAAATGTTCTGAAAATCACTACTTCAAACAACTTCTATAAAATAGCTATCACTCTTTTATCGTTCCTTGATCTACTTATCTTCAATTCTCACACCTAAAACACCAAGCTGCAATGGCTAGTGAGTAAGTACAGTGAGGTTCACTACCTTATGTAAGAGCCAAATACAATTGGTCGGAACTGGACCTGGCCACTCAAAGCATTACCCGGATGGAGTAGGGGACCCATGAGATACCTGCATGGTACACGACTACGAGATCCAATTTTGATGATATCACGACTTTTCAGCAAGGAGAGGCTGGTATCGAGTGCCGTTCCTAAAAGGGTAATGTAATGAGATGAGGAGATGCTTTTCGTGTCCTTGCAGACGTGAGGAGCGTATACGATCTGAGGATATATATAGGCAATTGATCTGATCCAGGAGGAACATCTACTGGGATAAATGAGGACAGCTATAGAGCAATTCCTTTCGAAGTATTTGTTTCTGATTTTCGTTTTCTGAAACGCACAGTGCCATATTCTAGATCATGTCAAGCAAATTCATCTTAGACGCATTGAGGGAGGTGATCCCCACAGAGCCAGAGCCATTGCCGGAAAAGCTCACACAGTACACACAGACGATGTATCTGGCTTCCAAGAACAGTTACTTGCGCCCACAAGATGAAATAGCGAGGTATCATCTCTGTGCCTTTTTGGCTGTTGACAAGTTACAAGTTCAGTTAGAACTACCCGATCCAATGATTGACAGAATCCCCATACCGAGAAGGACGGTAAGGAGTGTGATAAATAGCTTCAAAAGAGGTTTGGCAATTTCATCTGCACCAAATACTCCTTATGCTACTCCAACATCAACACCATCTAAGAGACCCGCTTCGTCTGACTCTCCTCTCTCCACACCAAAGAGAAGAGGAAGGCCCCCAAAGCTAGCTGCAACCCCACCTGTCACCCCTTCTTCTGATAGAAACCCTCTCAGTGGGCTTGATGATACTAGTTCCACAATCTCCCCATTGACCAAGAAGCTGTTAGAGTCCTCTGCTGACTCTTCCACTGGCAATTCGACCCCAAAACGTCGCGGACGCCCACCCAACTCTCTCTCTGCTAGTAACAGTACACCAACAACCCCCACAAGGAGGGTGGGTAGACCACCCAACAGCCTAAAGGCTGCATCACCTGTGAAGTCAGCTGGTGTCAGCACTCCTCATGTGATTTCGTTCTGCAGCAAGTTTTACATCCCTGAGGAGGTCGTCAAGGGAATCCTGCAGTCATTCGAGGAGTTACACAACAGGATGAAAAACGAATGGGCTCTATTATGTGGACTGATTGGAGTGGCTTTTACGCGTCTCAATAAGAAGGAGATGGAGGGCACTCTCGGTTTCAAAGAAAAGTTCTACAGCAGACTACATCAATTCCAAACTGGGGGTATCATCAAGAATGACTTGACGCATTGGCTCAACCTCGTGGAGAATTTGGTCTCTACAGAGAAATGGGTCAGAGAACTGGAAGACGCAGGGGACCATAGAGTTCAATTCAGTGAATTAACCTCCACAGGCAACATGATCGTACCCTCTATGAGGTACACCACCTCCACAGACCTCCGAACAAAGCACGAGGACTGGCTCTCACAGGTAAGGGTAACCTTGGCCTCAGTGACAGGGTAACACTCATCACCTTGTCGTCTCCTCCCCCCCGGTTTTGCATATTTTTTCACACGCATATTTTTTCTTTGCGTAATTCGGGATGCACACGTTACAGGTTACCTAATAAAGTGTGCTAGTGATGAGCTAACCTCGTCAGACTGCCTGCCATACTCATCGCCGTTAAGGCACACTGTGAACCTGCGAAGCCGAAGCATTTGCATGTATAATAATAAATTTGATGATAAATAAGGGGTACTTATTCATCACAAAGTAGATATATATATGAAGGCATTTTTCCCTTTACTGTAAAATCGAAGCCTCATAGTTTTTCCTTTACTGTGTGGTGTAAGTTCAGCGATACCACATATCTGATAGTGGTAATTTTTCAGCACCGATCTTGATATATAGAGAGGGTTCACCATAACCATCTTCTTTTGGGTTGGTTGCATACTGTGATTCTAAGAGACCGCAGGTGTTAGAATTTTTTGAGAAGCAGGAAGGAGGACTTTGAAGCAGGGCATATATTTTTTTCTTGTCGAGCAGATCAACCATCCTCGCTGGATATATATATATATTGGTTTACTCAGACAGTGACCGGAGAGAATAGGACAGCATCTGTTACACTGGTGCCGTTTTTGACTATAGATCTCTATACCTCATCTTGCATTCCTTTGGGTTGGAACCAAAAGTTATATTTTTTTTTGCCCCCTTACGTTTTTCTGCACTACATTTTAGAATAATCATGGACTCTACAGTGCCATCTAAAAGAGGTTCCTCGGCTACATCGCCGTCGAACGAGAGGAATCACAAGCATACCAAGCACAACACCATGAAATATGAAACCGGCGGCATTAGCCATAATGGTACTGCCCAGAATGGCCCACTGGCCGGCGAGGAGGTTGATGACGGTGTTGTTCCTGAGTTGGAAAATGGAGAGAACGGTGATGTTGAAGAAAAGGAAGTTGTGGAGGGTGATGTTGAGATTGAGGATGCCAGCGCAATCTTCGAAAGTTCCGAGGAGGATGACGACTTAAGTGACGGAAACGGGGATACCGTTGCCTCTTTGAGGTTCAACGGGGTGTCCCACGAGGCCAATGATACATGGCAGCAGACAGTTGAGACGGTTGTCAAGTCTGTTGTTTCCGTCCATTTCGCACAGGTTGCAAACTTTGACTCAGATCCTGCTATTGTCAGCGAAGCCACTGGTTTTGTTGTGGATGCCGAGCAAGGCCTCATTTTGACTAATAGACATGTCGTTGGAGCCGGTCCATTTCTAGGATATGCTGTCTTTGACAACCACGAAGAGTGTGAAGTGAAGCCAATATACAGAGATCCAGTGCACGACTTTGGTTTCCTCAAGTTCAATCCAAAGGATATCAAGTATATGAAAGTACAGGCATTGGAGCTTCGTCCAGAGTTGGCAAAGGTGGGTTGTGAAATTCGTGTTGTCGGTAATGATGCTGGAGAGAAGTTATCCATTCTTGCTGGTTTCATCTCCAGACTAGACAGAAACGCCCCAGACTATGGTGGAATGACATACAACGATTTCAACACTGAGTATATCCAGGCTGCAGCTAGTGCATCTGGTGGTTCTTCAGGTTCCCCCGTCGTCAACATTGATGGATATGCAGTGGCTTTGCAGGCTGGTGGTAGCACTGAGTCATCAACTGACTTCTTCTTACCTGTATACAGAGTCCTTAGAGCCCTTCAGTGTATCCAGAAGAGTGAGGCTGTCACAAGAGGTACAATCCAGGTGCAGTGGACACTGAAACCATTTGACAAATGTCAGAGACTTGGTCTCAGGCCCGAGACTGAAAAGCACATGAGAGGTCAGTTCCCGACTCTCATTGGTTTGCTTGTTGCGGAAGTTGTTCTTCCCGAGGGTCCTGCTGATGGAAAGCTCAAGGAAGGAGATACCCTTATTTCTATCAATGGTATTGATATTTCCACCTTCATCAAAGTGGACGAAATATTAGACTCCTCAGTTGGTTCCAAAGTGCAGGTCCTTGTCCAGAGAGGTGGCAGAGATGTTAATGTGGAGTGCGATGTTGGTAATCTCCATGACATTTCTCCAAGCAGATACCTCACAGTTTGCGGTGCCTCTTTCAACGATATGAGTTACCAGATGGCTAGAATTTATGCCATCCCCGTGAAGGGAGTCTTTTTGAATGATGCTTCCGGTTCTTTCCTCTTTGATGAATACGACAAAGTTGGCTGGATCGTGGATGCAGTTGAGGACAGGGACACACCTGATCTGGACACCTTCATCGAGATCATGAAGGAGATCCCAGACGGCAAATGGATTTCAGTATCTTACCGCCATCTGACGGATCTTCATGTTCCAAGGGTTTTTGTGACACACATTGACCGTCACTGGGCCTCAAGTTTCAAGATGGCGATCAGGAACGATGACAGTGGATTGTGGGATTTCAAGACTATCCAGGAGAAACCACTTGCAATGGTACCACTCAAGCCACATAATGCAAAGTTTGTTGATATCCCAACAGAGTTCGAGGGCTGTGCCAAATTGGTGAGAAGTCTTGTCTTGGTGACTGCAACTTTGCCAATCCAGCTTGATACCTTCCCAAGTGTCAAAAAGAGAGGATATGGTGTAGTTATTGATGCCGAGAAGGGTTTTGTCATAGTTTCTAGGTGTTTTGTACCACATGATTTGTGTGATGTCCATATCACCGTTGCCGAGTCGATTGTGGTGCCAGCCAAGGTCGTTTTCCTCCACCCTTCGATGGGATATGCAATTGTGAAGTATGATCCTTCGCTTGTTTTGGCTTCTGTCGAGACCCCACGGTTTAGTGATGTTCCGCTTGCAAGGGGTGAGAAGACCATTTTTGTAGGTTACAACTTCAATCTCAGAGTGGTGACACATGAGACACGCGTTTCAGATATCGCTTGTTTGAGTATTCCTGCAAGCCCTCTGATGCCTCGCTATAGAGCAACCAATATCGAGGCTGTCCAGATAGACTCCAATCTCAGCTCTCAGTGTGGTTCAGGTTTGCTTGTAGATGCCGATGGAACCATTCGTGCTCTGTGGCTTTCGTTTATGGGTGACAGACAGAATGAGACGGACAATATTTACAAGTTGGGTATTGATATCACCGACATTAATGAAACTATTAGACAGTTCCGCGAGGGTGCTGAGACCCCCAAGTTCAGGATTATCGAGGCGGAGTTTGCTGCAGTGACTATCTCTCAGGCTAGAATTAGAGGTGTGAGCGAGGAGTGGATTTCCAAGATGGAAGAAGCGGATACTTCGAAGGATCGTCTTCAATTTCTGTCTGTATCTAGGGTGAGTGTTCCTGCTCCAGGACAGAAGGCCTCCAACCTGCTTACTGGTGATATTGTGCTGTCTGTTAATGGAAAATCTGTGAGTCGTATTCGTGAACTTGATGTGATGCACTTCAACGAAGAGTTGGAGTTTGAAATTGTGAGGAGAAAGAAGGCACAGACCGTTCAGGTGCAGACTGCTCCTACTGAGCTGCTCAACTCATCCCAGCTTGTTATGTGGTCTGGTGCTTGCTTGCAGACACCACATCAGAGCGTTAGACAAGTGATGAAGAACTTGCCTTCGGGTGTGTATGTCACCAACTGTGGTCCTGGTTCTCCTTCTAGACACTACGTTATTGGTGCTACGAATTTTATCACCCATGTAAATGAGCAACCCACGGGGGATCTCGACGCATTCTTGAAGGTTGTGAAGGATATTCCAGATAACACTTATTGCAAGCTGAGAATTGTATCATTTGACAATATCCCATTTGCTCAAACCTTGAAGACAAACTACCACTATTTCCCAACATCGGAGTTGAGAAAGGACCCGGTGACCCAGGAATGGGTGGAGAAGGAGTATTAGCTGGGTTGCACGACAAACTTTTAGCATGTTGTAATATTATTTTCTACATTGGTTTGCAAATACTATTTCGATAGCCGACGAGCTTAATGGAACCCAGTTCTATTTCTTCAATTATATACAAGTAATGTAAAGACCCGAGTGCAACAGAGCTCATTTTTTATATAGTTTGACTGCAAATTTGTTCCATAGTAGTGTATGTCTATACCTAACCGGGTATGAAACAACTCCTCACAGCGTTAAACTCTGTGCCTGTGACCAATCCTCAAAGGGACTCGAAACAGTTGTTCTCACTCTCCTCTATGCGTTTTGTTTTCTGCTTCTATCATTCTCCAGCATCATCATTCACCTCACCTTGATGATACAACAGTGCACAGCAGTGTATCTACCCTTCGATCTGCTCTTCTCTGTCATTTTACAAAAAAGGCAGCAGTTTCTTTAGTCTCTTCACCTGGTTACCCTCACCTGACCTTGTAGCTCTCACAGTTCCAACATGCTTGCTCAGCACTCTGTTGGACCAGCCTGCATTTCCGTGCTTCTTTCCTGAAACACCACGTTTGTAGCCATCAGCAGTTTTCCTCCACCTCTTGTAAGTGGCTCTGTGGGTCTTGGTAAGGTTCCTCTGGAATATCATCGGCACAACCTGCAGCGATGCCATACCGGGGATGAATGAGCTCACCGATGAAAACACAGGTCTTCCTATTAAACCAAACATGCTTTGTATATGTATAAATGACTGTATTTATGAGTAATAGCCACAATATCCCCCAATATTCCGCCAACCTTGAAGGATATATGTTCACTCTCTTAGCTTAGTATGATGATGACCATGGTGCCAATGCATCTCTAGCGCTTGAGTTTGGAAAACTACTGATGTGTCAAGGACGGGTAACCAGTCAACACTGGGGTAGTGAGAACAGAGAGACTCACATTATATCACTTAAGTAACTAAAGATTAATGAGAACACTTGAAATATGAATTCAAAATAAATTTGAAAAATTTATGCTTATATGCTGAAATGGAATACTACAATGACATCCAATGAAACCTCCTCTCCTTCTCTCCCCAGAAAAAGTTGTCCAGTGCATGTGTCCATGCAATTATGTCCTTCCTTCATGCTGCCACCTATGATGCGTGTGTCTCATTAATCTTCAGGTCACCAAGTGCCCTCTCAAGTGAACTATGATCGCCCTCACGCTCTGCGAGCTTCTTATGGACCCAATCAATATAGTCCTCGCTTAGAGACCTATTTAAGATTTGCTCATACATGTCTGTCCCCTCATCATATTCGACTAGTACCAAGCTGTTAGAGCTTCTTTCAAAGCGTAAACTCCATACTTTATCTTCCACTTTAGGGACCGTAGCTAGGAGCCAATCCAAAACCGAATATAGCCATTTTTTGCAATTGGCCGCTGTTCGAGAATTATGCAAATGGCTGGGAACGTCGGCCGTATCCAATGTTTCTATTTCTCTCAGGCCGAAATCCTTAGACCGAAGTCCTATTTTTATAATTGGAACACCTGCCAGATGACATTGCAGGTATGTCTTCAACAGCTTTCGCTGAAATGAGGCACTGGCAAATAGTTGTTTTCTATGCGCCCAGTTGTGAGTTTTGAGTTCAATATACTGTGGCTTCTTTGCATTGAATTCAATATCATTGGAAGTAGGTAGCTCAGACTCACAATCAATTTCTGCCGCCAGGATCATAGAGGCCCCTCTTCCTTTAACGAATGCCCTAGACAAAGAGACAAATTTGCCTGCATTGGATGATGGACCTGGAGGATAGACATTTGATTCCTCAGTAGGATCATCCTGCTCTGTAGGTTGCGATACTACCTGTTCAAACCGATATCCTGAAAACATGAATTTCTTCGTCATAGTGCTCGCGCCCTCGTATTCGGATTCATTGTAGATATTGTCACTTAGATATAAGCATCCACCAACACAGCAAATGTTTATATCTATTTGTGGCATGTCGCCGCTGACCGCGATCGCTAGATCCACCAAAATACCCCTTTGAGTGACAATGCAAGCAGGAAATGGAGCCTTCGCACTTGTACTATTGGAAATACCATCGAAATGGTCTTGGATGCAAGAAGTCACACCCGTTAATCGTGGACAGTCCGGCGACGGCCTAATGCTTTTGAACGTTTTATAGCCTACATCAAGCTTGATGCTACCCCGTCCCCTATTATCGAATTTTCCCTTAAATTGGAATGTACGTAGTCCTTCACGAGTAAAGAATTGTCTTCCCTCATCATCCTTTGTGTAGTAGGCAATCTCTTTGGGATAGGAAAAACTAACTGTTTGTTTGGGGACATGTACTTGTAATGTTGCCAGGACACTCATGACGTTGGGGATTGATCACACTCTCCTGATTTTATTTGGGCATCAGTTTCTTATTGAGGTCATAATGGTAACTGGGGATATCTGGTTTATTTACAAAACTAAATTCTCAAACAATCGGTGAAGTGAATTTTGGTACATAACGTACAATAAGCGAGGGACATCATCATGCAGGAACAGCTCATCGCTGGGGTCCAAGCAGGGCCCCAATGCAGATATCACTGCGCCGAAACAGCAATAAATAATATACATAATATCAAATAATACACAATCGATTTGAATGTCTCATGGCTGTCGATCAACCGGTAAACCATGAATAAACCCCAGACACTCCCTAAACTCCGAGACGCCTGGACCCCTAGACGTGAAGACTCCGCATGCCTATTCCAGAGCGAGAGAGCATTTCCAAAATTGATTTTTGATTCCTTTCTTTCTATGCATTCCAGCACATACATACTATTCGCTACCTTCGGCATCAGAATCGTACTGCACCAAAGTGCCTCCAAGATTGCTCTTATCTTCCACTTTTTTGTCCGAATCACCCTCCTTTGGATGGCTGCCTTCTTCAGAGACCATTGTATGTGAATCCTTACCACCACCCAAATCCGTTTTATCCACTATATGTGATGAGGCTGATTTTTCAGTTAATACGATATGGCTATGCACCTTCTTCCTCGGCATGATTTTAGTGCTAATCCCGGCTATCCCCCGTTTGATTCCACCAGTTGTCACACGTTCTCTCACCACATTAGCTGGCACACCTATCGACTGTTTTGTTACAAGAGATTCCTTTTCCTTACGGAAATCATCCAACTGTGATGCTTCTGATTTTTTCGCATCTTCTTCCTGTACCCGTTTCCTCTTGTCCATAGCGGAATAGAACTCCGCCTCTTTAGCATCCAACCTATGAGACGAATTGGTCTGCTCTAACAGCGCTTTATATTCAGCATACCGTTGTGCCCTATTTTCCTGAAGCTGTTCCGCCAGAGTTTTACGCTCTTTCTCCCTTTGTTCCCTGATGTATTCCTTGGCATCTTCTTCATTCTGCTCCTGTTGTCTTTCCAGTTCCTCGGTGGTGGAACTGCCTGACGTCACAAACTTGAAGGACATCACCAACGCACAGTACACTTTTGTTGGGTGGTCAAAATGATCCGATACAGATCCTCCTCGTCCACAGCCAAAAGTGTGTAATATATATCTATTGATTCCTGTCTCTCACAAGTGCAGATATCCATTTTACAATTTTCAGATGGGTTCTTCTTCTCCAGCCTATGCTCATCGCGCTGCAGAATCCCCACATAATTTGTTCCCATGCAAGGAGCTCATCACTAGCGAACATTGCGTATCACAGGTACCGAAAAGGGCAGGGGCAGACAGAATACAACGTTGCTCTATCTTACGGGGTGCGTTCATAATTTCGTGGTACATATATATATATATATATTTATATTGATGTGTTTCATTAATCAGAAGTTATCTTATATTTCTGTTTTTTCTAGTCAGTAAAGAATATACAGTGTCTCCTACAAACAGGCAATAGCACAGCGTAGATCATGATCGATGAAAAATCCGGCAAGGAAACCTACCCCCTGCAAGTGGAAGAGAGGGGAACAAAGAAATACAAGAAAAAAAAACTCAATTGGCAACCAAAGAGCCACACAGGCTATAAGGGAAGGCAATCAAATTTCGCAAAAAGGAAGACAACAAGCTGTGATATATATATACAGAGGATGAACATGGGATAACTGACGAGTAACACATAATGAAATGACGCCCCATGTTCTCTAAGCAGCCATAAGCTCAGCAATCTTCGAACTCAGAGCTGGATCTTGTCTGATACGCAGTTGCATCTTTGATGCCTCTGCAAAAGAAATGGCCTGGATTCTATTTTCTGATATTCTAGCAAGGCGTGCGGCTTCCTCAAAGGCCTTGATAGCATCATCCACCTTCTCCTGATGCAAGTACATCTGGCCCAGGAGCAGTCTGCTCTGGTCATTCTTGGGATCCAACTCAGATGCCTTTATCAGGACTTCTGTAGCCTCTTCAAACTTACCCTCCTCAGAAAGGAGCCCAGCTTTGCTCAACATAGGCATTGAACCAACGTTGAAGGTCGGAAGAACCTGTTGAAGCCTTATAGATGTATCGAACTGCTTCATGGCAAGGTCTGGGGTCTTACGGTCAACTAAGATCTCTCCGTAGTAGTTGGGCACCTCAGAAGAGGTGGAAAACTTGGCCCTGGCTTTGGCAAATCCATCGTCACAACCCTTGATATCACCCTGTCTGTATGCAATGCAAGCAAGCTGGATGTATGAATATACGTTCTCCGGTCCAAGCTCAACAGCCTTCTCAAAGTAACCCTTTGCCTGGACAAAATCATTAACTAGGTAAGACAGCTGTCCCAAGTGGTAGTATATATCTGGGTCGTTGGGGTTGATGGAGACAGCCTTCTCAAAGGACTGTCTGGCACCATCAAGGTCACTCTTGTCTGCGTTTGTGAGCGCCAAAACAATATAAGTTCTAGCTCTGGTGTTGAGCTCTAAGGACTTCTCAAGAGCCTCTGCAGCCTTCTCTCTCTCACCCTTCAAGAAATGCATAGCACCTTGGTACTCAAAGGCAATAGCTGCCTTGGAAGCATCAGGTGAGTCCTTGGTGATACCCTGCCCGTAGGCCTCACAGGCCTGATTGAAAAGCACATCAGCCTCGTCATAGCCAGCTGGTGTGTCAAGCTGAAGCTTCTGCAAACCCTGGATCAGGAACTTGTCAGCGGAGCCCTCTTCGAGCTCGTCAACATTGTCAGAGATACCATCCACAGAAGTCTCAGTGGTGAAAGCACCAAAGAAGGAGCACATCTGAGAAGCAGATGGCAATTCGTTTGGAATATTCGAGTACTGTTCTTCGGCAATCTTGGCAGAATGGGCTTTCAGAACACGTTCCAACATATCACCAAGAGCCCTGCTGTCCATGCCTCCGTAGAGGGTGAGAGTGGTCAAATCGAACATGGCGTCAGTGTATCTGGCAATTTTTTCATAGGCGGTGGCACGTCTCAAGAGGCACTTGGAATATCCAGGCTTAAGCTCAAGGGCCTTTGTGGTATCAGCGATGACAGATTCGTGGTCGTCGAGGGCAGAATGGCAGGCAGAACGGTTGGCGTAGTAAACTGGGTCTTCTTTGCAGACAATGGCAGCAGTGTAATGGGCAATGGCAGTCTTGAATTCCTTCTTCTTGAAGAAATCGTTACCAGTCTCTCTGAGAGCGTTTGCCCAGGCTGCCCTGGTCTCCTCTGAGAGGTTAGAGACAGCCTCTGCGGTGACAGCTGGCAAACCAGATGCATCAACTGGATATATAGCGGTTGATGGGGCCACTGTAGTCTCAGAGTCGGCAGCGGATGCTGTTTCATCCGCGGACTTGGCTGTCTTCTTCTTGTGCTTCTTGGAAGGCTTCTTCTTCTTTGGAGCAGATGGAGTGTCGGCATTGTCCTCTTGAGTGGACAAGTAGTAGTAGGTACCGGCAACAGCAGAGGCAGAGGCAATGGCCGTGATGGCAATCGCCGCCTTGTGTGCCGAGACAAACCTTGTGGTATTATCCCAGAAGGACGATTGTGCAGCAGACATGTTGTTGTCTAGTTCCTGCGTTCCGCAATTTTGGGTTTCGTTGGCTATGCAATTTATTTTTCAACACACTTCGCTAGCCGTGAAATATTCTCAATGCTTTGCTTCAAATCGAGAAGAGCCCGTCTGTCATCCATCCACTGGGAATCGCTCCAAGTCTTCCTCCGCTCAAATGGCAGGGAAAAACATTTTTGTGTTTTGAACTTCCTTTCGCCTCGGGTTTTCCCCATATGTATCACATGACCGCAACGAGCAAGAGCGGGCGGGATCCGATCCCGCGCAGGTTGATCCGTAGAGAGGGGGTGAGAGTGGGAGTGCGCCTGCCTACATACCGGGGTGGTCAGAATGAGCCACGCACTTATTTACTATAACTACCTTTTGCGCTTACAGCTAGCCATCACAGCAGTGTTTACAACTAGTTAGTACTAATTATTGTGCAAGGAGCTGGGAGTTATACATGCAACTATTTATACGCAAAGATGGAAGTGGAACATGTACACAGACACCCAATAGTCCGGCGATGCCTCATTTCATCAGTACCCCCAGTCCATTCTACTGAGATATCGTCATACCTCTTCATACCTCTCCTGGCCCTTACTCATATGTAATGGTCTTGCAGCTCCATCATTTCTCATCTCGCCTCTGGTCCTCTCATATCCTCTCATATCCTCTCAACTGGCTCCTCTCAACTGGCCCTTCTCTTTCTGTAAAGCGTAGCGGAACATTATTCTGTATACGAGGGCTGATGACCAGAATAGTGATCAACCACGCCGTCACAACGGAATAAAAAGAAAACCCAGAAAGCTGTCAGTACTGTGATTGTGAATGTGATTGTGATTGTGATTGCGGGGGGCGCTGTTTAGAGTTGGGGTGCAAGTTTAAAAGTTTAGTAGTTGCATGGCGTATGTTACCACTACCCATGGTACCGTGGTAAACTGACCGGTCCCATAACGGCTCAGGCACACCTACACCAAGCCTTTACACCGCCTGCCCGGCAATGGCCACAACCCCAGAGATGCCGATGCGCGCGTGTACCAACCACTTCCTTCACACACCATCTATTATGCAGCTAGGTAATCTATGTAGGTTTTTATGTATGTACGCATGTACGGGGCAGGCGATTGTACATGGAGCTGACAGACAGACAGGTAGGTGCTTTAGGTGCTTTAGGCGCTGTCTCTCCCTCTTTATCTGTGGCCATATTATACTACATATTGTTGTGGTTCTCCGGGAGGAGCCTCCTCTAAGTACAGTTTGGCACTGGCTGTTGTTGATATTGCTTCTGTTATCCCTTTTATTATTCCAATAGATTGATATAGTTATATTATACTATAGTATCCCCCTCCCCCCCCCAGTTATAGACATACATACAGAGGCGAATCCAAAAAGCAGTGCACTTGTAGTGCAACAAATATTCTGGCTTCTAATTACATAAATGCCCCTACCAGTTTCGCCGCCGGTTTCACCGCACCACATTCCAGCACAGAGTAGGGCGGAACCTCGTGGAGCCAGAGATACCCCTAATGTGATCGAGGGATCACAGAATTTTGCAGTGGATCTTACTGAGGGTGATTTACCCCAGGACAGTGATGCGGATATAACGGATGTTCCTGCAAATCTGCGAAACCGGGGTCTTGTAAGGTTCAGTGTGCGCCCGAGTTTCCCCTCCTCTGAGATCCCAAGTGCAAGTAGTCCACCAGCTGCAACCACAAGAAACCTAGCCGAGACTTCAAGATTATCTCGCCTCGTGGACAATTTGATCATCACAGGTCTGGCTGGAAATGGCAGTCCTGGAGAGGCCAATTTCCAGGCAAATGAATCACCAGAGTTGCATGGACCACTAGCATATCTGGAGACAAGTAGACGTGCAGAGAGGATTAGGACAGATATAGCACAGAGACGATCAAATAGACATGCTTATGTGATTGCCAATGATGACAATGACGTTTCCGAGAGTGGTAATACACGCTGGCAGAGCCTAACACAAACCGCAATGACGACATCACACGAACCACGCTGGAGAGTGGTACGAGCACCTTATCCTTCTGCCTCGCTATCAGAAGGAATCATGCGACCACCGACTGCGGTGGAACGAGAAGAAGAGTTGAATACAGCAGGAACAGACAATGCTTCACAACAGCGTCCGACTCCTTCCTCCACACAGACCGGTGCTAATGAGGAGGATACAAATTCTTCATCTTCAATGAGACTTCTGAACACAATATTCAAGCATCATGTGAACCATAAGCTCCCCTGTGCTACAAAATATAAGGCTATGGCGCGAAAGCTTGACGAATTTCTCGCGCAGAGAAGGAGGAATGGAATTTTATGCGATGCGCAGACGGCGGCTGGAGCAAAAGCTAGAACAGAGGACTTCCATACGATATCTAAGCGGAAGCTGGAGCTGGATCTGGATGAAGAGGATAAAATGTCTCAATCATGGAATGAACAGTCTGATGACACTCATTCTTTCAAGATCACCAGGGTCCCAGAGAGCAGTTACTTGAAGACTGGAACAGTTTTCCGTAGTCATGGAAAGGGTAAGTCTCATGTCCCCACTCTGGAGGTGAAGTTCACTGAAGTATCTTATGGCGATGGTGTATGTAATGGCTCTATATCGTTGAGCAGCCGTTTGGCTGAAGGTTCTTCACAAGAACCCCTCAAATTCAGGGGCAAAATGGTTGATTTTGAGCGTGAGGATTTAAGATTTGATGATGAAATGTTGGATGCATCTCAGATATTCCTGTATATGAACGAGGAATTCAGCAATCAGGAGACTAGCACCGATCAGAGACATCATGCACCAATTTTCCCGACATCTAATGCGGATGACAGTTCCTCTTTAGAGTTCCCACCATTCGAGCGTCATCTGAGAAACATGACGGGCTCATCCCGTCGCCGTGGGAGAGATTTGTACAGGAGACATAGACGTAACGTTGTTGCCCACTATCGTGACCTCCGTCATTATCTGTCGCCCCCCAACGTTCTTCTGTTCAAGACTCTGAGCACATGGATGGCTCTCCCACCGTTCAACAAGCTTGCGGGCGTCAATGGATGGGAGAAAATTCTTGTGTGTCCCAGTTGTATTGTCAAGCTTCAAAGGAATTTCATTCTTATGAAATGGGAGGTAGATTTGGATACTGTTATACAGAAGAGGACAGGAGAAAATAATATGCCTGAAAACTCGCGTGGATCAGCCTTCAGGTCCCAAAATCAATTTGCACCAGTTTCCCCACGCGATAGTGAAGATAGCAGTGACCCTTCAGAATCGGAGATGTACGACCCTGATGGAAACTTTGTCTTTTATGACCTTGAAGGTGCTCGCAACTCCAACAGTAATGGCAATTGCTCAGGGAACAAGCATTCTACTCTCAAGTTACTTGTGTCCATGAATCGTCTCACGGGTGAATTGTTTATGATACCCGGGAATCTCGAAGAAGATGATGCTGTCATTGAGGCAACTATTTTTGGGTCACCGATGAGTTTCACCTTGCTCAACTGGCTCTCCAACAAGTATAATGCCAATGCACATACCGATTCCATGTCTCCATCGCTTTCAAGAAACCCGAGCAACGCGTTTGATGTTGCCGACATGGGTGCATCACCGGTTGGAACTCCTCCACCTAACGGCAATTCGTCTCCTATCTGTTATTCTTTTATGTTGATATCGTTGCTAATGCGGCCCAGACTGTTATTAGGGCTAGACAATGACCAGGACAGGTTATTGTCCTCAGACTCCAGAACAGGTAATAACACACGTAGGAGGACAGTCAAGAGAAGTAGGTCAGATACAGTTATTCGATCTCCGCTCGTTCCACCGTCGGCAAGACCACCTTTTTGGTCACAAGTGTCACAGTCTAACAACTCAAATAAGAAACAGAAGTCCAGTTCAGGCAAAGCGCGCAAGATACCCGCGAGGACAAGATCTGTGTCACGACAGAGCGAGGACACACTGAAACAGGAGGAACCAGAACACGGATATTGGGCGGAGAGGATGGAGGTGATCTCGCAGTTGAAGGCTTACTTCTCCCAAAATGCATATGACTACGATGACACACGGGTAATCCGTTTCACCCCAACATTAGGTCGGGAAGATGCCTCAAATCATATCTTAAGTTCCGCAAGCATGACAGGCAACGTGTATACTTCCGGTGGGAAGAAGAGAAGGAGCTCACAGTCGTCAGAACTTGAAGAGAATGCTAATGGTATACGCCCACAATCCAGCGGTTCAGGTCTCTTTGGATGTTATTCATATGGGTACAGTTAGACGGTGACACGAATATCGGCACACACGTGGAGAGTATATCTATGATCTTTCTGGATCGATGTTTTCTCTGATTCTTTTCTGGTTTTTTTTGGGATAACGATGTGTAACCCAGTTGTATGATTTTTTTAAGGACTCTTTATTACGGCTTGGCATGTTTTGGGATTGGTCAGTTATTTTCAAACTATTTACTATTTTCAGGAACAAACAACTATATATATCGTTTTAATTGTTAAGGGGATTTTTCGTTCACAATATACTAAACGATTGTTTGAAAGCAGAGGCATGCTAAACTTGTAAAACGGCTTCTCTGATATGTACAGGATAATGTATAAGAGCCTAAGTTGCGGCTGCTTCTACTTTTCGAGCCACAAATTCCATTTCACCATATTCCACCATTCATATTATCCTTCTTTCTCTGTGCAGTCTTTATCAGAAGGGGTTAGTACTACATCTACATAGAACACACCCTGAAGCATTTCATATTTTCCGACATTTAGAAATATCCTTCAAATAAATTCTAACTCACCCATTCTTTCTTGCATTCACGGTATGCCCTAAAGTACTCCACACACACCTCTTTGTAGTCGTGATCATGCGCTTCCATACACCTTACTGCCATCCTAGAGGATTCGGCACATGGATCATAATATCTCGATGGTTCCTTTCTGTTGGTTTGAAGATATGTCAGTAAAGATCAAAGTTATCTCAAAAGCAAATCATAAACAACAACTCACATTATAAATTGATCTTTGTGAACCTTCTGAGTGGGTTTATCGGGGTAATACTTGAATTCGTCCTTCTGCTTCCCCTGTGGGGCAAAGTCCACCTTCTCCTCTTTGGTACCTTCTGAGGGTGTTGCTCTTTTTTCTTCAGAACTCATCAAATAGTAGCAATATCTGCAAATGATATTCTAAGTGAAATACTGAAACTTGTTCGTTCTTTGTACTGTTCATATAAGGCCTTACATCTCTCTCAACGTCCATACGCAAGCCTGGGGTTCTAGCGCTCTCAGTGAACTGCCAACTCTCCTCCTGAATGAAGCGAGGTTGGCGGCTTGGTGCGATGAGTGCGATGAGGGCGATGAGGACGATGAGGATGAGTTTTTTGGCTTAAAAATATTGGTGAATAATCGCAAATAGGACCGGTTGCTGAGAAATACAAACAATAGACTCTGTATAAATTTGACACAAATAAGAGAAATACAAAGGTCAGTTCTACCATGTCTACCTCCGTTGATCTGGAAGGTGTCGTGTGCCAGAGGTGTCGTACTGAAGCGGCAGTGCTGATATCGAGGAAGGAGAAGTTCTGTAAGAGATGCTTCATTAGGTTTATACGAGGAAAACAGCGCAAGCAGATGATGGATGATTCTTTCAAGGTAAAATATGGTAAGAGTGCAAATGAGATAGTGAGAGTTTTGTTGCCCTTATCCCTGGGCAGGTCATCCCTGGTATTGCTGGATGTGATCCTGTCCCTGCTGAAAGAGCACACAGAGATGCATAGGGAAAGACAGGGATTTGAACTGGTGGTGATCGTTGTGGATGTGCCCGAGCTGCTTCAATCGAAGACTGATACAAATTCACGTTTGGCAGATATCAAAAGTTGGTTTGGGTTAGATCAAGGATCAATAAATGTGACATTCAAGTTGGTAGATCCTGATAGGTTTGTACCGGACACCGATAGCCTGAGGGAGATTCTACTACTTGACGATTTCAGCGCAAGGGAGACACCGCTGAAGCTCCAAGAGGCGGAAGAACTTTCCCTCCACGAACTTTTGAACAGAGTGCCGAATAAATCGTCCAGGGAGGACCTGCTACAGATTGTGATCCGCCAGTTGATATTAGACAGTGCAGAAGAGGAGCAGTGCGGTACTGTGATTTTTGGACATTGTATGTCGACATTAGCGAAACAGATTATCTCGCTTACAGTGAGAGGAAGAGGATCCCAGATTGGCGAAGAAATGACAGACAGTACATTAGTCCACAAAGGCATAGATATACGAGTGATACATCCTTTGCGAGAGGTATTGCAGTCTGAGATAGATCACTATGCTGCCCTAAGTGGATTAAATCAATTCCAGAATGTCTCTCTTCCAAAACCAAAGAAGAGCGCCAAGAGCATGACGATTGAAGAAATCACATCTTCGTATTTCGAAACTGTTGAACCAGAGTACCCAGAGGTGGTTTCCACTGTCGTTAAGATTGGTGGTAAAATGCAAGCCCCTATTTCCACGTCAGGTGACGAATGTGCTATCTGTGGAACAGAGTTGCACAATGACCCCAACAGTTGGCTTAGATCAATCACAGTAAATTCAGCGGCTCCGTCACAAATAGCAAAACAGGCTGATAATGATCCAGCCCACAAAGAAGAACCCAAAGCAGCTACACAGTCTGACACCTCTGAAGAAAAACTCCCACTGTGTTACGGATGCATTGTTACAATGGGTGGTGTCTCTCAAGAAGGACTTCTATGGCCCAAGAGGGACTCCAAGAAGAAGATCCTTAGTGATTACCTGCTTTGATAGTGGATAGAAATATCACCATCCGTAGCCAGCGAAGGTAATCAGCGAAGGTAATGGCTAGCTAAGATCATGTATACACACACCTCTTTGCGTAATGAAGATATGACAACTAATTTTATTTATTAGATTTAATTGACTTTACACCACTTGTATTTATTTTATCTAGAACCAATATTATCCCATGAATTACAGTATCCTTAGATTTTCAACTTGGCTCGCTCCGGCCATTCACCCAGCCATCCCCATCGCGTTCCCTTCCCCATGCTTACCATATTGCACTCCAGATCTACGTATGCATGTGGGTGTAGGCGTGTGCTTAGTCGATAGCGTTATCAGCTGGCAGTGAGAGTCAGATTAAAAGAGGTGGAATATGATTCTGTAAGCAAAACAAAACCTGTGAAAAACAAAAAATCATACCTATATATTCAATTGAGTAGATAGGACTTACAGCATGGAGCGGTACCCGTTGGAGTTCACGTCTCTACCGACTCCCTTGGTGATAGTCCAGGGCCTGGGCAAAGATGGGCTACCTGATGGTCCCAGAATCACAAAAGAGGCTCCAGCCCAGAAAACAGTGTACCAAGTGGATGAAAGTGTGACCATACCACCTTTGGAGTCAGAAGACAATCCTTTGGGCAGGTATATTCGGGATGGAGGTGAAAGGGTATTGAGGAGCCAACCACCAGTGCAGGCAGCAGCGGGGCTGGAATTGGTATCGTTGTTGAGACAGTATGACAGGAAGAGCACGCCCTGGGACACACCCTACCATCCTGCTGCTGGGTTGACTGCCACCTCAGGAGCTCAAATACATCCAACGTTTATGTTTCGTTTTGTTGATGACTCTTTCACACTTCTACCGCTAAAATCGTCCCTGAGATCTTCTAGTGACACCATGCAGCACAATGAGAACTTAGAGAGCCAAACCCCGGAGTCGGTAAGCGGTTCGGATAGCCCAGTCAGTATAGCTACTACACGAACATCTATATCCACAAATGTTGTTTCAGCTTGGACACACCGTTCTCCACTTTCACCGTTCAACCAATCTTCATCCATGTACCCTGACGGTATCCTGCCGCTAACGTGGGTACAGAAGTACAGAGAGATCATGCCATCGGTTTTTATTAGTGTACATGAGCTTGATGGTGATATAACTGACTCAGATGAGGTTCGAAAGAGTGATACACAACTTGCCGAGGAAATCATGAGGATCAGACGCCAAATGACCGCAAGGGGAATAAAGTTCATAGCAGCTGTTGTCTGTTCGAGATCAATCCTGCTCAACCCTGATCTTGTTGATAGAGTGGAGGTAGTAAGAAAGTATACAGATCTACCTGCTAGAACCGGTCTTTTATTTCTACCAGCTGGAACACAAAGAGAAGTTGAGACATTTGTGATGGCTATCCTTCAGCTAGTTCGCCCTGCGACATTGGAATATTATGGCAATATGGAGAAGAGAATACGCAAAAAGCACTCCAGGGGCGTTCCTATGAACAAGCGAGAGGTTTCAGGTGACAGTCATTTTGCTACATATAACCCTCTCCTGTGGGATATTCGCCATGCACTGAAACTTGGTTATCTTGATGAACTGAGGGGATTACCAGAAACCGCAGTGAAAATGTGGGAACATTCATACGAACAGCTAATTGAAGTCAGCAGAGGCTTGCCTACAGATCATAAGAGGTGGGTGGAGACGCGACTTTTACTTGATTTCAGTGCTTTCCATCTTATCAGACTTTACTTTCGCTTGGGTCACCCCTCTATGGCCTACCGCAAATTTGACATTCATCTGCAAAATGCTCTATCAACCTTAAGGGGCCATGATTTATCATTAAAATCATACTCAGTCATTGGTTGGCTTGCATTGCAATTGACTTGGTTTGCTGAGCTCCTGGAGTTGATGCCAGCCACAGTAGTTTCTGCCGAAAAGCCCATGTTACCATTCCCTGTTAGAGACGGTGTTGCGGCCGAGCTACCCATGCCAAATTGCGGTTACCTTTACCTCCAGGCCGTTTCTCTTCTCAGGAGACGGAAATCTGCTGCCATAGAGGGATTCACGGCTGCTGTTGATCAGCAGCTCGCGCATGATCCGTATATGTCACTGTCAAGCGCTCAAGAAAGGGAGTTTAACTATTCTGAAGTATGTGTCTCTTTATTGGAGCGTGCTCTTGAATCCTTTGGCCGAGCTAAGAAGGCAAAGTTCAGCCGTGCTGAGTCGTACGTATATTTCCAGCTAGGTGAAGAACATTTCACTATGCGGAACTATGGAATGTCCGCAAACAACTACATCGTTGCGCTGTCAATCCTTCGTAACGAAAAGTGGTACTACGTTTTATCAATCGCCCTATTTAGACTCTATCAATGTTCTCTCCAATTTGAGAACTACAATGATGCAGCTATGCGTCTGTTGCAGTTGTGTTCCATAAGACGAAAGTGTTTGAATCCGATGATATTGACATCCAAGGAGATTGACTATGAAGAGCAGTTCCCGAAGGACACAGAAACAACTATTACTTTCAAGTCAGACTCACAGTCTCCTGTGTTTTCAGGATCTGTTCTTTTCCAAGAGTCCAAAGGCACTTTGTCACAGACATACTACCTACAGTTTACCTTACAGTGTGAGATGAACAACATTATTCCTTTTACAATTGTTTCTTCCGTAGTAATTGAGTTTGATAATGGACATATGCCACGGTTGGTTCTTGAGCATGATGAAGCTCTTTCAGAGAAGTCTTTAGAGATCTTCGGTATTGAGGATATAAAAACTGGGGATGTGGCAGATGGTTCCACTGCAGGAAGTGTTGTTGCAAAGACTTCTCTTAGATTTGTCACCGGCCAAAAGAAGATATTCCGTGTCCCTCTCACACCTACCAAGATAGGCAAGTATACATGTGTCGGGGCTACTTTGAAGGTTGATTGCGGGACATTCAAGTTTGACCACTATATATCGATGATGGGTGCACAATGGAAATCAAATTATATGTGGTATTCGGCTACAAGGAACGGAGACATTTACGAAAGAGCAATTGCCGCAGATGACCCTCGTGCTATTGAAATTCTACCACGTAAACCTTCCACTAGTATTACCCGTTTCTGTGAACCCTCTGCTTACTTTGGTGAGTCTTTCGCAGTGGATATGGAGGCATTCAATGAGGATGTTGAATCTGTGACTTTGAAGATGATCCCAACTGTGACAACAGACAAAGGTGAAGTTTTAGATTACATTTGGCAGGAAGAAATCGACAATGTGTTACATGACGTCACAGCAGACGGGGGATGGTTATCACTTCAGGATATTGCACCAGAAACTAAGAGAAATGTGAGACTGACACTCAAGGTACCGCAGTATATTTCGAAGGCTGTGGTTGACTCTTCAGGGGAAGTTTATGAGGGTAAGGTATCGGATGCCAGCTTCTCCTCTCTTACTGTAGAGCTAAAGACGTTATACTTGGTCGCCTCTGAGCCGGATGCTCCATTTGAAGATGCCAACCGTATGGTGGTCTCCGTGAAAGAGGCATTCAGTGCTCAGTTCAATGTACTTAGTTCCCTTTGGAAGAGCGCCATTCCGTCTATCCTCTTGCCTAGCAGCTCTGAACCAGTTAGCTCGGTGTTGCCCGTGACTACGCGTCTATGGTGTATAAAGACTAACATTTCCTTGAAGACGTCTGAGGCAGTTGAACTGGTGTCTGCTGAATTGCAGATTTCTACCTCAATGGAGGGTGCAAGCTGTGAAATTTCGAGAGGACATGAGGGCAAAAAACTGAATAAGAGGCTCCTTCCACACAATGGCGATGCCAAACAGGACGATGATAGTAGCATCGATTTAGAATATTACATTACTTCAAGCTTTAAAGATGGTATAATTAGGAGAAGTATACCAGTGGAATGTAACGTCTTGTGTCGCTGGAGGAGATTACTGAAGAACGGCGAGGCTGGAAATAATACGCAAGAAAAACCATGGGATATAGTTAATGAGTTTATCTCACCATCCTGGAAACTGACTCTGCCGCAGTCCAATCCAAGGGTGCTTCTAGACGTAGTGACTTCTCCCTGGTCAGAGCATGAGGACAGGTCTAAATCGGTGCACCTCAGCTATATCATTGAGAACCCAACATCAAGGATCTTTCAGTTTGCTACATCTCTAGGACAGAGCGAAGATGTGCATGTACACGGAGTAAAAAATCAAACCTTCGCGGTGTTGCCTTTTATGCGTCAGGAGGTGATCTTCGTCGCTGAACCGGCCAAGGAAGGATGGGCAAAACTTCCAGAGTTCAAAGTATATGATGTTAATTACAAGCTTCACCTTCCCACGGTTGCGGCTAATCCCTTGGTCCAGACAGGAACAGATGGGTCGTTGTACCTTCTAGGGTAGCAAAGCATACAATAGAATAGTTAGTTCACAAAGAACTTTACTGAGGCATGATCTGTGACCACAATGAAGCTCTGGAAATTAGACACCATCAACATATATAGATATAAGTATATATATATAAATGGATAATTAACCATATACTATATGTTTCTGAAGAAGTGGAGGCCCCCCCCCAAACCCAGGGTTGCATTCAAAACTGTGGATCCGAACTCTCAGTATCGCTCGCTGCACATGTGACATCACCGATATGCAAGACACCATGTAGGAGCAGGCAATTCGTGCATATCATTATAGTTACAAAGTTGGAGTGCGGAAGGGTGCTCTTGTATAAGCTGGTAGCTATCATGATGTCCCTCAATCATGTAGTGTCGGCGCCTCATACAATAGGAGCCGACTGATTACTGTTAATGCAGGTTGAGCTCAACAAACTAAGGATCTACATTCCCTACATTCCACTTCTTCGTCGGTAATATGAGTGATATGCAAAAGTGCTGTGGGGCACGGAGGCTCTTGAGCCGGAAGGGCAAGGAGCCAAGGGAAAACATCTGTTAATATGAGCAGTACAGGCGTGAATGCATATGCAGTGATACTGCAATATAGAGTTCGAACCCCCATGGGGCGAGAACCCCTTGATCAATGAATCTCGATGTGTGCGAATACGCACATTTGTACCGCTGACGAGATCGAGGAGACAACTATTACGATACAATTGTGAGGGTGGAAGGAGGGAGGAGGAGGGTCTAGGCACAGCTCCTCTGGAATCTACATGACATAATCACAAGTACTTGCAAGATGGGGAAAGGAGAGGCTATAAGGTTTAAAGGTGAATAGACTCACTTGAAGAAAATACTCATCACGGTTTTCTGGGATGTGTTCAATTGCAACTGAGCAAAACGGCACGAAGGGATGATCAACGATCGTCTGTTTACCGAGATTTAACCGATGATCAGGACAAACAAACACATCCATCCTAGACATCACCGTGCTGCTCTTTCTTCTGGCAATTCTCACCTTTCATTGCTGTTTTCATTACCAGACCATCCCCTGAACTGCCGCAATTCACACGTTTCTAAAAGAGAACTCTCGACACGACACGCAAGCCTAAAGCGGAATCACCGCATTATCCATATAGTGTCTATATGCACAATCTATGTCATATCGGTTGGCTGGGTCCTACATATGTGTGAGGCTCAGAAGCACGGTGATGTAATGCCTTCCAACTGCAGGGAGCTAAAGGACCAAAGTGCAACCCTCTTCCGCGGTTGACTCCAGACCGGCAGCGTAAACTGCGGACCATGCACGCTAGTGGAGCAACAGGTAGCACCGCCTGCTCATCTGCCATCTGCACCCTCTTTGTATTGTGCTCGCCTCTATATCCCAGCTTGAAGGCAGTGGATTTGCGCCGCGCACTAGCTTGCGGCCTTCCTTGTCGTGTGTCTTTTGGTAAGAGTTGTTGCAGTGGGATTTCACTCAATGACTGCCACTTGCAGAGGTGCGCTCAATTCGTAGTTTTTGGATTCCTAAAGAACGTTTATAAAACAACCATTAAGCTGTCAATTCTAGTTTATATCTTTTGGACTATATTCATTAGATTCCATTTTGGCTGGTTGATGTTCGCCTCTCCTCGCCACTTTCTTATCACTCCAACTAAACTTTTCGTCTCACCAACATTTACCGCAAGCAGGTCTCTGTTCCGTAGCGCATACATAATGTCCGAAGTTGCCATTGAGAGAATTACACCAGGTATGTTACTTTGAATTTGTTGTGGATAACCTCAATTTCTTTCGATTGGACAATTGCAGCTTCCCAATGAGTCGATGGGTGCCTCTCAGAGCAGTGTCATTAAGCATATCGAAGAGCAATTGAGATTTATCAATACGCTGATGTTGAGTGGCATCTCTATTGAGTGGTTTATGAGGACACGTGATTGTGTATACTCCATGTAATTAAATACTAATAAGAACTTGTAGGTGATGGAAAGACCTTTCCAAAGCCAGGTGACAGTGTGACCATCCACTACGATGGTACTCTGGAGAACGGTAAGAAGTTCGACTCTTCCAGAGATCGTGGTAAGCCATTCCAGACCTACATCGGTGTAGGCCAAGTTATCAAGGGTTGGGATCAGGCTATTCCAAAGCTCTCTCTCGGTGAGAAGGCTAGACTCACTATCCCGGGCCCTCTCGCCTATGGTGACCGTGGTTTCCCAGGCCTGATCCCACCAAACGCTACTTTGATCTTTGAGGTTGAGCTTTTGGGTATCAACAAATAAATTCGGTCTATAGAGTGCGTGGGTGGGGTTTCTGGATAACAACAACTGTTTTCTCTGTGTTTTATACGTATTCGCTTTATTACAATTGTTGCCTTGCGACTTTCATATACTTCTGAATGATACTTCTCTTTTGCTATTTATTGTTATTCTTTGGAACTCCTTTTTGTGGTGGTGTCAGCTGATCTCATTTTCCCAGAATCTCTAGAAGTTTGGGACAACCATCACCTCTGTTACTAGGAGTGTACTCTTCAGTTATTCATTCTATCTTGACTGTTCAGGAACAGTTTTGTTGTATAAAACAAGTACACGAGAGATTATCATTACATTCAGTAAACACATATTGCAATGGGCATGAATGTTTCATTAAAGTAGATAGTAATTATTTGCCTGCGGTTGCGTGCCTGTAGCTTTCATCTATTTCTCGTACTCCTTCTAGAGGCGACAGCACCTGCTCGTCCTCCACGTCCTCTCCCACCTCTTCCTCGTCCGCTAGCAGGCACCTCAGCCGCAGGAGCTGCGACAGGAACCCGAGTGCGGCGAGTTTTAGGTTCTAGAGCGATATCTTCTGTATCCTTTGTATCTGTTGATCTTGTCTTCCTACCAGAGGTGGATACTTTTCGTATTTTCTGAGGCTGCTGTGATGTACTTTGAGGTCTAGTCCGCTTTGATGTCCTTCTTCCCTCAACCTCATGCTCTTCTTCTTCTCCTTCACCATCTTCATCATCATCAACATCATCCTCATCATCATCATCTTCTTCCTCTTCGCCCTCTCCGTCCTCTTCTTCATCCTCTTCTTCATCCCCCTGCTCACCTAATCCATCGCGTTCATCGTTGTTTGCAACCTCCCTCCCCTCTTCATCTTGATCTTCATCGTCAGCCTTATGACCCTCTTCTTCTTCTTCGTCACTGTTTACTAGGGCTGCTTCGTCCTCTTCTGGATATTTAACCTGAACAGCCTTTTTCTTATCATCTGTTTCTACCTTCACCTCCGCACTGACATCTCTACGACCACGACGGCCACCGGAAACATCAGATCTTGCATAGGTACTCTCTTCTCTCTCATCTTCTTTCTCTTTTGGTTCCTCTCCCTTTACTCTACTCCTCGATCTCCTCCTTGTCCTAGCACCCACACCGTCCTCCTCTGTAATTTCTTCGGTGCCACTTCGTATTTCGTCACTGTGGTCATGACCTTCCTCTCCTCTGGCAAATTTGACCCCACTAGCTGCTCCCTTGGAGAACCTGGAGGCTCGTGCAGCAGCCCGAGTATGGCTTCTTGTGTGATGCTGTTCCTCTGTAGCAGGTTCTTCTGTTGCCTCGTCTCCCTCTTCCTCATTGTTATGCTCTTCCTCATCATTTTCATTGTGTTCAACCTTCTGGTCACTTTCACTGTCAGATTTCTGCTCCAAGGACTCTTTTGATTCTTCCTCTGATACTGAAGTTTGTTCATTTTCTTCCAATCCTTGTTCTTCATCATCATCACCTTCTTCTTCCTCGCTTGATTGTTCTAGCTCTCCTAATCCCTCTACATCATAGAGGCTATCTAGCTTCTGCCACACATCTTCTGGTTCAAACAGCTGAGCCTTATTGTTCTGTTCCGCATTCAGAGTCGTCAAAATCTCCTGTAGACGTGCATCCTTGTTTTCACCAACAGGTTTGAAATAGCATATTGCCTTCAACAGTTTGAGCTCGTCCTCCTTTGCCCAGCTCCGCATTATGGCACAGTGTAAGTGTGTAGGCACAGTGAACTTCAATTCCAACTAGAAGCACAAATAAGGGTGACACGTCTCGACTAAAATGTCTCAACTGACTGACCAAACGCTTCAATTACAGAGAAATTGAGTGCTACTAGATATGTCGCTAAACATAGTATTTTATTGTCTGATAGCTCTACCCCAACTCTTACTCCGGCCTATTGTTGTGATAACAAGGTCGTGTGCGAACCGTGAAATTGTCAACCTTCGGTAACGGGTCCCTCGCCAGGGCTGCCGAACCATTTTTCACGCTTGAAAAATCACAGCGTGAAAAGGATGAGATTAGCAGCAGAGCAGGTGTCTACCGATGGGAGATGAGAGGTGATCGACTCAACCCAAGCACCACATACCCAGGTAAAAGAACTTGCTTTTTTACCATTGGCTTGTCTTGTAAATCTCAATCTATTTATTTCTTTGAGTGAGGTATATTGAAGCAAGATGCCAAAGAAATCCATTCTGTTGAAGTCTCTTATGAGAGGAGTAAGTATTCAGTATTAAACGGAGCCATGGGACAATATCGATTTTTGTCTCCAGCCCTGATTGTTATTCTCAGTGCCTAGTTTTATACATGCCTGACTAGGTGTTTAGGACCAACAACGATGTGGCCAGTGTTGAATGTTGAGTGGTGTACATTGCCATAGATCGAGACCTCATCCAGATTGGGTTACTAACATTTTCTTCTTCTACTAGCGCGTCCGCGCATCCTGGAATAAGTATAACCTCTTCAACCTTTACAAGAAGCCCGAGGTCAAGTATAACGGTATGACATTATACCAGCAGAAGTGGCGTTCTAAGTCGGAGACTAGAGCCTACCATGGAGAGCATCTGACCGAAGGAAGGTGGCAGGCTGACTTCACCTCCAGGCTTGACGGTGTCGCCCAGCTGGATGCCTCTTTAAGAGGTGAGTCTCCAGAGACACCTATTGCTCTTCAGACATATGCCATCTTGGAGAAGCGTTTGGATTTTGCCTTGTTCAGAGCCATGTTTGCCTCTTCCATAAGGCAAGCCAGACAGTTCATTCTGCACGGTAATGTCAAGGTGAATGGTGTGATCATGAAACACCCTGGATTCCCTTTGAAGGCCGGTGATGTGTTCGCTGTAGAGCCAGAGAAGGTGTTAAGTGCGCTTGGTAGAAAGAAGCCCAGTCTCAAGGAAAGTTACGAGGTGGATGAGGTGCAGATTTCCAAGTGGAACAAGTACGTTAAGGAGGCCCAGGCTAACCCTTATGAAGTATGGCAGAGACAGCAAAACAAACGCCAGCTGCAACAGAGTACCCACACCACCCAGTATGACCAGGAGTATCTACGTAACGACGAGTTTTCAAAGAGTAAGATACAGCAGATTAATGACAACACTATGAAGGCAATGCTCAAGAAACAAAGAGAGACATCGAGGTACACCGTATTGAGGGACATTGCTACTCTGGTGCGTGCCGCTCCAACGGGAAATGTAACTCTAGATATTTTTTCAAGCCATTTTGGTGAAGGTTTGATGGAGAAGTCTTATCAGGTATACAACCAACTGGGTGGTTCTCACAAACTTTTCGACGTGGCTGCTGTCCCAGATGACAAGTTGTTTGATGAGGTCAAAGCTTACTTGTCACGTAAGAAGGGTGATCAGGATATTGCTGCTTCTGAGTCTACTCAGTTCAAGAGGGTCAAGCAGCTTGTTTTGGAGATCAATACCCAGTATTTGGAGAAGTTGCGCCAAGATGCCGAGGTTGAGACATTGGATGAATCTTCCACTCATCTTCCGTATAATGCTAGCTGGGCAGACTCTTTGCATAAACACCCAAAACTTCCAGCATGGGAAGAAGTTGAGGAGAAGGGAGACAAAGGTGCCGATGAGGTTGTTTCAGTTCATCTTCCTTGGCAGAAAGGTATGTTCGGCAGGAAAGATGCCTCCCAGCCATACTTTACACCATGGGCACCAAGACCATTTTTATCTCCATTTGCCGTTCTCCCAAAACATATTGAGATCTCATTTGAGACTTGTCATGCTGTGTACCTGAGGGATCCAGTGGCACGTCCTGGTGAGAGTGAGGTGATATCTCCTTTCCCAACTGATGTTCATAAGAGAGCTTATATGTACTACGTGAGAAAGGGTATGTAAATAGTGCAGAAAGCACCAGAGAGAGAGAGAGAGAGAGAGAGAGAGAGAGGTGCGAAGTGTGGTGCGACAAAGCTGACAATAGGATTTTCAGACTTTTCAACCAACTATGGGATTCTTCAGAAACATTTCATGTATATATGTATATAATGGTCCAATAGATCTACTCACATTAAGACAGAGGTAGCACTACAATGAAAACGAACCCATTGCGGGCCACACACACTACTAACTGATAATCACATACCGGAGCTAGATGGACTCTCTGGTATGCTTAATCCTTTTTACAATTACATTATAGAAGACAAACATCAAATACTTTGCATTGTCTCATGGTCTCCCTTACCTCTCTTGCTTCTGCATAACCTCTTCTGCCCATCGCTCATCGCCCATCGCTCAGCACCCATAGCTCAGCACCCATCACCCCTATTTGTGTGCAGGCTCTTCCCGCCATAGCCATTATCATCACTCTGTGCCAAGTCCCGGCTATTAGCGACACGGCCCCCGTACCCACCAGGATAGCCGTTGGAGTCTATCTAACAAGGGCCAGCATGCGCAACGTCGTCATACGGCCACTCTTGCATCTCTTGGCCCTGCCGCGTTGTGCCTAGCCTAATTTGCCTAGGGAGGTAAAGAAATTATACACCCCCTTGATTTGAGTTCGGAGTTTTGAAAGCCGTTTGAATACTTTGGGAAGAAGACAGATTGTATATCAAGATATATGAAACAAGTAACACCCCTATAACTTCGGAGGTTAATGCATAGTATAGGCGGGCTTTTTTGATTTACGGAGTTTTATTTGCATTTTTGTCCCCCGTTAGGTTAAAATAGAAATATTCACTTACTTTGCCACACATATAGCGCGAGATAGCCGTGGTGAGGGATTAACATTAACGGAACATTAATTTTTTCCAAAAATTTCCATATTAGTGTACACTAATACCTTTTTATTTTCTCTTATCGGAGTCTTATATATTTGCAGTTGCTACCATTTTTTGCGGGCCTGAATATCACTATTGTTGCACACTACAGCTAACAGACACTAGTTTAACTCAGTTGTATAGAGTGTCAACCTCTCTAACAAAAATGGTTGAGTCACCGACATCAACAGCCCCTTCTGAAGGGGCAAGGCTTCCAGTTTCCGTATTTGCAAAGGTGAAGCACTACATAGCGACGATGCCAGAAGAGCTTGGAGTATACACAATGATAGGGGCACCCAAAGACGTACATACTTTGACAGCCATGAGGATAGTGCGTCTGTTCTCGTATGGTGGTGTTTCCATTGTTCTGGCATATTACCTTAAGAATATTGGCATAGAAGAAAAATACATAGGTTATTTCATGACTACAATGTTCGCAGGTGACCTGGTGATATCCTTTGCTCTATCGTTGTGTGCCGATAGACTAGGGAGACGTAAAGTGATGGCATATAGCTCTGTGGTCATGATGTTAACAGCTCTGGGTTTCTTGTTTGTGACTAAACCTTGGATCTTATTGATCTTTGGCTTTTTTGGTTTCATCACCGCCGGTGGCGGTGAGGTGGGCCCCTTTAGGGCTATCGAGTATTCCTCGATCGCCAATCTTGTCTCTACTAATGATCGCTCGGATTGTTATTCGTGGTATGTCTTCTTCGGGTTCTTTGCCTTTGCGTTTGGCTCTATCACAACAGGGTCAGCTATACAGTACATGCAAGACAACATGGGGTATTCCAAGGTAACGGCTTGTAGATTTGCTTTCTTCGACATGGCAGTGATGTCTTTCCTTCAGATGTTGTTGGTTTTCAGGTTGACAGAAAAGATCGAAATAGAGCATGTCTCCCCCAAATCTGCAGAAGGACAGTCTTCCACTGCTAACAGAAGGCCAGATGAAGAATCTGAAAGGCTGCTTGTGGAGAGCGATGAAGATGAGTTTGAGATATCTGAGATGGACGATCAGAGTGAGCAGGCCAAAATCGCTGAACCTGTGGAGGAGCCCAAGCGTAGCAAATGGTTGGGAAACATGCGTATGGAATCTTTGTTTGTTATTTGGAAGATTTCAGCGTTTATGGGTATTGACGCGTTCGCCAAGTCTTTGGTCACGGATGCATGGGTGTCTTACTACCTGACTACAAAGTTCACCATTGAGCCAAGAGAGCTGGGAACAATCTTTTGGATCGCCAATATTCTCACTGCTTTCATGTCGCTATTTGGCACTTCTATTTGCAAGAGACGTGGACCAATTTATACCATGGTGGTTACTCATTTCCCTTGTTCTATTTTTGTGTTGTTGTTCCCACTCCCTAGAAATATGACTTGGAGTATCATCTTGCTTTATCTCAGATCCGCATTCAAGTCAATGGACTTGGGTTCCAAATCGGTTTTGGTTACAACCATCGCTACACCTGAGGAGAGAACTGCTGCCATTGGATGGAGTAACGTGGGTAGGACATTGGGCCAGGGACTTGCACCTTCCGTGGTTGGTGTTCTAACAGGTGCGGGTGAGCAGTGGGTCACTTTTATTTTAAGTGCTGCTCTTAGAATATTCGTTTACGAATTGGGTTTGATAGTGAGTTTCTGGAGATACAGAAATAATATAGAAAACACCAGGTAGTGGTGGCCCTCTTCATACTATGTTTCATATAAATTAAGTGTATAATTTTCTTAATTGAAAGAGTATAACTGAAATCGATTGTGACATTAATGCGATCTAGACTACTTATACAACAAAAGATTATGTGTTCCTCTCTCGGTAAACCTCGCCTGTAAACTTCGCCTGTAAACTTCGCAGTCCTTCTTTTGAGGTTGATGCATAAATCAAGTATATATACATTTCAGGCGACTCTGTGATCCAAACTCTATGTGGCGGTGCGAGGCGGTGCTGGCTGATGCAAAACCTCATCGGGCCTGCTCCACAGGCGATGAGCGGAGCTTCAGCATGAGCTTAGAAACGCACATGTAAGCCGTTGTATCTTCTGCTGTATACCAGAAAATAAACAGCCAATTCCCCTCAGGTAAATCCAAAACCGCCCTATATGAATCTATGACTGGTTCATGCCTCGTATAAGTCCGCGGACGGTTATAGAATGTGGGAGGCAATCGGCGCTGTTGCCTTTACTTCTACGTGCATGCCGTTCTGCTGAGTTAGCAAAGAGGGAACTGGGATGGATTAAGCAAGAACTTCCGCCCAGAAGATGGATGAAAGCATGTTTGCTTCGATCCAAATTGTATCCATTACAGTACATTATAGGATCTCAGCCTTTTGGTGAAGGGCTAACTATCAAGTGTGAACCCGGAGTACTGATCCCAAGGAACGACACTGAAGAGTGGTGTATACATCTTGCGGAGAAGCTCAGGCTCGTTGATTCGCAGATATCTATAGTTGACATGTGCACAGGAACAGGTTGTATTGCACTCGGGTTGGCAGCGTCTCTTGGTTCAAAGGCAGAAAGTGTAACGGGATACGATATCAACAATCAAGCGGTGCGGCTGGCGAGATTGAACCAGAAGAACAACAAGCAAGTCCAAGGGATAAGAGAGTGTAAGGATTTGAATTTTGCTTATGGTGATATTTTTGATGCCAAGGGGATGAGAAGCATCAAACATGTTAGAGAAAATACAGTTGGTCTGCTGGTTTCAAATCCACCTTACATCCCAAGCACAGAGATGCTCCACGGCCCTGAGAAGTCAGTGCGGTTATATGAGCCCAGGCTCGCGCTAGAGGGCGATGTGGAGTTTTTCAGGGCATTGGTTGAGAATATCTTGCTTCCTGCAGGTTTTAATGGATTTGTGTTTGAACTTGGGAGCAGAGAACAGGCATCATATACTTGGCGTATGTTAAAGGATGTATACGGAGAAGAAGGGGGCCATCGTTGGGAAGTAGGATTAGGCGTTGGGGTATCTGGACACGATAGAACAGTGGTGGGATGGGTAAAGGATTCACCACTCCATGTTCTAAGAGGTTTGTGCTCCTCAATATTCAAGGAACAAAATAGTAGGGAGCATTTATACTAGATTTCATGTATTTTTATTGATTCTAAAGAAACTATAGAATATCGTAACTTGTAAAGTCTATTGGGGCGGAAAGAGTTTTATTTAAAGGCCTCTTTAATCTCGTTCATTTTTCTCGTCAACCCATCCAACAACGCTGCTGTATCAGATGGTCCCAAAAACCATTTCACACCCTCATTCTTGAAACGAGAAATCACCTTTGGATAGTTTTGAATTCCTCCGACACCTACCTCAATACCTCTTGATTTGCAGGCATCGATGATCGTCTTGGAGCTTTTGATATATAATTCATGATCGAAATCACCTGGAATGCCCATATCTGCTGTTAGGTCGTTAGACCCAATCAAGACCATATCGATTCCTTTGACAGACAAGATTTCCTCTATGTTTTCTATTGATTCTTTTGTCTCAATCATTGGAATCACTATGGTTTCTCTGTTGAGAAGAGCCGTACCCTCGATATGAGGGACGTTGTGAAACTCAAACTGCGCGAAACCAGCAGCCGCTGATCTTGAGCCCAAAGGAGCATATTTAGAAGCATCAATCACCTTTTTGACATCGACGGCATTGTTGATGTGTGGGACAATCACACCTTGAGCTCCACCGTCTAAAACCTTTGTAATGAAAGCTGCATCGTTGCCAGGAACCCTAACAATAGGCGTGATACCAAACCCCAGAGAAGTAACACAGAGATTGTTGATGGTCTGAGTATCTAATGGAGAATGCTCAGCATCTATGAAAAGGCCATCGTAGCCAGCCGTCTTTGCCAGGGGCACAATATCCATCGCCTGTGATCCCTTCACGGTAAGGGTGCAGGTAACAATGCCCTGCTGGATCTTTCTGAACCAACTGTTCACAATGAGATGTTGAGACATTTTGCAGATGACTTACAGTATACTCTTTGGTAATAAAACATCAGCCATGCAAGTACCGTTATTTCACATCCATTCTTAAGGGAAGTGTCTCCTTTTTACAATCCTCGGGAAGCTAAATATGACTGCCAACCTTCTCCGCACGGCTATGAAAAGGTTAGGTCTCCCACCTCCGATGAGCCACACGAGTTGTTCATCATCGGGATCTTATCACTTCTTTCCGCATTCTATGGCTGACAATAGGTTTAATTGAGTCATTGGCTAACTTCTTTTTGAATATATACCATACCGTTCCCTCGGAGCGATGTCCCGAAGCCATAGATGCCTACACATCTTGCATTATGTGCGGTAATGCACTCCCGATCGGCTATGCTACCCCCCTAGCAGATGGCTAGAGGGGGGTGGGGTGCATTTTAGCTGTACCCGTCCTGCGCGCTGGGATGAAGCCTAGCCATCGGATGTTAAATTCCGAAATAAAAGAGTTGTAGGAAAAGGATCCGAGTACATTGAACTACTTGATCGACAATGTATTCGAGGTTGTCTTTTCTTATATATACATCCATTCATCAGGAGATATCCTTTAAGTCTTGAAGAATCAATCAAGAATCATTCGCCAAAAGTGCAGGAGAGAAGCATTCCATTCTTTAACCATTCAATCATAATGACAGTCTCCGGCATAAAGTTGGCTATCGGTAAGTTCCACTGACTGTCTTTGTGGTCTTAAATATCGGATCACGATCGTTTGTATTTTCATGAGATAGTTCTCATATTTGCTGTTCTCCTTCTAACACCTTTGTAGACCGTGGAGGAACATTCACTGATGTTCATGCACAGATACCTGGCAGAGAAGACATTGTTCTGAAATTGCTTTCTGTGGATCCAGCCAACTACAAGGATGCTCCAGCGGAAGGAGTTAGGCGTGTTCTAGAGATTGTGCAGGGTGTGGAAATTTCCAAAGATGGAAAGATAGATCTTTCTTCAATTGAAGTGATCCGTATGGGTACTACAGTTGCTACCAACGCTCTGTTGGAAAGGAAAGGTGCCAAGGTTGCTCTTCTTACTACCAAGGGTTTTAGGGATGTGCTAGAAATCGGTAACCAGACCAGGCCTAACATTTTCGATCTCACTGCAAGAAAGTTGAAACAGCTGTATTCGACAGTAGTTGAGATTGACGAACGTGTTACTCCAGCTAGTTACTCCGAGGGAGGAAAGAAGGATCCTATCGATGTAACGAGTGATCCAGCTCTAGTGCAGGGGCTAACTGGTGATGTGATTCGCGTCTTAAAGAAACCTGATGAGGTTGAATTGAAACAGCAGTTGCAAGAGCTATGGGATGCTGGGTATCGCCATGTTGCTCTCTCGTTGCTTCATGCTTACTCTTATCCTACTCATGAGCAGTTTGTCGCAAGGGTTTCCCGTGATTTTGGGTTTCAAGTTTCTGTATCAACCGAACTGCAACCTATGATTGGAATGGTCAACCGTACCTCATCGTCTGTTGCCAACGCATATCTGCTGCCTGTGATCCACGAGTACCTTGAAGGTTTTGCCTCTGGTTTCAAAGGTGGCCTCGCTGGTATCGGTACCAAGCTGCTGTTCATGCAGTCTAATGGTGGTCTATGTACGTGGAGTAATTTTACAGGACTCAGAGCCATTTTATCGGGACCAGCAGGTGGTCTTGTTGGTTACGCAGAAACCTGCCATGATACACGCAGTTCAAGCACCAAGGCCACGTTGGGATTTGACATGGGTGGAACTTCCACAGATGTCAGCCGTTACAGTGGTAAGCTGGAGCATATTTTTGAGACCGTTGTAAGTGAAATTGCCATTCAAACTCCACAGCTAGACATTTCTACTGTTGCTGCTGGTGGTGGTTCGATGCTTTTCTGGAGAAATGGTATGTTTGTGGTGGGTCCTGAATCTGCTGGTGCTCACCCAGGTCCTGCTTGTTATAAGAAAGGTGGCCCACTCACAATCACTGATGCAAACCTCTTCCTTGGGAGACTTGTGCCTGAGTATTTTCCCAGTATCTTTGGTCCCAATGAGAATGAACCCCTTGATTTGCAGGCAACAACTGTGCTTTTCAACGAACTTGCAGCCCAGATCAATGCTGACAGGACTGATGGTGTCACACTCAGTCCAGAAGAAATCGCTTCTGGTTTCCTCAAGATCGCCAACGAGGCTATGACTCGTCCTATCAGAAACCTGACAGAGGCCAGAGGATACAGCACGAGTGAGCACAACTTGGCCGTTTTTGGCGGTGCTGGTGGTCAGCATTGTTGTTCAGTTGCTAGAGTGCTTGGAATTTCACAGGTTGCTGTTCACAAGTACTCTTCGCTCCTCTCTGCATATGGTATTGCGCTGGCTGATATTACAATTGAGAAACAGACCCCAATGTCATTTGTTTTGGACGGCAGCACCTTGCCTGTGGTCAAGGACAAGATCGCTGAGCTGCAAGCAGAATGTATAAGGGAACTTGAAGCGCAGCAGATCAATGCCACATCTACCACTGTCGAGTTTTACCTGAATATGAGATATGTGGGTTCTGATACCCATCTTATGTTGTTGAAGCCTGCTGACTCATGGGACTTTGGCAAAGATTTCATTGCTAAGCATTTGAAGGAATTTGGGTTTGTCCTGGAGCGTAATGTTATCGTCGATGATGCACGTGTCAGGCTAATTGTCCATTCTGGAGAGGAGAAGGAGATCAACCCTTACTCTGAAATTGACCTTCTAGAGCAAAAGAGTTTGATCAAGGCCGCCCCAACTCCACAAAATGCCAAGAGGTCTTATTTTGAGAACTTTGGTTGGATTGATACCCAGGTTTTTGAACTTGAAACTCTTGAATATGGTGTTATAATCGAAGGACCAGCTCTTATCATTGATAAGACCCAAACCATTCTCATCGAACCTGGCTGTAGGGCCGCTGTCCTTTCAGAGCACATCCTTGTTCTTGTGGGAAAGGAAGAGAAGAAAGAGCTCTCCAGCACGGTTGTTGATCCTATCCAGTTGTCGGTTTTTGGTCACCGTTACATGAGTATTGCTGAGCAGATGGGACGTACTCTCCAGATGACATCTATCTCTACAAATATTAAAGAAAGGCTGGACTTCTCCTGTGCTCTTTTTGATCAAAATGGAGACTTGGTGGCAAACGCTCCACATTTGCCTGGTCATCTTGGTGCTATGAGTTACGCTGTCAAAGCCCAGGCCGAGCGTTGGGCGGGGAATATCAAACCTGGTGATGTGTTTGTTTCCAACCATCCCATCGCTGGAGGATCTCACTTGCCTGATATCACAGTGATAACTCCAGTTCTGAACAACGATAATGAGATCATCTTTTGGACAGCAAGTAGAGGACATCATGCTGATATTGGTGGTATTGCTGCTGGTTCTATGCCTCCAGATTCCAAGGAAATCTGGCAGGAAGGTGCATCTATCATTACTCATAAGTTATGTGCTGAGGGTGTGTTTGACGAGGCTGGAGTTATCAAAATCTTGTATGATGAACCAGCCAAATATCCTGGATGTAGTGGAACTCGTACACTCTCAGATAACATTAGTGACCTGAAAGCCCAAGTGTCGGCCAACTTCAAGGGTATACAATTAATCACCAAGCTCATTGATGAGTTTGGCATCGAGGTCACCCAGTTGTACATGCAGGGCATTCAGAAGACTGCTGAAGCCTCAGTCAGGGACTTGTTGAGATTGGCATATGACAAATTTGGTGGTAAGCCCATGAAGGCCCTGGATTACATGGATGATGGTACAGCTATTGCTCTTGAAATCTCGATTGATAGAGAGCAGGGAAGTGCTGTCTTTGACTTCACAGAGAGTGGAGAGCAAGTCTACGGTAACCTTAATACACCAAAGGCTGTTTTATACTCTGCAGTGCTCTACGTTCTGAGAGCTCTGATATCCACAGACATTCCTTTGAATCAAGGCTGTCTGCTCCCAATTGATGTCCGTGTCAGAGAGGGTAGTATCATGGCACCTGGTCCTCATGTTGCCACAGTTGGTGGTAATGTTGAAACTGCCCAGCGTGTTACAGATGTGATTCTCAAAGCATTTGAAGCTGCTGCTGCCAGTCAAGGTACCTGTAATAACCTTACTTTCGGTGTTGGTGAGACAGACGAAAACATGGTTTTCCATGGCTTTGGTTACTATGAGACTATTTGTGGTGGTGGTGGAGCAGGTCCTACATGGAATGGACAAAGTGCCGTTCAAGTTCACACCACAAACACTCGTATCACCGACACAGAGTCGTTTGAGAAACGTTACCCTGTTATTCTCAGAAAGTATGAGATCAACCCACACACTGGAGGAGAGGGTCTTCACAGGGGAGGAGATGGTGTTATCAGAGAAATTGAATTTTCTGAGAAGCTGCAGGTCTCAGTTCTTATGGAAAGAAGATCTGTTGCACCATTTGGCCTCTGTGGTGGCTCAGATGGTAAGAGAGGTTTCAACTACTGGCTCCAGAAGACCGAGGACGGTAGCTTCAGACGTATCTCCCTTGGTGGTAGAAATTCTGTCTGGATGAGTCCAGGCGACCGTGTGAGGATTGAAACTCCAGGTGGAGGTGGATTTGGAACCAAGTTAGAGAATGGTTCCGCTAGCAATGGTGTCGCCCCTATCTCCAATGGCCACTCTCAAAGTATTGATTACCCTGTGAACTCTGTGAAGGCCCATAAGGGATCACATATCTCTGGAGGTCTTGCTATGAGAACTATGATGCAAGAGAGTAACTAGATACTCTTGTCAAAGGCTTTTCGTTTATATACTGCTTTTATTTCTGACTCAATTAATAATAATTTATAGATATTAATCACTCATTATCACTAGGGATTCGATGCTGGGGTCAAAGTATATCCTGTATCGTTGGTTGTAGTTAGGCACGACGTAGGGTTAACAACCTACGAGCAATATGGGAAGTAGTTTATTCAGCAGGCAGAGCAGTAGAATGGCTGGCTGAATGTCTTTCATGATGACATGTTACATCATATAGCTTATGCCCTCCGAAACAGAAATATATCACGAACAAATAGAACATACTTTGAATATAATATAAAAATAAAAGGCAGAAGGCATTCTAACAACCAGAAGGTGATACAATGCTGCAACCCCATCTACACATATAACGCAGAGGAATCAGCACTTCAGTAGGTGTATCTGAAATGAATGGCATGGTCACCATCATTGGAATCATCAGGCAGAGGGTTACCAGCCTCCTCAGCAGCCTTGATCAGACCATCTCTCTTGGTGTTCTGATCCTTGTACCACCAAATCATAAAAAGGATACAGATTATCGCAATGCCCTGGCCACCGAGGCAGACAGAAAGACCTTCGATATATCTAGGAGACGATTCAGCGGTGAATACCTGACCAGCAATGACACCTGACGCATTTCCAATAAACTGGTTGATTCCCACAACAGTTGCACGCTTGTAGTATTTTGCAACATTACCGTTGAGCCACACCACGTTAATAGAGGTGGAAGCATATAAACCAATAGCAATAACAAACAAGCCAAAGAAGCGCACGCCATTGATTGTGGAACCAATAACAATAGAAAGTCCAATGATAGACAGCACACAAGAAGCAAGAACAAAAGGACTTCTCAGTACATATTTATCGGAAACGACTGCAGCGGCGAGATATGAGAAGGCACACAAACTGTAGATGGGGATGGTCATGAGTTGGGCACGGACATTGGTGAAGCCGAGACCCTTGATAATCAGAGGCATAAACGTACCAAGACCATAAGAGGTCATGTTGATACCAAGCTGAGCAACACCAGAAACATATGTTCTCCAGTCGAAGAGACCCTTCTTGATCTCGCTGAAAGTGAGACGCTCGTTAGGGTCGTAGGTGTTCATACCTTGATATCTCTGGATGGTGTACTCTCTGAGCTCCTTTCTGAGAAAGAAGGCAGTCTCAAGCTTCTTGGGGATCCAAAAGAGGAAGAAAGGTGCGAAGGCCAATGAGATGGCACCTTCGATAATAAATAGGAATCTCCATCCCTTCCAGAAGTCACCACCATGATGAATAGAGATAGAACCGTAACCAATCAAACCACCAAAAGCACCGGCTGTAGCAGAGGCAAAAAAGATGTAACTGAAACGGCGTGCAAACTGTTCTCTGCGAAGAATCATCGTGAGATACATGTTGATTGCAGGGTACATACCACTCTCAAAGAGACCAAGCAGGACACGAATAGCAATCAATCCACTGTAGTTTCTGAGGAAAGCGGATGCAAAGGTTATGAGACCCCAACAAAGCAAACTGCCACCGATCATGTACTTTGGACCAACGATTTTCACCATATTGGTGAAGAAAGGCTCGAAGAAAATGTATGAAGCATACATAACTGTCACGGCGTTACCGTATTGGTTACCAACCAGACCCAACGACTCACTCAAACCTCCAAGCTCGGCATTACCGATATTGGACTTGTCAAGGTTAGACAAGAAGTAAACAAACGCAAGGGCGGGAATAATGTACCAGTCAATCTTTTGCAACAGCTCTTCCTCAAGAGCCTCATCATAATAGTATCCGCCTTCCTTGAACTGAGTGGGGCTGGGGAGTCCAGAGTCCCCGCCGTCCAGCGACGAAGTGTCATGGATCTCAGTCTCGAAATCCTCCTTTGCCATTATAAGTTTTTGATTCAGAATAGAGATGTAATGCTCTTGGCTCTCGACACTATTCTATGTGGAACTGGCCCTGAAAAAAGTTTTCTGCTTCTCTAAAGCAAGCCAAGTCAAGTCATGAGCCGAGAGCCTCAGCCGTAATATATATAGTAGTGATTAATTTATCACCCGCATACACTTTATCTCTAATCTGGATAGATATGCATATGCGATAGGGAATATAATCCATCAGTTTATGCAAAATATGGAGCCACCTCCTCCGCAACTGATTTCGTTGGGACGCAAGCGCCGCTGGAGGGAGAGTTGCAGACGATAGTGTGTGCTTAGTATAGGAGACGAAGCCCGAAAACGACATACTGCAGTTGAGATAGCGCGCCCAAAGTAGCCCTGGCAGAAAATTTGCAGCTGCATGAACTTGTATGTGGGAGAGCAGTGCCGATCGACGTCCGGGAATTGTACGCGGGAAGGCACTACCGCACGGTGAGCGGGGCTTGGGGAAATGCAGGAGACAATATATGAATGTAGAGAAAGAGGGTGGATACCCTAATTCAAAATAACAACCGTAGATTAATTTGTAATACACCAAGCGGGGATAAAGGAGAAGAAGAGATATCGGCGTGGAGGAATGTGGAGACGGCTTCTCAAACGGGGGAACTCGGAGCGTTCCCGACGCGACTCATTTCCCTTTTAAGAGTATCAATGATTAGAAGATAGACAGATCAAGGTTTTGCTTTTTCCAGAGCTTTGATTTGTCCATTTGGCTTCATCCTTATGTGGCTCCAACTGCCATTTTCAAGCTCTGTCTGCAGCGCTGGTAGGCAACGCACCCTCGCATCCCCAAATGTGCACGCTCAAAACCAGTCAGTAAGCTGAGCTGGCCCTCTGCAGCTCTCCTCCCCCAGCACTACCCGCCCTTCTCCATTCTCGAAGCCAAGAGTGAATGCATCGGCTCCCCTTGTAGAATGCTTAGGGTGGCATGCGCGAGACAAGACGCGCATGATGTTTTTGTTCCCGCGGCGATGAGGAAATCGATCCGAACCAGAATTTTTTGTTCTTTTGAGGGGAAGCGAGTAATATTTTCGGCATTTCAAACTCTAGTTGTATTTCGGCTAGGTGATCCGGTATGAGCAATCCCGATCTGGTTGATATCCAGGAGATCTACTCCACTTTCACCAAAGCACGAGGAGGTAGGTTGAAACACATAGAGAGACAGTCGTTCCGGTTCACTATGTAGGAACTCTTATTACTTATACCTGTGAGCGAGTATCCCATTATGAATCTGCTACTGCTACCATGAAACCTTTTTTTTGCATTTACTAACAATATACAATAGAAATCGCACTGAAAATACAAAATCTTCATAATGCTGAAGATGCTACACAGATAAGAAAGGATATACAACATCTCTCCAGTATCGTTACCGGTAAAGATGGCGCAAATGAAAGGATACTATCCCAGGTGCCTCAATATGACCAAAAGTATTACTCTGTGTCTATTGATTCCTTGATCGAGGAACTTGAAAATAAAAGGAAGTCATTATCATATCAAGGTGGGGCAAAAGCAAAGAAATTCTCATTCAAGAGCCGAGCTACAGCAAAGGTGGATAATGAAAGTGAAAGTCTAAAGTCATCACCCGAGGGCAACAGCAACATCCCCAGGGCAATAACGACATACTCTACACAAATTCAGCCCTCTCTATCTTTGATTAGTGATGAAAAGGTGATTTTGGATACATCAGTTTTGGGCATTCACATATATATGAGAGGCTTACAGCGATCTGTCGTCGCATGTAGAGAGACCATTCCAGAATCTATACATATTAGAGATGCTGTGGATTCAGTATTATTATTGAACTCGTTAACAAGCATATTTATAACCAATGCCACAAATTGTGTAGTGGTTGGTAGTTGTTTTCAGCTTCGGCTGCATGATTTGACCAATTGTTCTATATACGTGAACATTCTCAAGGCACAAGATAAGAGGATTGTTTTTGAGAATAGTAGTGGGCTAAAGATAGGCAAATGCTCGAAAGTAATATGCAATGCGCCTTTGGATGAAACTCTGAGTGAAGTGGATGCTTTTGTGGAAGTAGATGACTTTTCGTTTCCCAACAAAATGGCACGTAACCCACACTTCGACTACACAGAGGAGAGCATAGATGTCAGATGGGCCCAAGAACTACAAGGTGGTTCCATCCCTGTGATCCTACAGGAGAAGCTGTGTACAAAATAGATTATAATACCTAATTTATGCGAAAGGCTACAAATCACTCCAATAATTGATCAACATTTCTTTATCACAAATTCCATTGAGACGTTACAGCTATATATATAGATTTGGGCTCCGTTCCATTTAATCAACCTCCTCCATAGCAGACTCAGCGACAGCCTCCTCAGTTGGCTCCTCAGTGGCAGCATCTTCGGTGGTCTCCTCTGGACTCTCCTCGATGTTCAAACCGAGAGAGATAAGTCTGTTGATTCTCTGAGCGAAGGCACTTGGATCCTCAAGGGTGAAACCGGAGGTGAGCAAAGCGGTGTCAAACAAGAGAGTGGTGAGGTGCTTTACAACTCTGTCCTCAGCACCGTTCTCCTCGACCTTCTGCTTGAGAGACTTGATGATAGCAGACTTTGGAGAAATCTCGAAAATCTTCTTGGAGGCCATGTAAGCACTCATGGAGGTGTCTCTGAGAGCCTGAGCCTTCATGATTCTCTCCATGTTAGCGGACCAGCCGAACTGACCGGTTCTGATAGCAGCTGGAGAGTCCACAAGCTTGTGGGATACAACAACCTTCTCAACCTGGTCACCGAGGATATCCTTGAGGGCCTTGGTGAGCTGCTCGTACTCCTTCTCCTCAACCTCTCTCTCCTTCTTCTCTTCATCAGACTCCTCAAGCTCAAAGTCTTTGGTGATGTCAACGAGCTTCTTGTCCTCGAACTCCTTGAGTTGGGTCATGGCGTACTCGTCAATTGGGTCAACAAGGAAGAGAACCTCAAAGTTCTTAGCCTTGAGGGCATCGAGGAATGGCGACTTCTCCACAGCCTTGATAGTCTCACCGGTGATGTAGTAAATATTCTTCTGGTGCTCTGGCATACGGGTAACGTAGTCAGAAAGGGAGGTAATCTCCTCAGCAGACTTAGTGGAGTTGTAACGCAAAAGCTTGGCAAGAGCGGTACGGTTCTGCTGGTCCTCGTGGATACCGAGCTTAATGTTCTTGGCGAAAGCCTGGTAGAAGCTGTCGAACTGCTCCTGGTCCTCGGCGATCTCGTTGAAGGTCTCAATGAGCTTCTTGACAATGTTCTTACGGATGACCTTGAGAATCTTGTTCTGCTGGAGCATCTCTCTGGACAGGTTAAGTGGGAGGTCCTCAGAGTCGACAACACCCTTCACAAAAGAGAGCCACTCTGGGATGAGCTCCTCAGCCTCATCGGTGATGAAGACACGACGGACGTAGAGCTTGATGTTGTTCTTCTTCTTCTTAGACTCAAACAGGTCAAATGGAGCACGCTTTGGCACAAAGAGGATAGCCTTGAACTCGAGCTGACCCTCAACAGAGAAGTGTTTCACAGCGAGTGGGTCCTCCCAGTCGTTGGAGATAGACTTGTAGAAAGCATTGTACTCGTCCTGAGTCACATCGGTTGGGTTTCTAGTCCAAAGAGGCTTGGTCTTGTTGAGCTCCTCTGTCTCGGTGACGATCTCCTTCACCTTCTTGGTCTTCTCCTTCTTCTCCTCCTCCTCCTCCTCCTCGTCCTTCACCTCCTCGATCTTTGGCTCCTTGTCCTCGCCTTCCTTAACCTCCTCTTCCTCCTCAACTGGGACCTCCTTCTCAACCTCCTTGGAGACAACAAGCTGGATTGGGTAAGAGACAAACTCAGAGTGACGCTTGACAACCTCCTTGATACGCTTCTCCTCAAGGTACTCGAGCTGGTCCTCCTTCAAGAAGAGACGGATCAAAGTACCACGGCCAATCTTCTCACCGGACTCGTCAAGGGCAACGGTGAACTTACCACCGGCGTTAGACTCCCAGAGGTACTGCTCATCGTCGTTGTTCTTAGAGAAGACCTGAACCTGGTCAGCCACAAGGAAAAGAGAGTAGAAACCAACACCGAACTGACCAATCATAGAAATGTCAGCACCGGCAGAAAGAGCCTCCATGAAGGCCTTGGTACCAGACTTGGCAATGGTACCCAAGTTCTTGACCAACTCGGCCTTGGTCATACCAATACCGGAGTCTCTGATCTCAAGAACCTTCTCCTCTGGGCGTGGGGTAATTCTGATGAAGAGTTCTGGCTCAGTCTCAAGCTTGGTAGCATCCGAAAGGGCCTCGTAACGGATCTTGTCAAGAGCATCGGAAGCGTTAGAGATCACCTCTCTCAAGAAGATTTCCTTGTTCGAATACACAGTATTGATGAACAAGGACATCAGCTGAGAGATCTCAGCCTGGAACTCGTAAGATTCAGCCTTAACGTCAGACATCTTGCGTATATATTTATGTTTTGCTATGAATAGAGGATATTTGTCAATATGCTAACCTCAATTCGCTTTATGTCAGCTGTCACGTCAAAGTGTTCATCACCGTATATATATACTGGGATTTTTCAGCCCACATCGACGTCAATGCCTGCGCCGTGGAGAAGCTACTCGATGAGCCAGAATCTTCCACGGGGTTCTATAGGGCCGGGTAATACCAGGTAATTTGTATGGTGGTTTAGGTGCAGAGCCTCCATCTCTGACACATTGTTTTTGCCATTGATACAGACACGTTCATGCTGTATGCACTAATTTCCGGCAGCACCGTAGGAATGTGCGGAGGCTACACGCTGCTGTGAGTGGTGTCATGGAGATGCGCTACTGATGCCTCTTAGCAGCCAGCAAGAGAAGCGGTTGCACCGCCTACAGAAATCCTTAATATGAGCACAATGTACATACAGGCCAAAATTGGTCCGCCAACTGACCAAAGTCTCTATATATGATTTGAGAAGCTATTTGTATTAATGATTTTTTTGTTATTTGGTGTTGAATTCACTATTACTTCGTTACTTTTGTAAAAACCTTCCACTTATATTTTGTTTGAGGGAATTAATTTCATTACAGAATTTCCTTGACCATTTATTTGCCGTAGAAAAGTACAATTAGCGATTCAAGTAAAATATTTAAGATAATTTTATAAAAATGGTTACAACAAATAGACATCAACGGAGATTTATATATTAGTGTAGTGTATAGAGGAATGTTATGTATTTATATAGTCACTTCAGCTTTAGACAATGCTCGTGAATTAAGAATGACCATCAAATATATATATACAAAATGCTTTCGCGATCATATCACCTGTTTGGTTAAGCTGTGGATGCCTCGGAGGCGGCAGGTAGTTCTTCTCCCTCCACCTTCTGTTTTTTATTTTTCCTGGCAAGACCGCGTCCAATGGCAGTGACACCACCTTCTCTTGGAAATACTCTCGTAGCCCAGAGAACGAAACCTCCTCCTCCTCTCATGGACATCATGGGGTGGATTCTACCAGGGATCGTCTGGTAAGGTCTCACCCTAGTCTCAGCGATACTTGGGGCCAACACTCTGAGGTCCTTCGATAGGGCGTGGTGAACATCCACCAGGATCTCCTTGTGTTGGTTATATACGACAATTGGTCTGGAGCCACCAATGCGGTCAATAATTCTGGGTAGAAGTGTTACAGGGTTAATGGTAGCAGTATATATCAAACCGTCAAAGTTTCCACGCTCCACCATATCCAAAACCTGGTCTACCTCGTCAGCTCTCTTCTTTCTACGGTAATATTGAGTCTTCTTCTGTGGTTTCAGCTCTGCAATTTGTTCTGCGGAAAGATCTTCCAAGTCTGGTCTCTCGGCTTCGGGCTCAAAGAATTGCAACCAGTTAACGATCTTTACCATCTTGTTGATTATTTCATCTGAATAGTTGGAGCTTCGCAATGCTATATGGTTGGGATGTTCGTTCTCATGAGCTACAACGATGGTGCCCTCACCCTTCATTCTTTCCATCATGGCATATAGAACAACACCACCAGTCTCATCTATCAAGAGGTAATTTCCTCCAGGTCTGATATTTCCGTAATTCAGAATCAAACCCAAAGTCTCCTCACTGAGGTCCAGAACACGCGATGAGTCCCTTTCGTAGTAGAACTTGAGCATTTGAGAGGCTCCAAGGTACTCAATCGTAAACCTCTTGAGGAACTTCTGCTGCTTCCTTTTGAGATACTTTTGCTGTGAATGTATGGTCTTCTTGTCAAAACCGGCATGACTCTGGATGATCTTCTCGATAATTGCCTGTCCACCGTCAGTCTCGCTGAGCTTCTTCATTTCCTCAATTTCCTCTCCGGAGAGTTTCTGAATCTTGGATCCGATATTTATGATATTCTGATTGTTCTCGCTACTCTTGGAAGCTATTTTTTTGAGAATATCCATGTCAGCACTAGCACTTGAAGCGCCTTCAGAGGCGTCTTCTGTCTCAGGAGTCTCTTCTTCATCAGATTCCTCATCATCCTTTTCGGAGTTATAAGTCATGCTTGGCACTGGACGCACCTTTTTCTCTTCCAAAATTTCAAAGCATTGTCCATACAGGAACCCAACCACTCCATCGATCTCAAAGGAACCAAATTTACCCAGTGATACGCTTCCACCCGGACGAAGCTCTATCACCTTGAGACCCCCGGAGGGCAGTCTGACCAGACAGAACTCTCCAGCAGTGATGACCCTGCTCTGCTTAACCGGCTGCTCCTCTTCCTGCTGAGAAGACATGTTGAAGAATAGTTATTATATTAACGATGCCAGCAAAAGAGACAGGTTAGCAAGTTTATACAATTCTATATTATTAATATGCAAAAGTACCGACAGACACTGTCACTATCAAAATTATTGTCGTACCAAAGCTCGCACTGGCAGTGTATTAGCCTCTCACACGTAATCACATATTATGCACCCTCTATGCCTCTGTTAGCGCTCTGCTCATCTCAAAAGGGCTAAACATTTTTCAGATCTTGAGATGAGCTCGTAGGCAGGGTAAGCTGCAAGTGCTAAAAAAAAAAATTTCAGACCTGCTAAGCTCCATGCAGAAGGTAATGTATGTGTGAGCTTCTCAGTTAGAGAGCGAGATGCAGGCATTATCATTCTAAGGTAATTGTCAGTTTCTCCTTTCCATGATTTACTTGCAGAACTTGTTATTGGTCTTGTCCTTCTTCATTATCTCTTAGGGCTATATATGTATCCATCAACATAGGTTAAGCAATTTAACTTATTTGTGGTTGGAAGATAGATATTATAAAGAATGGGTAGACGTGCTAGAAACAAGCAGGGTGTTCCACCCACACTGGAGGAGTTCCAGTCTAGAGGCGCTAGGAGAGTGGAGAAAATCGAGGGCAAGCGAAAGCGATCCGAGTCTGTTTCGGAGAGTTCCAAGCCTTCTAAGAAGGCTGCTACTGTAACGAGCAGCAAGGCAAAGCCCAGCAGAGACTCTTCTAAGGGTAAGAAGCCCAGAACCAAAAAGCAAGCAGAGGATCAGTATGAAGATCCAGCAGATCTCCCTGTTGTGGATTACGACGAGCTTGAAGCTTCGAAGAAGTCTCTTTTTGATGACTCCGAGGAAGAAGAGGTGGATGAGTTTGAAGGTCTCTCTGGAGAGTCTGGCCTGGAAGATGGAGACGAATTCGTTGACTCCGACGAGGAGGCCCGTGAGAGACCAATGTTCTCTGATGACGAGAGCGATGAGGGCGAGATTGAACAGTTGAACGCAGCCAACATGGAGGCATTTTCTAAGCAGTTGGATGAAGAGGCTGCTGTCGAAGCACAGGAGGCAGAGGAGGAGCTCTTGCAGACGAATATAATGCAACCTCGTGCAAGGGTGTTGCCCACCGAAGAGGAGGAGGCTGAGCTTGCTGCTATTCCAGGACCAAAGGATGTCACAATTGTTCGTACCAGAATGTTGGAGATTGTGAAAGTGTTAGAGGATTTCAAGAACCTTGCCGAGGAAGGACGCAGCAGAACTGAGTACGTTGACAAGCTCGTAAGTGACATTTGCGACTACTTTGGATACACACCATTCCTTGCTGAGAAGCTCTTTAACCTGTTTTCTCCTTCAGAGGCCATGGAGTTTTTTGAGGCCAATGAAATCACCAGACCAATCACGATCAGAACAAACACACTCAAAACCCGTCGTAGAGACCTTGCACAGACCCTCGTCAACAGAGGTGTCAACCTCCAGCCCATCGGGGCATGGACTAAGGTGGGTCTCCAGATATTCGACTCTCAGGTACCCATTGGTGCTACTCCAGAATACCTTGCGGGTCACTACATTTTGCAAGCTGCTTCTTCCTTCCTTCCTGTGATGGCCCTGGCTCCTCAAGAGAACGAGCGTGTCTTGGATATGGCTGCTGCCCCAGGTGGTAAGACTACATACATTTCTGCACTCATGAAGAACACAGGTTGTGTGTTTGCCAACGACGCCAACAAATCCAGAACCAAGAGTTTGATTGCTAACATTCACCGTTTGGGATGTAAGAATACCATTGTATGTAACTACGATGCCCGTGAGTTTCCTAAGGTGATTGGTGGTTTCGACAGAGTGTTGCTCGATGCCCCATGTTCAGGTACCGGTGTTATTGCCAAGGATGAAAGTGTTAAGGTGTCAAGAACTGAGAAGGATTTCATTCAGATTCCACATTTGCAGAAACAGCTTCTGTTGTCTGCTATTGATTCTGTTGATGCCAACTCAGCAACTGGTGGTTACATTGTTTACTCTACATGTTCTGTTGCCGTTGATGAGAACGAATCTGTGGTGGACTATGCTCTGAGAAAGAGGCCAAATGTGAAACTTGTGGAGACTGGTCTTCAGATCGGTAAAGAGGGGTTCACTTCGTACCGTGGAAAACACTTCAACTCCAAGCTCAGTCTCACTAGAAGGTATTATCCACATACCTACAACGTGGATGGCTTCTTCGTTGCTAAATTCAAGAAGATCGCATCAAGTACACACGACGAGTCGAAGGCTGGCTCAAAGGAGAAGGAGGCTGCCGCTAGAGCAGAGGCTGAGGAGGAGGGAATCATCCACGGCGACTTTGCTAAATTCGATGAGAGTGAAGATAAGTCTATCATTGAGCAGTCTGTCAAGAGGAGTCTGAAGAGAAAGGGAATTAACCCAGCCAGTGTTGCAAGTTTGAATAAGACAGAGAGCAAGTGAGGGAGAAAGCTGACTCGACCAGGGTCAATAGTTGTAGTAAATTTGCATATATAATGTACATTAAGAAACAATATAGGTAATACACATTCATTTCATAATACGACTTGACATTACAACACAAGTAAAGCAGTTCACAATAAGAGTAACGCGGATAAGCATGCACAAAAACACGGATGTTGATATATCTAAAAACAGCAACCGGAAAGTGTTTCTACCATCATTACAGCTTAACACAACCCAGGTTATGCTCCTTAATATAGTCGGCTCCCATCTCTTGGTAATCAGCCTTTGACAAATAACAACTCTGGATCTCATCCGTCTTTGCCCACATGGACATACCTCTCCATGCGTCAAGTCTTGGGTTAAGAGCGGATCTCACCTTGAGAGGTGAACCAACTGGAAGGAAACTCTGCAGTTCGGAGCGCAGTCTTTCCTCAAAATTCTGAAACAGTGCTTGGCCACCAGTGACAAATATGTCACTCAAAACGTCCTTAGAATCACCGGAAAACCCACCGCCTTCAAGTCTTCTTAACAAAATATCTTCTGAAATCTCAATGATTCCAGCATGATCTATACCTGCAATTGATGGTTGGAAGAGCACTTCTGGGACTCTAATACGCTCAATATTGAGATGCATCTGATGCTGTCCATGTGCATCATCAGGATTGAACTCACGTGGGCCCCTTAAGAATCTATGCAACACGCTCTTTCTCCAGTCGTACTGTTTGTAGAGGGTATCCTCTATGCTGAAGTTGGGGTCATATTCTAGAAGCTCCTGTTCAAGTTCCAGTAGGATTCGCTCTTCTTCCTCTTCGGCATCAATACCATCTCCACCGGCAATGTCACGGTACACAGCCCAATCGTCATCATTTGCACCAAAAGTATCGTTTGGATCATTATCAATGGTAACAGCGGTGCGTTTCGCGCGTCTGCCTCCATCCTGAGGATTGTCGTTGGATGCTAAGGAGGCCAAACTCTTCATCCTTTGCTGAGCAGCACGTGATTTTCTATCACTCAGCTCCTCACGAAGTTTACGTCTTTCTTTGCGCCTGTTAATGATCACATCCAATTTACCCCTCCTATCCTTAATCCAACTCTGGATATCTGTCTGTCTCCATTTTTTGTCCGCCTCCTCAGCCTTCTGCTTTTCCAACTTCATAGCCTCCTTCTCTTGCTTTGCACGCACACGAGCATCGTAGTTTGCTTTCATCAACCTTTGCGTTCTCTTCTCCTTAATACCGTCCTCGTCCAGATCCTCATCTGCAATTTCCAACAATGGGAATAAAGGTACTTCATCAGTCTCTTCGGTTCCGATATCTTGGTTTCTTGCCTTCTTGAGAGATCTTGCGAGGTTATTAACATACTTGTTGAAATCTGCCACATCATCAAATCCTTCCGATTGTAGAGTTGAAGAAATTTGCTTTTTGCTTGCATTGACTAACTTTTCCTTCATAGCAGTATAATATTCAAACTCTTGTTCCTTCTGTATCAGCTTTTCCAAACGTGCTTTTTGAGATATTTCCTGAAGTTTGCGGCCACTCTCCTTTCTCTTCTCAGCCTCAAGACGCAGTTCCTCTTCAGTTTTCTGTGGTTTGATCACTTCGTTGAACGGCACCTCAACTGTTATATCTTTATCTTCAAGATTCTCCATGTCGAGGTAATCTGTGAGTTCAGCATTGAAGTCTTTGGCAATATAGCAGTAATCCTCAATCATGTACTGAACCTGTGGATTGGTAATCTTTGAGGGGAAATATGGATATTTCAGCTGCAGAAACTGTGTGAGATAGTTGACCGCCTGGTCACCACCCCAATCAATTCTCTTTGATATAGACAACTGTGGTTTCCTATCAATGACAGGAATTATATGAGTGGCATTGTGGCCGGTACCAATGACAAGGCCCGTCTTACCACCATTGGCGTGGTAACTAAATAATGAGTCAGCACCAAACACAGCCTTGGGAGTGTTGTAGCCTTCAAACAACAACTCCAGCATTGTTTGACGCTGCTTCAATGGTACACCTAGTACTTCAGTCATGATAATGGGATTATCTACCCCACCTTCGGAATTCACCCCAAGATGAACAAATGTATAATCCAACATCTGCTCCATTGACTCCCAGTTGGTGATCATTGGCCCATCAAAGGGCGTCCTCATATTTGAACGGGACGACGATTCCATATTCACATCGTTACCGATGATAGTCACCATTTGGTTAAACTTCCTTTCTCTATACTTGGAGATCTGGGCCGCAAACTTGTTGCTGGGCATATCTTTGTTGGTAAGGCCAACCCTCATCTCGGATCTTCCAAGGTCTATGGCGATGGGAACACCTGTCTGGTAATCCGTTTGTATGACTTCTGCCTCTGGAGGAGGCACAACATCTCGTATCATAAACACATTTTTCTGTGCAGTAGCCGTGGGGACAGGGGTTGGACCCCTCAATGGAGTACCTTGGCTAGCAGCGGACACGGGCATATTTGGTTGATCTGTTATAGACACTTACGTGTGGGTGGACCTTATGATAACAAACAGACACCTTGTTGCATTAAATTTCAACACCTAAAGCAAAGATCAGAGCAATGGTACTATTAAAGGAAGATCCTAGTTGAGCCAAGTTAAACTCTTTTCTTTTCGCGCTACTACTCGCTACCGCAGGAGGATTCTCCACAGAATATGTGGTGAAGTGCCCGTGCCTCTCTGTTCACTGTCTGTGCACTCCACAGACGTGTGTGCACCCCTCTAGTCAAACTCTCTTTCTACGTGCATAAATGTCCGTGTATGAGAGAGCAAGAACCCGCAGAGTGAGTGGAGTCTCACCTCTGCAGAGGGAACTATTGTCCAAGGTACTACTAGTAACTGCTGCCACTGCTAGACAGAAGCACCACCACAGCTCTACCAATCCTTCTTGCACAAGCTGACTGCATAGTAGTTGGGCTGGCTGTAAGGCAGGCAAAGAGTGTAGAGCCATAAGGCTGCGCCAATCGGTAGGGCAGCTCTGCTTTGCTCTGCCCTGCTCTAGTCCCCTTACTACATTCAGTGAGGTGGATGCCTTCCCCATATTGTGTGGAGGGCGACCGAACTATCAAACGTAAGTGTGCACGATGAGTTGATATGGCAGCATACAGGGGGAGGGATCAGGAGAGTCGTGTAATCTAAGGCGAAGGTGTGGCTGCGTGTGTTGTGGGTAGAGACGACTAGTAATTGAACCAAGGAATAGAAGTGACACGAGGAAGTGATACGAGGAATTGATAAGGATAATATCTCATTGTTTTCTAATAGCTGTTTTACTTCAGAGAAGATATATCTGTCTATTTTTTTGTTCTTATTCGCTGAACCTATTTCTATCGCACAATGTCAGGTGCTGACGCTAACAAGTTTTCGATCCAAGGTTATAATCTTGTGACGCTGTTAAAACGGTAAGGCAAATTCATCAATTCATTTGATTCGGTGGTGTTGTTGGATCCACGGAACCCCAGTTTAACCGATTGGGTCAATTGATCAACCGCGAACCTTTTGCTTCCCCATGAGCTCGGTGATATGCTAACATTGCCTTTACTAGTCTGGAGTCTGCTACTTCCCGTCTGGAAGATATTACCATCTTTCAAGAGGAGACTACCAAGAATATTGCTTCCACCGGAGGCACTACCTCTGGTGTTGACAGCGGTCTCATAGATGGTAAGGCGAAAGAGATTAAGTCTAACGTGTCGACTGACACTCTGGCCTCCTCCTCTTCCGGTCCCGCTCCCCCAGCTTCAACTCCAAAGCTACCTGCAGTTGTGGAAGAGCCCCAGTCAGTCAAAGCCTTAGATGCCTTGCTGGAAGAAGTTGTCACTCCATTCGTGGCCATTTCGAAGAATATCGACCCAGTTGTAGAGGAGTTGGCCCTGAGATTTTCATCCGCCTTCGCTGCTGAGCGTACATTCTTGCTTGCTGTTTCCAAGTCAAAGAAGTCACAGATAGGCGAACCAGCATTCATGGATGGAATTAAACCTATCAACGATCAATTGCTCAAGATATCCGAACTCAAGGACAAGAATAGACAATCGAAATTTGCTAACCACATCAGCACCATTGCTGAGGGTGCCCCTGTACTCGGTTGGGTCTGTGTTGGTACCCCAGTATCATTTGTTGGTGACTTCAAAGACTCCGCACAGTTTTGGAGTAACCGTATTCTAAAAGAATTCAAGGACTCTGACCCAAAGCAGGTCGAGTGGGTTCGTTCATTCTTGGGTATCTTTGAGCCTTTGAAGGCATATATTAAGGAGTACCATGTCACTGGTCCTACCTGGAACAACCAAGGTGTTCCATTGGAGGAGGCTCTGAAGGAGGTTTCTGTTAGCGGCCCAGCTGAAACATCTGCTGCTGGCCCTCCACCTCCACCACCTCCACCACCTCCACCACCTGCAGCTGTTTTTGAAGTAGCTAGCTCTCAAACAGCAGCTCCAACTGGTATAAATGCAGTATTTGCTTCTCTCAATCAGGGTGAAGCAATCACATCGGGGTTGAAGAAGGTGGACAGATCCCAGATGACGCACAAGAACCCTGAGTTGCGTGCATCTTCTGAAGTTCCAGCAAAAGCCCCTGTGCCTCCAAAGAAGCCATCAAGCTTGTCCCAGAACGCTGTCAAGAAAAAGCCAGCAAAGAAAGAGCTAGTAGACTCCAAGTGGTTTATTGAGAACTTTGAGAACCAGACGGAGGTGATTACCATTGAGGGCACCATGGAGCAGAGCATCTTCATCGGCCACTGCTCAAATACTGTTATTCAGATCAAGGGCAAGGTGAATGCTATCTCACTCAACCAGTGCACTGGCGTTGGCCTCGTGGTTGACTCATTGGTGTCTGGTATTGATGTTATAAAGGCTATCAAGTTTGAAATCCAAGTGGTTGAATCAGTTCCAATGATCTCCATTGATCAATCAGACGCTGGCCAGATCTATCTTAGCAAGACCAGTTTGGGCACTCAAGTGTTTACTTCATCTACGACCGCATTGAACATCAATGTTCCTGTGCCAGATTCAGAGGACCTTAAGGAAATTTCAGTGCCTGAGCAGTTTGTTCACTCTTTCTCCGAGAGCGGTGTTATGGCCAGCACAATTGTAGAGCATGCCGGTTAGGCTGGGTTTGACTTCTTTTACAGGATAGACAGAAGCTGTTCGGGTGCAAAGCTTATATCATTTGAAATAGAAATAACAAGATAGAAAAGCATTTACTATGTTAAGCTAAAAAAGGTTTTACTATATGTAGTTTGGTAAGGAGTTGAGGCATTTTGGTGACAAAACAACTTCAGAAGATCTGCTAATTAAATTCCATGGATTAACAAGCCTTTGTAAGGTATAGGAGAGTTATTAAGGGTATCATCAGAGTTGGATGTCGGGCCGTTATAAGTCATGGAGTACATTATGCAGTCGGAACTGCGTATGCCACTTCCGATCATCGGGACTACAACCGTTGGTTGGACAGTGGCAGCTAGGAATATAGAAAGAGGATTTTTCGGGACTTTCGGGCCAAGTCACCGAAAGTCGAGAAAAATGCACTTTCATTGTTAAAACTAAATATAATATGGGATATATATTTGCTGCGAGAATATTGTAATACAGATGCCGTTGAACTGCGAACTAGCTTGTAAAAGGACTTTAGGAATCAGGTATATGCGAATGTTAGATAGGCGTGTATAACATAAGAACACTTAAGAATGGGTGAAAAAAGAGAGTTCACCAATGGAAAGCCGCAATCGACTAGAGGAGACCCTCGTTAAGGCAAGAGGAAAATAAGTGTGACAATATATAGATCCCCCAAATGCTTTCGATATCCGAACAATCAGCACACATCTTAGTCATTAATTCACTTTAAAATGTCTCATCCGCGAACAGCCCGGAGCGACGGACAGCACCTTCCGATGCACTTGAGGTTAGGAGCACCTGCCTGCAGCCCCGGACTTGTTTCGAGCTTCCTGCAGGCATACTACGAGGGCTGATCGCCTTTGCTTGAAGAATGGTTGGCTGGCAGCCGATACCCTTCGGAACGCTCCTTACATTTCTTCTTTTAGAGGGATGAGTGCAGCGGTAGTGTCATTAAGCAAGTGACAAGAAAGGTGTTTTCGTCTCTTGGGCTGCGAGGGCATTCGGAAGAGACGTCACCATTAATTTGATTAAATTGATAATCATCAATTTAATCTGCCTGTAAAGTATATACATAACAAGGGTATCATATATTTATTTTTGTGTGGTGTATTTCATATAATTAGAAATATGTTGTCCAGAAACATTACTAGATCGTCGTCATCTGCCTTGGCTGCTGCTCGTTTGCCAGTGCTCCGCACTGGTTTAAAGCCTCTCGGAGTTGCTGTTGCAAGCAAGGCCGTTGCCAGAAGGTATATCCAGACCTCTATGAGACCAACTGTTGCTTCCTCAATGGTGCAGAGGAAAAAGTTTGACCTTTTTGTCCGTGGCAATGCCCAGATTGTGAAGGTTCCAGAGATGGCTGAGTCCATTACGGAGGGTACCCTTTCTCAGTTCCTTAAGCAGGTTGGTGAGTACGTGGAACTTGACGAAACTATTGCCACAATCGAGACAGATAAGATCGACGTGGAAGTGAATGCTCCATTTGCTGGTACCATCACCGAGCTCTTGGTTGCCGTTGAGGACACCGTTGAAGTTGGCCAGGATCTGCTTAAGATTGAGGCCGGTGAGAAACCAGCGGGTGAGGCTGCTGCCCCAGCCGCATCTAAGGAGGAACCAAAGAAGGAGGCTGCACCAGTTAAAGAGGCTCCAAAGACTGAGGCTCCAAAGTCTGCTGCACCTGCGAAGGAAGCCCCAAAGAAGGAGGCCCCTAAGAAGGAAGAGCCAGCTAAGACACCATCCCTAGGCGGCTTCACCAGACACGAGGAGAGGATAAAGATGAACCGTATGAGACTCAGAATTGCAGAGAGGCTCAAGGAGGCACAGAACACTGCTGCATCATTGACCACATTCAACGAGGTGGATATGTCCTCTCTTATGGAGATGAGAAAGCTCTACAAGGATGAGCTCCTCAAGAAGACCGGTGTGAAGTTTGGTTTCATGGGTGCATTCTCCAAAGCTTGTACCTTGGCCATGAAGGATATTCCAGCTGTCAATGGTGCTATTGAGAACGGTGACACTATGGTGTTTAGAGACTACGTTGACATCTCCATTGCCGTTGCTACTCCAAAGGGTCTTGTTACCCCAATTGTCAGAAACGCCGAGTCACGTTCAGTTCTTGGAATAGAGCAGGAGATTGCTGATCTTGGTGTGAAGGCTAGAGATGGTAAGCTCACCCTTGAGGATATGACAGGTGGCACTTTCACCATCTCCAATGGTGGTGTCTTTGGTTCCCTCTACGGTACTCCTATCATCAACATCCCACAAACCGCTGTGTTGGGTCTCCATGGTATCAAGGAGAGACCGATTGTTGTGAATGGCAAGATTGAGATCAGACCAATGATGTACCTGGCCCTTACTTATGACCACAGAATGCTTGACGGCAGAGAGGCTGTCACCTTCTTGAAGACCGTGAAGGAGCTCATAGAAGACCCAAGAAAGATGCTTCTCATCTAAATGAGGTAAAATTAAGATCGTTATAGTATGAGTTTTCTTTAGTTGTTCTTAGTATAAACCCTTTCTATATAGTGTGAGTCATAAATTTATATTCAGTTTTACGAATAATCATCGTGTCTTTTGAATTATGTGTGATATATGCATAACGAAAAGTATTGCCATCGCGGTTGCACATATTGATAAAAATTAATTTCATTACTTGAGTTCAACCCCTTAGAGGCCAGGATCATCTGAGTTCTCTAAAAGGTTAGCCCGCAGACCCGATGAAATATGACAGAAAGCCCGCATTAAGCACGATAAGGCAGAATGAGAGATGCTCTACCTCAGCTACGAGATGGAAGAGATAACCTTCTGTTATGTCTGAATGGATGAAGTACTATTGTATGCCTTCTGGTAAACTGCTTGCCTAGTACTATAAAATATCGTGAATATACAGGGAGCCTGATCTTCCGTCAAGTAGCCACTTGGGGAGGCAATGATCGAAGTGCTGTCCAAGAAGTACGCAGCGCCTGCGAAGCGTGCATTTGTGGCAATGAATCTTGTACCAACGGTAGGGCAGCGAGACGTTATACGAAACGTTTTAAACAGATACAATGATGGTATTTCCGAGCGATTGAGAGACTTCAGAAATGGAAATTATAGGGAATGGCAGTTGCCTTCCTCGGCAGAGATTCCATCTCTGGAGGTGCCATATTCGGAGCTCTTGGGTGAGAGCAGACGAGACAAGGCTGTTTCTGTCAAACCCAAAGTGGTGAACCCTGCAACATTCAAACAGTTGCAGCATATGCCAATTTCCTTCAGCCCTTCATTTTCCGCTTTCGATTATGTCCAAAACAACTTCCATATTTCCCTAACCCACAGCATCCCATTCAAGGATAAAGAGTCTATACGAAGTTACCAGCATGCGATACGACAGACGATAGCAAATTTACGCTCGAGGCCTGGACATCAACAGACGAGAATCAGCTTTGACAAAAACATGGAGATATTTGCAAGCACAGAACATAAAAAGTTATTTTTGGCACTGCGTCCGGATCGTACCACTGTTTCCCGGGTACTGCAGCCCATTGTGGAGGCGACAAACGAGGTAATGTCCGCAGAAAGCATTTCTCAACATGATTTGCACATAGCGCAGCAATTTACGGATGATATAACCTACGATCACAATTATATCCATGCGTCCATCGGGGTGTTTCTTACATCAGAAAGGCTCACACCATTGGAGGTGCAGTACCTTAACGAGGTTCTAGCTCGCCCAAACTGTCCAATTGACAACAGTGGATCAGATCCCGTAGGCACATCACACACCTCTTTTGCCTTAACGACAGGTGAGCAAAAGGATTTGGTCTTTGAGAACTCACACATTTTCATGCTTAATGGTAACAACTATATACGAATTGGTGTGTAAATAGGGGGCTTGTCTGCTGGGTATTGCTGCTGTCAGAAGTGTCTGGATCACCGAAATGCCTGTGTATATCCGTTTTGGGAACTACCATGTAAGTCATCTCCTCATCCCTCTAGCGTTATTTGATAATGAAGTGATGCAGTCTGCATGGTGTACAACCACACAAAAGCTGATCCATATGTACAAAAGTCGCCACAAAAAGTGTCCTTTTGGAAGTATTTCTGCGTAAATGCGTAAACTGTTCACAATCGCACATAAGCGATGTCAATTTGTCCACCTAAAATCTCCAGCAACGTCTCTGCTTGTGCAGCTAGCGTGATTACCTGCAGATTTTGGCTCGATGCGGCTCCAACCTGCATAAGAATATTTACATCTTTCCTAAATGGGTATCATGATGAGATCATCCCAAAAGGGAAATGCCCTGTTTCGCTTAGATTAACAGTTCTCTTGTTGGTGCCGAGATCTAGAAACCACACAAACGTATTTGGTGGAAAAAACCACTCAACTTGAATCGGGCATTTTTTTAAACTTGATCCTCTTTAGTTTTCATTCTTCTTCTTCGCGAGAACCACAAATCCATCAACAACAGCCCAATTCACGCTCCTTTTTAAGCTGCAAGTGTCACAAATTAACAGCCCCTTTGGACTTTTGCTTCTGTCCTTTTTTCTCGTTGAAATATCCATCCTGAAACGGTTAGGATCAAGTTTTAGCTTGAAATAAAGGAGGCAACCAATAATCAGAAAAACAGCCTCAACCGACACCATCAGGGCTAACGAGCTTGGTTCAAGTACCTATCGATCCTTGCTGGCCAAGTCGATTCTACTTATTTGAGGGCAGGTCCCAACAAGTGAAAAATCTGGTACAGATAAAATTAGAAAACAATTCTTCTTTTAATTTTTCTGCTACAACTTTTAAGCATTTGGAAAGATGAGTGTGTACACGACACCAAAGAACTGGCATGTGCCGCCCTCGGCTTCGTTCGTCAAGGATGATCCATTTTTCGATGCCGAGGCAACCGCTGACCCTCACTCACTCGAGTTCAAATCAACACAGCCAACTTCTATGTATCACAATAACTTCTACAGCGAACTTGACAATCTGTTCAACGAAACCCTTGCATTAGATATCCCCCTTGGAAATACAGGAGGAAGATACGACGAGGATCCATACAATACAGGATATGGAATGCCCACAACGAATCAACCCAGCACTCACGCTGGCTCAGGAATCAAAAAACATTCTAGGCAGATTAGTGGAAGTGGTATTTTTGGATATGTTTCCCTTGGACATACTCCAAGACTGTCAATCGGAGGAGTGGTGACTCCTGTCAATCTCCAAAGACAGAAGGCGGTGGTATCAACTCAGGCGGTGCCGATTCCACCCATGCCAGAGGTGAGAAACTACCATATTTCGGATATGGAGCAGCAGTACCACCCTGTTGAGAATCATACCAACAAAGTGGGTAGCAAATCAGCGCAGGACTATATTGTGACTGGATACAAGCCAGAAAATTACAGGTTCCCAGCTGTGAAGGTGTCTCAAGTACCAGCTGTGAACAATTTCTCCGTTGAGTATCTGAAGGCACTCAACAGACTGGCAAAGCAGGAAGGTCATGCGCTGATTCCCGGGGTGCCTATAATGAGTGAGACTGAATTGCTCACGCAGCAGTTCTTAGCCATCTCTTCCGCCGCAGAAACCCAGGAACCAATTTACACTTCTGATATTTCTCCTTACATGGCATCAGAACTTCAAGCGCAGGATAATGCAAATGCCGCGCATACCTCATCTAATCTACATGATGACAGTCTCATAGGACTTGGAATCCACGGATTAGAAACAGATAAGATATATGCAGGTTTGTCCCAGAAGAGCAATGTTGGCACAGCTGTGAACACGGCAAATGCAGCACCTGTCCCCAAACTAAGTTATGTCTCTCCAGCATCGCATTATCCTTCACCTTCCAATACCGTGGAATCAAGAAACTCAACAAGTGCTCCTATTGCCATTGTGCCTGCTGAAGATGTTGTAGGAGGTTCTACCAAGTTGGAGATCGAGACACCCAGGCGTGGTGGTCCCAGCTCTGCCGCTGGCTCTCCTGGAAAGAGAGATGCAATTATATGGACACCGGTGCTAGTAACAAAGGCAGACCAGAAGTCAGAAAGGGTCATACGAGACCAGCAGCAGTCACCAGTAAGGAAAGGATCTACTATAAAAACAACACTGCCTAGAGGACACCTTGACGAATACTTTGTTGGACCCGGCGAGGATCACAAGTTCACATGTACCTATCAAAACTGTGGGAAGAAGTTCACTCGTATTTCCAACACACGCGCACATATCCAAACTCACCTTTGTGATAGGCCATTCACATGTGACGTTTGCCCGAAGAGCTTCGTCAGACATCATGATTTGAGAAGGCACCAGAAAATTCACGGTGACTATGCATTCACCTGCCCTTGTGGAAAGAAGTTTCCAAGACAGGATGCACTGAAGAGACATCGTACCAGAATGATCTGTTCAGGTGGTGTACCAGACGATAAACTTCCTGCCAATATGCCAGGAAAGATCTCCAAGCGTGGAAGACCTAAAAAGACAATAAATGTCTCAGATGCCACTAGGCAGAGACTTGAACAAGACTTGAGGGAGAATGGCTCGTTGAGGTCGGTTTCCCCAGACACAGAAACTGAGTATTCGGGCTCTCCAGAAAGTGAAGACGAGGATGGATATGATGAGGATTTGAATAGCGAAGATGACTCTGATCAGCAGGTGGGAAGAGGATTAGTCATTGTAGAAGAAGATGAAGAAAATGAAGAGCAAGAGGTAGATGGTCTCCTCGGCCATGTGGCGGATGAATTTTCTTTCGCCAATTACGCCAACTACGAGAAAGACGACGATGATGACGAGGGGAATGGACAGCATACATTCATCACAACGTGACACATGACCTAGCAATCTCATTACGCTGATGCTTTCTTTGACCAATCTTAACTAATTATGCCCTCATGCTTCATACGTGTGCTTCGCTTTCATATCTTGTACTATATTTGGTGTTTCTTTTTTTTGTGGATTTTAGATTAGTTTTTTTGTTTTTGCCCCTTGTATGGACCCACTTTTGTTTTTGTCATATATCGTTTTTGATCGCTTCTTTCATACAAAGCAATATTTTGCTCGATTTTGCTTTTCAATTTTTTTTCAGTTATGTGATTTCCCTCACTTTCACTTGTCACTGTGAACTCTTCTTCACTTTTGTATATGCGTTGTGGATAGCCTACACGTACCTGTGACACTGCCGATATTGTTTCTTGTTGTTACATTATTAATTATTATAATATTTTAAAGGTATAATCCCCATTTTGATAACAACACACCAATTTTCTTTGAATAGACCTCATTCTGAGTTACGAGTATCCAACAGAGTTGAACATAATAAACATTTAATAAATACTTATATACATATGCTGTACTGAGCTTCAAGCTATGCTTAATATGGAATACCATTAGTTAACCTCTGGAATTCATCGTATCCCTTAGTGGGCAAACTCTCATATGAGCTCTTGATCAGACCTCTCATGAAGATGGCAGCCTCTTTCTGAGACCTGCCAGGAGCAAATCTGGCTCTCAACTTCTTCATAGTGGCAGGCTTGAAGCATGGCAGACCCGACTCCAACATTGGAACCACACAGTTGATGATAGTTTCCATATGAGGCCGAGCAGCAAGGAAAGCTTTTACACACAACTCTTCAAAATTCCGGTAAGCTTGAGTATCACTGTCACCTCCCATAACACGCACCATCTCATGTGTCAATTTGAAAGGGGACTGCTCAAACTTAACACCACCTGGTACAATATCGAAGCAGAAACCGAAATCAATGTGAAGCACATGGCCCTGATCATCATACATGATATTACCATTGTGACGATCTTTAAATTGGAGAAGATACGAGATCACAGAGTAGCCAGCCAACGACCTAACGAAATTGTTACGAGCATGCTGAAACTCTGTTGAAGTTTCTGGACCAAATTTGGTAATGAAATACTCATACAGTCCATTAACAGCCTCTCTACCAAGCATATCTCTGGAAATGGAGTTTGGAAGAACATCAATGACTCCACATCCTGGCGCTGTTGCTGTGACCCTATATGGGAACACAAACACATCCAAGCCTATATTCATCCACACAGTACGGAAAACAGAGATCAGCTGTAGAGCCAAAACATCCTGCCTACAATCATCTCCCACCTTGAAGATGGCACTCATCCACTGCTCTACCGATGACAGTTTTCCATCAACCAATGCCTCCTCCTCCTCGTCCACGCCATCCTTTATTTGCTTTCTGATCTTGAAAGTTGCCATGAATGGAGCCTTGGCATGGGATTGCAGCGGCCTTCCAGACTTACGGTTGATATCAACCACAATACCATCGGGGTTACTTGGCAAATAAACACCTGGCTCCACAGTAATAAGCTCCATCTCTTCATCAATCTTGCTCTTTTTCTCAGCCTTTGACTTCTTGATGAACGGCTTGAGTTTACCAGAGATGCTTGTAACTTCGTTGAAGAAACGGAACTCTTTCTGGTAAAAGGACAAGTCCTCCTTTGAAAACTCTTTGGTCATGCTGTTCATAATCTCATCCAACTTAGGTTTGATTGAATCTGCCACTTGTGACTCTTCATCTTTGTAACTGTTTGCCAGCATATTCCAGATAATCTGATGGGCAAATAACTGCGACACCTGAGCAGTTTCAAGAATGAACCGGCGGAGATAGCCCGAGTTGTCGTCGTGACGGAGGGTCTGCACAATCTGAGGAACATAGAAGAATGTCACATGCACATCATGAGTCTCCAACGAGCGCATTGTGTATTGGAGAATAAACGGATCAGTATTATATGGAGGCAAGAACAAGTTGATCGCGTCAATAGGGGCAGCCGGAGACCACAATAATAAGAATCTCGAAGGTCTGGCAGCGTTGCCCAATAGATATGGAATAGCTCCCGGGCAATCGACCGCTTTCAATGGACTTTTCTGTAATAGACCTGAGATAAGAGGTTCTGCCCCTTGTAGTCTATACCTTTGACAAAGGTTGATGGCCAAGACAGGATTGAGGTAGAAAGCATCGACCAACAGCTTTTGGACTGCCTTGTCGGAGCCTGGGAACCGTGGACGAGCTTCTTGGGGCGCCAACGGAGACAACCAGGACAATAAAGTGGAGATTTCATCATCAAGGAATGCCAACAGTATCAGCCGCTTCTGCTCAAATGGAGTGTTCGGATTAAATTTCATCTGGGCAATAATACCTGCCACGTCAGAAAGCTGTGATAGGTCTGCCTTGAGCTTGAGCTTGTTGGCCCCAAATGGAAAAGTAGCTGGTGCCTTGAACCAGGTGAGAGCACCGTTGAGGATCTCGTTTGTGAGCTCACCAACGTCTCTCGAGCCAAGGGACCTATGAACCGTTAGTACATCTAGAGCAAACTTTACCAACTCAAAACGGGCAAGCCTGGAGATAGGATGAAGACTTGCCGACTTGAGAGCTCTGAGAGAGAGAATAACCGAACGAGTAAACATTTTCAGAAGATGATCACTTTGGTACATAGTTGCCTGGAAATGAGAAGAAAAAAGCCTGATGATCTGCTGATGTGGCTTTATCTGGCTCGCCGCAACCCTTCCAAGTCTATCGCTATGCTGTTTGCTTGTTGGAAGGTACTCCATTGCACAGTATTTGGGATCCTCAACATCAAGAGCCTGAGAGAAGAGTCCCTTTCCAACCCGAATCGACCTTTCCCATTCCAAGAGTACTTCGGCAACCATTATGCTGGATAGATCTGGTCTCTCCTTGACAACAGTCAGCCATAGGCCAATTCCCAATTCCATATAGTCCGCAGTGAATAACTTGAAGGGGATTTTCACAAGATATCTGATGAGCTCAGATGAATAGTCGCTGCTGGAAAGAATTGTAGCAGTACACTCCTCCAAAGTATTTAGAATGCGATCCTTGGGGATGTGTAGATGGTCACACTGTGATACCTCTGCATCCAAAGCCGACACAATGGAACGCACATTAGAGGCAGAGAGGGCAGTGGATGTCGCATCAGGACCAGAAAGTTTCTCCATGACTTCGTTTCTGGAGAAGCCGCGCCAAGCAAACTGCGAGAGGAAGCCAGATAGCGTGTCCGTTTTCGTATATGCCGCGCCCTCCAAGTTGGATAGCTCTTTGTCCACCGGAAGGATAGAACCTGCCACCTCAAGCGCCAGAGAGACACCAAAATCAATCTTGTTAAGATGCTTAAAACCATTGATGCTCGATATATAGGACTGCAATAATGATTTCATATCATGATTGCACCTAATGAGAGCTGCTCTGAGCCAGCGCTTGGCACTGGCATGCAGAGTATCTAGAGTGGCTCTGCGCCACTTATATGAATCAGACAAAACGATGGTAATATCCGAATTGTTAGAGTGGAACGTCGACTTTGGCTCATACGGGTTGGTGTCAGCATCCACAAGACTCTCAAAAAGCAACGAAAGGAGATCCAACAGGGCAAATAGACTCTTATCGTGGCATAGAGCTGATGGAATTCTTGCCAAAAGGAACTCACAACATTGAAGAGAAGCATCCTGTAGATTCCTGTCACGATGAGTACAGAGTACAAGCATACGTGTGAGCTGGGCCGATATCTTCTCCACGGTGAAAGCAGATGAACCGCCCTCGTAAACGTACTGAATGTATCTCTTAGTAATATAGAAAGCAATGCTTCCGACGTATCTTTCAACTCCAGTGATGACAACACTAGGGTCAGAAAAGTACTCTAAAACAGTAGAACAGTCTCCTGACTGCACTCTGAGAGACTCCAGAAAGAGGGTGGCTGCTAAAAACATAAGCTTTGGAGTAGCGATCTGCGTTTCAAACACTATGGTGTCTGTTGCGCGATGCACAACCTTTGAAATGAGCTCTTTTTGATACTTGACATTGTGATTAGATGAACCTCTTCTTAGCACACTATTCATCTGGAGAGAAGTCTCTGTTCGGTTCCATGATGCGTCAGACGCAAGAGGAGGGCTGCTATGTGCAATTCTCAATAGGTGCTTATGATGCTTGAGGTCGACATTCTCTGAGTACCCATGAATGACCAAATTGTACCAGAGGTCTTTGAAGAGATTAACTGTGACTGAGTCTACAAATGTCTTTGGGGGATCCAATACACTTGGCAGCAGTTTTGCAAGAGGCTCAAAATAAATGGATATTTGCTTTGCAACAGCGGAGATCTCTGTGCTAGATCTGTGATGTTCTAACTCGGGCACCTCACCCTTGCTTACCACATCGTTCAAGAGTTCATGTAGATATATAGTGTATAGCTCCTCCCCACCGTGATGGGCAACATATTCCGAGACAGATACCCATGCATCAACTACAGAACGTAGAAGCTGCTCGTTGTTACTGCTCAGGGCTCTTCCTGCAGCATCACTATAAAGTCTCAACAATAATTTGAACTCACGGTTAGGAACGAAGAGCATGAATTCAGAGAGACCCTCCAGAAGCACAATATCAAGAGCAGTGGACACCTTGGAGAACTTTTGAGAGAGAATAGTGACAACCAATACCGTGATGGCATCATCATCAAGTGTCTTGGAGATTTCTACCGTGGCACGAATGACATTCTTGTTGAGGCATAAAATATACTCGTCAAAATCAGCAAAATGTGAAGTATCTATATGCCCACCTATGTGAGAAGCAGGAACTGGAGTGCGCGTATGAGAGGGAGAGCGGCCTGGTGATATCCTAGAAAGAGTGGATGCCGAAGTCAGGCTGCGGAAACGAGATCCCACGACATTCACAGCATGATGAAATCTTCCGTTGGTTCCATGAATGCCATTTGGACTATTCACTGCATCTGAGAGTGATACTTCCGATCCATTTGTTCTGACTCTACGAGGAGCGCGTTCTGCTTCGGCTGCCAATAACTTGGTGATACCATAGATGGCAGCCACAACATCTTCCTGGGTAAAACGCTTCAGCGCAAGTGAGAATGCATGTGCAGTTTTCGTGGCACAGTCCAAAGACAGTGTGGCATTGGATAGTATATGAGGATATGACCTATTGAGAAGATATCCTATAGATGGCTCCTTATACGATAAGAGAGCTGCAAGAGCCACAACAGCTGGGCCCAGCATTTGGTCAACCAGTCCATCAGGCATGGATAAAGATGCCTCTACAAGGGATACAGCAGTTGCCACAGAGCAGCAGTTCAGAGCCACCGCAGCACCAATATTGCAGAAGGACAAAGCCTTTGCTGAGGCTGCCATTTTAACTCTATAGGCAGAGGCATACACAATGTATTCGTAACCTGTCTCAAGATTTCTCAGCTGTGTCACAGAAAATTGGCATATATCCTTTGCGATAGCCAATTGAGAGATAGTAACAGATTCTAATGCTTCTTGGACAGTACCTGCAGATACGTTGCCAGCGGTGCTGGATGTGGAAATCACGGATGCACCATTGGGTAGTTGCGGTACATGCTGAGAGGAGCCACTAGCTGAGATAACTACGCTGCCACTTAGTTGATGCCCGCTGTATGCTAGCTTCTCAATTCTAGCCGGAGTGTCTTTACCATCCCTGCTGGAAGTGACAGTTATTCTCTGAGCCTGCTCGGAAAGCAATGCGACCAAGATGTCGCCTTGGCAATTGAAGAGAACCTCAAAGAATGCAGTAAAAACCGAGAGCACTTCACAAAGAATCAGTAAAGAAGATAGTTCGGAACGCTCACTTCCAAAGCGTGATGCCATCTCAAGTGCATCATCACCCGAAAGTTTCGAAATTGCCTGCTCTACAGAATACAAAAACTCGGGAGTGCACATCTCTATAAGACTTGTAAGAATAGAATAGTCATCCAATAGAACCAAAAAACTCACCTTCCCCTTAAGAGCCTGTAGGAATCCTACAAAAGAGTAGCATGTTGTAATTGTGAGTGGGCCCTTCTTGGACAAACGAGCGATATATGAGGATATGAGTTTCCTTGCACTTTGACGAAGGTTAGAGAAATTGAGAGCGATCTGAAGCACTGCAGATGTAATGCTTGAAGTAAGAGCAGTCCATGGGGTAGGGGTCAAACTGCTGGACTTGCAAGAAGTAAACGACTGTGAAGGAATGTGTGTATGATATGGAGCCAACCTATTGAGGATCAGCGAAGCGTGGTCCTCATCAGTAACAGTCTCTGCCTTCTTACAGATTGCGAGAAGGATTTCGAGCTCATTCTCCGACTATTTGATGTTAGTAAATGATTATACATGACCTGCATAGTTAACGAGTATAAGATTTCTTACAATTGTGTCTTTTGGATCTTCATCTAGGCCATTGATGATCTTCATAAACGGATCAGCACCATTGGTCTCCTGTGGAGAGGAAGATCCTGCCACTCGCAAGACACCCGAAGAACCAGCAAAGTGGAGAGTGGACAATTTTTCAAGAGCATGGGCACGGATAGTGCCTCGCCGCACACTGAAAATAAATGTGTTAGCTAGATGAGGAGAAGAATGAAACAGAATAAGCAGAAGACCATTCGCAAGGGTAAGCAAGTACACAGTCGCCTCTTCCTGGCGGGACTCGATATTGCCCTTATCAATTGACGCACTCCAACAACCAAATAAGAAAGACATACCCTAAAAACTCCATTCTTATACAACTTATCTTATAGCCATATAGTCATAATCGACGAGCTTCTGAATTGAGACATCGCTTTATCAACACCCGGTTTGTAACACGTGAAATATCTGTGTGCTCACTCTGCGCATCTATCGGACATTGTAAGGGTCGGGCGTACACGCGGCGCAATGTTGAGAGCACACACGACTGAGTGTGGGGAGGATTAGAGGCCAGCCAGAGACAAGTTAACTATTCTATACCATATTGGGGAAATATATATATATATTTGCATGACGCAGTTATATTTTCCAATCATCAGATTAACAAGCTGGTTTCATGATGTTGGTTTTTGAATTTTCACTGATAATAGGGTGGTGATAACAGAGTGGTAGGGCATATACAGATTTCGGCGGGAATGAACATTAGAGCTTAGGACGTCAGTAGAGATGAAATCTATTATTAGTAGATCTTGATAAGTATTTATAGCTCATTGTTCCATGATTAGGCTTGGATATGTTGAAGGAGATATTAACTGTAATCCTTCATGTGTCATAGTTAACCGTTCTTGAAACCTACAAACTCTTTACAATACGAGATTCAAGCCTTACGGCTGAAAGATAATTTTGCAAATCTTTCCAAAATCAATTCATTATTATAACATGTCAAAAGAAAGTTTGGAAAAACGAGCAAAAGCCAAAAAAAAAAAGAAAAAACCAGTAACCAATAACATTAAGATGACTGGAGATGCAACCATAAACCGATTAATACACAGAAAATCCATCTCAGAGGCAATAAAATCCCAAAGACTTGCCACCTAAGAGAGGAAGCGTTTCAGAACATGAGCATTGCTTGAGCAGGGTGCCAATGTCTGAAACTCGCACAAAGTCATAGTGAAGTCAGACTTGGGGGAGAAGATGTGGGGCCCAAATCTCTAAAGGGAGAACAGGCTCACATGAAGCACCTCAAATATTTCCCACTGATACCATGGACTTTCTTAAACTGAACAAAAGCGTATGCATAACATAACCAACTCTGAGTAGAGCGAAACAGCCTCTAAGAGTAGGTCTCAATAAGGGTATCACGGAGGTTACCAGAAATAGACTCTGGCTGAGCATCCTGGAGACGGAAGATACTTTCTATCACAGAGAGCTCTGGAGCAGTTGTGTCAAGACCGGAAACAGCGAGCCAGTCATTCACCACCATACCAGCACCAACAACAGAAGAACCACGATTCACAGTACCAGCCACAAGCGGCACCTGGAGCAAAGAGGACAACTCCTCCTGGTCCTGAATAGAAGTTTGTGGATGCACAAGACCACCCTGGTTAGAGAGAGAACAGTAAGAACCAACGAGCACATTACCGGCAATGGTTTGTCTAAACACTTCCACACCGAGAACATCGGCGATAAGCTCTTCAGTCTCTCTCTCGATATCTGGATGCACAAGAGCAACATAGTCGTTACAGCAGATCACATTTCCAAGGGCAGAAAGCCTCTCCTCAACTCTTTGAATCTTCACAGAATCTGGCAGAGAGTTACGCAAGTGCATAAGCTCCTGGTCAGTGGTCTGGGTTGGCACAAGAAGTCCACGACGGTTACCTGCAGTCATTCTACCGACAATACGAGTACCTGCGATGGTTGTGTGTACAATTGGGATAGCATCACCAAGCTCTGCCTCAAAAGCGGAGTAGAAGTTCTCAGAACCTCCAACAGCCACAAGACAGTAAGAGTTGGTCAAACTGGAGAAGACACCAACCTCGTTGGAGTTCTCAAATTGTGTCCTGGATGCCATTTTCTCTGAAAAGGATAAAGGAATGGGATCAGCTAAAAGTGAAATTTGAAAAGGAAACCAAGCTAGAAACTGCTTTAACTGATACTCGATTAATAGTCAGGAAAAGAAAAATAATATGAAATATCCGAAATATAACACCTATTGACTGTTATACTTTATATTCTTCTTAAACGTTACGAAAATCAGTCAAATAACTAGGATTTAGAATGGCGCCTCACAAGCATATATATGCTTGCATAACATAGCATAGTTTAGAAAATTTTTTACTGTCCCGTGATGAGAAGGCAGCTTGCTACCATAGAGAGAGGGGAAGTAGCGCAAGCGATGAGCACTCTGGCCAGCGTAGTGCAGCAGCTCTTCAATGTGAACTATCAAGGCTACTTAGAGAGACACATTATAATAATATATATATATATATGATATGCAAGCTAATTAGAGAGAAATTTCTGCTGGACCTGTTGTGACAAATTAGATTATATTATGTATCACAGAAATTATTCTACGTTTGAGAAGGTAGGTAAATAAAATAAAAATATGCATTAAGTTCAATCTATTCGACTGATATATATATATAAATAATTACAATGAAGATGGTGAGTTCTTTGAGGCTCACATAACAAAATGGTCCTTTTAGTAAGCAACCATACGTAAACACAGTTTAGTCAAGTGGCTCCGCAGAAGGGGTATCTGTGGTTTCATTGTAGTCTTCATCCGCATCATCGGTCCAGTAGTCAACGTCAACATCCATGGCATCGTCAACCTCATGGTTAGGTAACACTTGAAGCCCACTCTTATCCTTCGATATTCTGATTTTGACAGTCTCTTTGTCCTTGACCTGTCCCTTGAGGATCAGCACTGCAAGGGCGTTGAGGATCTCGTTCTGAATCAAACGGTTCAATGGACGTGCACCTAAATCTGGTGAGTACCCATGTCTGCAGAGATATTCCAACGATGCATCGTCCAACTCCAAATGGATGGTCTTGCCGTTGGATTCGAATCTTTCTTCAATCTCCTTGACTCTGATCTTCACTATCTTGGAGATGGCATGTCTCGAGAGCCTGTTAAACACCACAGTAGCAGAGATACGGTTCAGGAACTCTGGTCTGAAGTGAGACTTTACAGAACCCATCACGAGCTCCTTTGTAGCCTCTGAAACTTTAGAGCCTGGTTTTGACGCATTGATGAACTGAGCACCAAGGTTGGATGTCATGATGACAATACAGTTCGAACAATTCACTAATGCACCGTTAGATGCGGTAATTCTACCATCATCAAGCATCTGCAGTAGTACGTTCAACACCTCTGGTGCGGCCTTCTCAACCTCATCAAAAAGAACCACTGAGTATGGTCTACGAAGAAGCTGATTGGTCAAAATACCACCTTCCTCATATCCGATGTAACCACTTGCAGCACCAAGCAATTTCGAAATGGACCATTTCTCTCCAAGTTCAGAACAGTCAATTCTCACCATTGCCTTTTCGTCGGCAAACAAAAACCCTGCCAACTTTTTGGCAAGCTCTGTCTTACCAGATCCCGAAAGACCCAGGAACAGGAAAGATGCCGGTTGGTGAGGATTTGCCAGACCAGAACGAGATAATCTGATGGCATTAGAGACAGCCTTGACAGCATCACCCTGGCCAACCACACTGGAAGAGAGTTCACGCTCCATAGAAATCAGCTTAGCATTCTCTGCCTGGGTAAGCTTGGAAACAGGGATACCTGTCAGTCTTGCGGCGGTCTCTGCAACTTGGTCAGACCCAACCACGTTCCTCACCATGGCATCAGACTCAACATTACTTTCATCCTCCTCAGCAACCTTGGCCTCAAGATCGACAATCTTTTGCTTTACTTCGGGGATGGCAAAGTACCTTAAGTCCGCAGCCGTTGCGGCATCATGACGTCTTTCAGCATCAAGAGCCTTAATTTCCAATTCATCCAACCTCTTCTTGGCAGCTGTCAATTCCTCATGGCCCTGTCTCTCCTGAGAGTACTTCTCACGAAGAGGCTCAAGGTCTTCCTCAAGAGATTGGTACCTTTTTCTGGCCTGTTCTAGACGTTCTGCAGTAGAGGCATCTGCACCTGAATCTCTCTCAAGTGCCTTTATTTCCACTTCAAGCAGTTGAAGCTCCCTTTCAGCACTGTCAAGTTCTTCCGGTTTGGAGTCACGAGCAACAGCGACAGCAGCGGCAGCCTCATCAATGAGATCAACGGCAGAGTCTGGAAGCTTTCTATAGGTGAGATAGCGCGAGGCAAGCTGGGCAGCGGTGACAAGTGCTGAGTCGAGAATTCTGACTCCGTGGTGAATCTCATACCTTGGCTGAAGACCTCTCAGAATGGCGATAGTCTCTCTGGTTGTGGGTTCACGCACATCAATACGCTGGAATCTTCTTTCGAATGCACCATCCTTCTCAACATACTTTCTATATTCGGTAACCGTGGTGGCACCAATACAGTGAAGGGCACCCCTAGCCAGCATTGGCTTCAAGAGGTTAGCGGCATCACTCTTACCATCTCCCATAAGCATGTGGATCTCATCAATGAACAGGATGATAAGACCCTTTGATTGTTCGATATCATTGAGCACACCTTTAATACGTTCCTCAAATTCACCCTGGTATTTGGCTCCTGCCTTCAGAGCACCCAAATCAAGAGCGTACAGTTTACACCCCTGGAGAATAGTAGGGACATCGTTATCTACGATTCTCTGAGCAACACCTTCAACAATAGAGGTCTTACCGACACCAGGATCTCCAATCAGACATGGATTAGATTTGGTTCTTCTTGAAAGAACTCTAATTGTACGACGGATCTCCTCTTCTCTGCCGATGACAGGATCGATCTTACCCTGACGGGCCATCTCTGTCAGATCTATGGCGTACTTGGAGAGGAATTCAAGCTTTTCAGAGGAATCCGCTTGCCTTGAGTCAATCTTCTGGTTTCCTCTCAGTTCCACAATCTGTGTCTTCAATGCCTCTACCATGATGCCAGAGTCCTTGAGAATAGACTTCACTGTAGAATCTTCTAATAATGCTAACAGAATATGATCCTGGCCAATGAAGCTATCCTTCTGCTGTGATTTGATCTTGTTGGCATTGGTGATGACACTGGCAGCAGAACTGCTAAAGGAAACATCCTGAGGCGCAGGTGTTTGTGATGGAAGCCTAACTAGATGCTTGTTAATGCTTCTCTCCAGCTGTGGCCAGTCAAAACGACCCCTCTCAACAAGTGTCTTGAGGTACGTGCTAGCGTTGGCATCGTCACCAGCAGCCACAGGAGTCATTGCCGCCAAGAAATGGAGAGGTAACACCTGAGAATGAGAGTTATCCCTGCATAGCTTTGTGGCATATGTGACAATTTGGAGGGCCCTGTCAGTGAACTGTGATTCATCCATGGTTGGTTAATTGTATATGTTGACCTATAAGTGGGGATGATATATGCAATGGATTACCTAACAGTAAATGGATAGATAGTAGGATGTTTGTTATGCGACAGCTGTGTTTTCAGCAAATTATTCACAACAAATCTGTGACAAAGGAACAAGGATTGAATCCTCATGATCTAATAGCACCATGAGGACCATTTAAATAATACTTATTTCAGCAGGTCATACATAACCCACCGTACAGCCAGGGCCCACTGTTTAGAGATGCGTATCATCTCATCGGTCGATTGCTCTCGACACGCCTAGAAACTGCCAGAATAATCTAGTGGTGCCAGAAGCTTCTACCCTCTTTTGGGCGAACGTGCATAAGACGGGCTGCATGGGGGAATAGTGGAGGAGGCACCCTGCATCTCGCACCTAGTGAAAGGGACTACTCGCACACTATGTTCTAAAAACCGGCTGACTGCAACAGCTAGTGCCAAGCAAGGAAAGTCTCCTTAGCATCATTGCAGGACAGAAGATTGCAGGAGAGTGGGGGAATAGGCGAGAATGGCTGTGCATCAGGCAATACTTTAGGCTAGGTTTGTGACACCACTAGCGTTGGTCTGGACCAGGTGGAGTGCATGACGATAGCCAGACCAAGTGCCTGGAGAGACCACCTTGCCTTCACTTTGTACCTTGCGGCGGCACCAGACTGAGGGTTATGCGATATGCTTCTAAGACCTGCATATACCTATATCAATAAGCTAACTCTTATGGGGTGAGGGGAGTGAAAATCCCACTAAAGCTCGAATGGCTCAAGAGTCAAGGGCGGGTGTTTTTTTGGTGCTTTTCTTTTGGCGAGCCATCAAAGTTTCGAATTACATAACGGAATGTGCACTGCTTCCGCCAAGTCAAACCTTATGAACTCACCCCCACACCCCTTTAAAGTGAACTCGATTTCCAATAATTACATCTACCTGTTTTCCTGCAAGGTCTGTGCTACGTTGATGTGAATCATCCTGGAACATGTTTTGATTTGTAGCCGACTCTGATATTGTGCACTGTCCAGATCTCCGCAATTGGGCAAGAACCGCTTACATATTTTCTGTGCCTCAAAGTACCAACTACGTAATGCCACACTTTTGACCATTGCCTTCGGATACCCAGGGCATGAAGTGAAATATTCTCCAACATAATCAGTCAAAGTGGTTTATCCAATTCTTGTGGAGAGGCAGTAGTAGTTCAATCAAGGCTGACTGCAAGAATTAACATTGTGCGTGCATAGCACAAGTAGTGTCCGGATCAATATATTCGACCTTGAAAGGAGATTGCCTGGTTCACGCAAAATTCTGTATCCCGAGCTCGGGAAAGACCAATGTCGGCAAACCAATAGCGAAGGAAATGGGGTTTTGAGCTGATGTGTGTTTACTAAAAAATATAACTGTGGAGCAAAAAATTGCATTGCGGCTAAAGGGAAGGCCGAGGATCAGGAGTGACCCAGTGGTTATTCGAGATCGGAAATCAACGAGCCTCAATGGTGTCACTTTTTCGTTACTTAATAATTTCTTTATGAGAAATTAACAATTAATAATGGGTACACGTAATTTTTAGCAAGGGGATTCTGTATGATATAAATTCATTTGTGTATTGAAAATCCGCAGATCGGAGACATCGAAAGTCCGAATTAAGTGCCCTGCTTCCGTAAGGAGGATGACCAGAGCAGCAGCATGAGCAGAAGCAGCAGCAGCAGCAGCAGCAGCAGCAGAGAACTAACCGATCCTGCCTTTCATGTCCGGAACTGATGAAAACCGAGGGTAGTGCTGCCCACCGACTACAGGTTAATTAGTACCTCTTGTTAGCGTTAATTGCGCTAACTACATCTTCTCTAGTGTCAACGCGATATAATCTTTCTCAATTCTTGAATTAATAACTGGCAATTGTAGAATTAGACCGTCATCTATCCATTGAGGAGCGCAGTCTGATCTGATCATTTTGCTGCCTGCATTCCATCTTCCATATCCCCAGGGTGAAGCCCCATGCCGGCGTTTCTGCATCTCATCGGCCACTCTATATGACCTTTTGCCAGGATTGGATTGGCTGTATTTTAACGATGACATAAGCAGCACCAAGACAATTCTCAACAGTTGAAATTCCGGCCAAGTTCCGGTGGTGGGCGATTACCACCCTTTTTCACTTGGCATCTGGGATGCACACCCGAACTGGTAGAGCGGCCCAGCAATCAGTTCTCCCTGATTTGTCTTTGGTGGTGAGGATGATTTTTTCCTTTGGCGGGTTTTGTTTTTTTTTATTTAAAAGCCTTTTCAGATCATAGTCCTCTTTTTTAGTATTCAAATCATCGGATTGAATTATTATCAGCCAGTCACAATGTTGTCTGCTGCTAGAACCGTTTCAAGGGTACGTGATTTATTCTCATTCGCTGGAAGGACTCGCTGTTTGGCTAAGGTGTGAGGCAAGAGGAACCATTCTCCTCATGCAACGGAATAACCTATACATGTTCGAATCATGCCAGGAATGGCTAATGGCTTCTTAATACCGGAAGGTGGTATAATGACACCAGAATGGTTGGCAAGGTGCCCTGAATAATGAAGGGACACACACACAACATGGTGCTCCTGAATTTGGCATGGTGTAGTGGCCAACAATAGTAATTCCATTTATTGATCATTATGTCTTCTAGTGCTCAGCATACCATTTCATGCCGAATGTTTGTTACTAACATCACAATATAGCTGCCACGCTTTTCCCGTAGCTTGGCTACTGTCTCCGGTGTGAACGTCGATTCTAAGGTCGCTCAGAACCTTTTGGAGAAGGGAAACTTTATCAACTACAAAACCCAGCTTGAGAATGTCAGGATCGTGAAGGAGCGTCTCGGAAGACCTCTCACTTATGCTGAGAAGATCCTCTACGGTCACCTTGACAAGCCCCATGAGCAGGAGATTGAGCGTGGTGTTTCTTACCTGAAGCTCAGACCTGACCGTATTGCTTGTCAGGATGCCACCGCCCAGATGGCCATCCTTCAGTTCATGTCTGCTGGTATGCCTCAGGTTGCCACCCCAACCACTGTCCACTGTGACCATTTGATTCAGGCCCAGATTGGTGGTGAGAAGGATCTTGCCCGTGCCATTGACCTCAACAAGGAAGTTTACGACTTCTTGGCTTCTGCCTGTGCTAAGTACGACATCGGCTTCTGGGGTCCAGGTTCCGGTATTATCCACCAGATCGTCCTTGAGAACTACGCCTTCCCAGGTGCTCTCTTGATCGGTACTGACTCTCACACACCTAACGCTGGTGGTCTTGGTCAGCTTGCCATTGGTGTTGGTGGTGCCGACGCTGTTGACGTTATGGCCAACCTTGCTTGGGAGCTTAAGGCTCCAAAGGTCATTGGTGTCAAGCTTACCGGTCGCATGAACGGCTGGACTTCTCCAAAGGATATCATCCTCAAGCTTGCTGGTATCACCACTGTCAAGGGTGGTACCGGTGCCATTGTCGAGTACTTTGGTGACGGTGTCGACACCTTCTCCTGCACCGGTATGGCTACTATCTGTAACATGGGTGCCGAGATTGGTGCTACCACCTCTGTTTTCCCATACAACAACTCAATGGCTGACTTCTTGAATGCTACCGGTAGATCTGAGATTGCTGAATTTGCTAACGTCTACAAGAAGGAGTACCTCACCGCCGATGAGGGTGCTGAGTACGACCAGGTTATCGAGATTGATCTTAACACTCTTGAGCCACACATCAACGGTCCATTCACCCCAGATCTTGCTACCCCAGTGTCCAAGATGAAGGAGGTTGCTGTTGAGAACGGTTGGCCACTTGATGTCAAGGTTGCCCTTATTGGTTCCTGTACCAACTCCTCTTACGAGGACATGACCCGTGCCGTTTCTATCATTGAGGATGCTGCTGCTCACGGTCTTAAGGCTAAGACCCTCTACACTGTTACCCCAGGTTCTGAGCAGATCAGAGCCACCATTGCCCGTGACGGTCAGCTGGACAAGTTCGTCGAGTTTGGTGGTACCGTGCTCGCCAACGCCTGTGGTCCATGTATCGGTCAGTGGGACCGTCAGGACATAAAGAAGGGTGACAAGAACACCATTGTCTCCTCCTTCAACAGAAACTTCACCTCCAGAAACGACGGTAACCCACAGACACATGCCTTCGTCGCTTCTCCAGAGATGGCCACCGCCTACGCCATTGCCGGTGACCTCCGTTTCAACCCACTTACCGACAAGCTTGTTGACAAGGACGGTAACGAGTTCTTGCTCAAGCCACCAACCGGTGTTGGTCTCCCAGCCAACGGTTACGACGCTGGTGAGGAGACTTACCAGGCTCCACCAGAGAACCGTGAAGCTGTCAACGTTCAGGTTGCCCCAACCTCTGACCGTCTTCAGGTGCTTACCCCATTCAGCGCATGGGATGGTAAGGATGCTGAGAAGCTTCCTATCCTCATTAAGTCTCTTGGTAAGACTACCACTGACCATATCTCTATGGCTGGTCCTTGGTTGAAGTACCGTGGTCACCTTGAGAACATCTCAAACAACTACATGATCGGTGCCATCAACGCTGAGAACGGCAAGCCTAACCACGTCAAGAACCACTACACCGGTGAGTACTCTGGTGTTCCAGACACAGCTGCTTGGTACCGTGACAACGGCATCAAGTGGGTTGTCATTGGTGGTGAGAACTTTGGTGAAGGTTCTTCCAGAGAGCATGCTGCTCTTGAACCACGTTTCCTCGGTGGTTTCGCTATTATCACCAAGTCCTTTGCTCGTATCCACGAGACCAACTTGAAGAAGCAGGGTCTCTTGCCACTCAACTTCGTTGAGCCAGAGGCTTACGACAGAATCCAGCCAGAGGATGAGGTTGACCTTATCGGCCTTACTGAGCTTGCTCCAGGTAAGCCAGTGACTCTTGTTGTCCACCCTAAGGATGGTAGCGAGACCTGGTCTACTCCATTGTCCCATACCTACAACACTGAGCAGATCGAGTGGTTCAAGTACGGTTCTGCCCTTAACAAGATGGCCTCCACTTCCAAATAAAGGGTGTAGCTTGTTTTGATGCATTCGTCTTAGGTACTTCGACTCACGGATATTCCAAGGTTGGTATTATCCTTGTTGTATAGCGTCTACATATTATCCATATTCAATTGATTTTATAATACGATAAGTTACGTTTCATATAGTAGATTTTGTAGAGCTACCATCATGTTGATAGCTTTTCTATCAAGATATTTGCACTCCTGGAGCGTATATATACTGAACTATACTTCATCATCCACTCCATATCACCACTACCTAGATCCAGATAAGCACTTCATGAGGACTGACTAATATACATAAATACACCACCTTCCCTTGTTGTCTACTCCCTTGTTTTCGGGATAATCCTGAATATTGCCAATAAAAAGAAACCTAAAAGCACATGTTTTTTAGGCTCGCCAAAATGTTTAGGAGTGGGGTACCAATCCTTATGAGATATCACGTATGCAGCACGGAATATACTCTAATATTTGAGCTTGTTGGTTAGTCTTGTTTATTGGTAGTCCAATTTCAATGCATATCGACAATTTACATAGCGGCAGCTAGTTAACAGTTGTCGTGGTTACTGCTAGAATGACATTCCTTATCGCTCCCTCTGCTTACTCTTTGCGTGTGCACTCGTAGCTCAGGCTGCAGTACGTCAGGTAGGATCTGCGCGGGGCCATCCTCCGTACAGTTTGGTTCCTAAGGCGCGCATGTGGAACCCCTATTTGAAGCTCGGGAAAAGCAATTAGGTGTTTTTGTATAGCGGGAGACAACAAAGTTTCCTTGGAAAACCACAAGCTTAAACGTATTTTTGCTTTCGTCCTCAGACAGAGAAACGCCAATCTTGCAGACCAATCAGCAATGCCTTCGCAAAAGGTGACAACCGCTGCCCTTGTGGTTACTGGGGTGTACTTTTGCGTATCTCCTGTGCTGCAGAAGGGGTTTGAGCATATAGCGGCAAGATATGTTCATACCAACTCAGGGACCCGTTTTTCACTCTTGCTCCGGACAACTGTCAATGCTTATTTCCAGGTGAATGCTCTTGTTAGGGGAGCATTGGGATATTTCATCCCACCAGAAGATGGCGGAATTATCAACAAGATCATGGTTTATCCTATAAAGTCAGTAGGTCAAGGTATACAGGTGGCCAATTGGGAGATAGACGAGCACGGTCTACGGTATGACCGAGAATATATGTTCTCATTCTGGGATGAGAAGGAGCAGGTGTTTTCGAAGTTGACACAGAGGGAGTATCCCAAAATGACTTTGATCAAGATTTCCTTTGAGGAGATTCCTAACGACAGGGGTATTCTTGATGGATGGTTTACAGTTGCCTACCCTTGTAAGGATGGCGGATGGAATTACTTTAAATTGCCAGGTGAAGTAACAGAAGGATATATCAGGAGTCAGTCAGAAGAAGAGGACCTGAAGATCGTGAGTCTGTGGGGGTCACGATTTCCTGCTTATAACCTGTGCAAAGTTCTTCCCGAGGACTTTGCTACCAACATGGATCTACCAGCAAATACAACTATAATGTACGCCAGGAAAGGAAGGGACATAGTATTTGGTGCTCCTCCTGTTAAGCTTCTAGAAGATTTGAAGGATAAACAAGATGTGGAATTCAGGAATTCGTTGTTTCATGATTATTTCCCGCTATTGCTTTTTTCAGAGAGAGATGTTATTGATCTGCGGCAACGTCTTGCTCAGAATGGAGCGGGCGACTTCAAACTTACCGAAGCAGCATTCAGACCAAATATCTTGCTATCGGAGAAAGCAGATGGCAAGCTGAAACATGTGCATGATTGTGACACATGGTACAAGTTCAATATCATTGATAAAGACACACAGGAGAGACATGGATGGACCGTTGCCTGCAAATGTGCTCGTTGTACAGTGCCTAATGTCGATGTGAACAAAGGAATAGTTGACAAAAGACATCCAGTAACGAGAACAATCTCCAAATATAGACGGGTAGATCCAGGCGCAAGATTTGATCTTTTCTTTGGTATCTATTGTATCCAACACAATATCGGCTACAGGATCCATGTAGGTGATAGAATTGAAGTGCTACGACGGAGAGTGAACACATATCCGAAGTGATATTTACCCCGCAGTTTATGGGATGACGGGATACTCTTTTTTTATAGTATTGCTTTTGGCATAGAGATAAATATACGAATGGCTTGCAAGATACCATTAATCACAATTCATAACAGGTCACTCGCATTAGCATGGGGATACATAATTGAGTATCACACTCCACTGATATGGGCGCGTTATTTACATGGGTCTGGCAGAGGGTGAGAGTGTGGGAGATGATCCATACTGCTTTCATTAGATCAAGGGCATAGAACAACTTTGACTAGTTTTTATCATTTTTATTAGTACATCAGGATAACTTCGATCGTTGACTCTTCTTCTTCAGTGATATATCATCAAAGATGTCCGGCCAACCGGAATTACAATTGCAGCTAAGCGATTTCAGCAAATATGAAGATATTAAAGACACAACGGATCTCCAAACAATTGAAATACGATGCCCTTTCAAAAAGTGCAACTCAAAGATTTTTTTGACAAATGGCATGTTATTGTCGCCTTTGGAAGATGCTGATGAGAAGGTGGATATTTCTGAAAGAGCTGGAAGGCCCGTGACAATACAGAATGCTCCTAAAACATTCAAATTCAAAGCTGGGGGTGAAGAGTATGACAAATATTTTATTTACGTGACAGACATGTTTGATTTTGAAAATATTGGAGTCTCAAGGATTGCAGAAGTTTCCCCCGAGCCTGTCATAATAGTGAACCAGCCTGGCGAGACTGGCCCCACTGTTGACCTTGAAAGGTATCTGGTATGCGCTGATTGTGACCGTGGCCCGCTTGGTTTTGCTGGTTTTGTGAATAATGGCGAAGAAGAGGTTGAAGGACCTAGAGATCATACGAGATTGGGATACTTCTTGCAGGTGAACGCAGTTGCATTCAAGACGAAATCTGACTAAAAGTAGTTGAATTGCTCAGCACAGTCACCCCAGTAAAAGACTCCAAGGCTTTCATATTGCAATTCGAATCGGTGGAAACGTGTCATAGAGGAGTTTCTCCACCTTCATTATAAATTCCATATTTGGTTTTCTATTTATATAGATTGTTATACATCGATCTATATAGAAATGGTGATTTTTTAAGAGTATGTGACCGGAGTATTTTCTATACAACCTAGCAGCAAAACTGATACAAAGCCTCTTCCAATTGGGAAACACTCACCCCATTTCTCAACGGTCTAGGTGTACTGATAACATATATCCCAGACTTTTTAGCACGATAATTTGACAGACCCCACGGAAAATCAACGTCAGATCATCTTGCATCGAGGAGTCCATTTTACGAGGGATTTCCTGTGGTTATGTTGAGTGTTGAAGGCATCCCCTCCCCAACCGAAAGAATCAACAAAAGAAAAAATCTTAGGGGGTTAAAGGGTAACAGCCAGCCGAGTGAAGTCGGAGTTTGCAAAATGGTATCCAGTAGGAGGAATTATGCGATACTGCGCTATCTACGCGTGTAGTCTGGGCTCCTACTCTACATTGTAGCGACAGCAACGTATGCGGCACCTGCACTAGCTGGATACTAGTAGAGGCAGGTTCAACTTTAAAGGAATTGTTGGCGTGCGCACCGGCAGTCCCCAAAAAAGAAAGAAACGGGGAAGGTGTCTGGAAAACAGGACATCTCCTTGAGAAACTCAAACTGGCAAGAGGGATATGGATAGCCTTGCGGTGCAAGACCTCGGACAAAAAACCTTTCCTAACCATCTGAAGGCCGACTTCACAGAATGGTAATCTTCCGTTTTACACGGTTCCAGTTATCACGACAAACCCACCTAAGCTTTCTTAACTCCTTAGGACTCCGCGATCTTGAACATCAGGCGCTCACCCCCTTATATCATTAAGATTGTCCTTTAGTATGCCCAGGTCCAATAGACGAGCGGGGTAGGTGGGGAGGGGTGGAGAAGTTGAATCGGCCCGACAGCTCGACCAATACTAGTTATGAATGTAGGCAAACATGCATTCATGCATGACACAGTGCGGACGCATCATGTGCATCGATAGCCGCATACTTTCCACTCAGCCAAACGTTGATCGGTGCTGTCACCCCATCTAGACTAATGTCAAGTGCAAGTTGATAATGACCTAAGCTCGCCGTGACGCAACAAGGAATTTATTTCCCCTTTTCTACAACTAGAATGAGAAACCTTAGGGTTTTCCTGGCTACAAAAAATCGCTGCACTTGCAGATTTGACGCCACTTTCATTTTCTATTGCTAATGTACAGTGTGTATGTGTGAGAGAGAGAGAGAGAGAGAGTCTGCCTCCAAGGTGTCTCTAATACTAATAATTGCAAGACCTGCGCCATTTGTGCTTGCGCGGCGTTGACTTCCCGTTTCTGTTCTTAGGAGCAATTGAAAGTGCACGTTTGGGCCTGCAGCAATCAGCTGACATGCCAGAAATGGCCACAAACTGGGCACAAACAGCTAGTAAGCAGCCACAAGACATCGGTGATATCTCGCACCATTTGCTGCCCTTTGCGCCATATTGTCCCTCTGAACGTCAAATGCGTTTCTTTCGGAGTCCTCCGTTAAAGTTAGCCACTAGTACACTGCGCTAACCTGCAAATGCAAATTACCGCATACGGGCATTCTTGGGTTATAAGTTCCCTTAGGTTATTGTTTAGGGTATATTATGCGAGTAAATCTAGACAACAAACAAGGACACGGCTGAATTTTGTTTCCAGAAACCTATATCGTAAACCTTCACTGTATCTTCACCTTCAATCTCTTACTTAAGCTTGTCCTCGGACAATACGGTGCTTTGGTGCTACGTGTAATATGGTCTTGTGTTTGTTGACAGTGCACAGACACAGACACAGACACAGAAAGAGAGAGAGAAAGTAGCACAACTTCCTAAGCCCCTCGACGGTCTCGGTGGAGGGGCTCGAATTTGTGCCATTATTGCTGCTTCTGCTGCTTCTGCTGCCCGGGCATGTCGATTGGGTCCCGACTGCAGTCTGTACTAACAGGAAGCTTTGTCACCTGCTGCAGGTTAGCAGCGCTCTCATGCAGACAGATGCATGATAATATATCGCTGAAGATTGATGAACCCTTTACCGACACAAATGGAAAGAACACACATAGATGTCACCATACATCAACCTGTAATATGCAAGCATGCAGCCAGGATTTATGCTCAGGGCATATTTTAATGCAATTGCAACTATGACTTGCGCTGTTTAGGGATCGAGATGGGGTGTGCATTCTGCTGCTAACCTTGATTCTTTGTGCTTGTCTTTGTGTTGTATTGTCAGAGAAGACAAGCGAAAGTACTTAACAAGAAAGCCAAAATCTATAAAGCACCAAATGTCCCATGATATTCCTTGTCCTTCCTTAGCAGTTTTCAGTTGTTCCTTCTCGAGATGCTGTGAATTCCCTTCATCTTTTGTTCGTTTTCATTGCACAATTTCTATCTAGAGAGTAGTAGTTTAGGCTTTTCAGCAATAATTTCGAGAGACACAATTATTCTATTCATCGTGCAGACAGAGAACAACGCAATAACCTCCAGCAGGTTACAACCCTTTAGATACAACAGCCCTATCGCAGAAAGTTGCACAAACGATATCAACTTTGTTTATCACCGCCAATATGTCCAAAGAAGGCGCTATTGAACCAATTGCATCCACAGCATCCGGTGTTAGCATCGACTGCTTGGTGTTCAACAGAGACGATACCAAATCGGATTCATTCTATACTCCACCCATGGGAACCTCATTGATTGGCTCACGTTCTTCATTTTCCTCCGAAGACTCAGATGTTTCAGAAGAGGATGGTGACAACATGCTCAATATCTCTGAGGACGATACAATTGAAGACAAGGCCATCATAGACCAGAAGGAGCAGGAGGCGAAATGGTCGAGCGGCTCCGACGAAGACGTTGAATTTGATTCTCAATTCAGGGGCCGCCCTTCTTCGTGTGTGTTTGTTGCTAGCCTGGCTGCATCCATGTCGGACGACAGGCTATGCATGTCTGTGACACACCACTTCAAGAAGTGGGGAAAATTGGCAATGGTCAAAGTTCTGAGAGATCCTTCAAACAGACCTTATGCATTTGTTCAGTATACTAACGACCAAGATGCGAAGGCAGCATTACGTGAGGGCCAACACTCTATATTGAACGGCAGATCGATCAGATGCGAGCCGGCCAAAGTGAACAGAACACTATACGTCTCTACCACTACCTCTGATGGGGCACTTGATCAGGCAGCTGTCACTGAGATGCTTGGGGAGTTTGGTGAGATAGAACAACTAGTCGGTACCGACAGCTTTGAAGCATATTCCGACAGTAACACAGCAAAGACTCATAGGCACTGGTTCTGTAAGTTTGCATATCGCGACGATGCCATTCGTGCTTACGCAAACCTTCGAGTGAAGCCATTCTGGGCTGTTGAATGGGCTCAGAACCTCGAATCTCCAAATGACGAGGCATCCGAAGTAACCATTGACAAGTTCTCAATCTTTGTTGGACAACTAGACAGCAGAGTGACAAAGGAGAAGCTTATCGAAAGGTTCTCACACCATGGTAAAGTAGCCGAGGCGGTTCTTGTTAACAGACCGGGAAGCAATTTCGCCTTTGTCAAATATGAGACCGAGGCTGCTGCCGCTGCAGCTGTTGAAAGAGAGAATCATGCCATCTTTAAAGACCGTACAATGCATGTCCAATACAGAGAGATACACCATAATGTTTCAAGGCGCAATTTCGTCGAGCCACGATTGTCGTTAGCCCCACCACCAGTCAACTTCCCATCAAGGCGATCCAGTGTGAATTCTATCCCCATGACAGATACATCAGGAATGCTACCAACACGTCCCGGAGGGCCCATGATGTATGGAACATCTCAAGTACCTCGCCGTTCCAGTTATAATGGCCGTTCATTAGGTAGGAGGGACCCTAGTGTGCCCGCTGTCCCACAGCGTTCATTCTCCTTCAGCCAACAACCATTTGGAACCAAGGAATTTGATACTGCAAAAGGCAGGTCGTCATTTGGCGGGGACATGTTTAGACCAGTGAGATACAACCAGAGAAAAAGTCCACTGATGAGCTTTGATCACAATGGAGAGAACTCTCCACCTTTGCGCTTCAAGCAGGAATCGACAGAGCATTCACCACATAACAAATCGCCAACACCTTCACCAACTATTAAGACCTCGCCATCTTCTGCTGGCCCTTCTAAGAGCATGTACTCGTATTCTAGCGCAACTAGCCACAATATTGACCAGGAGCAGGAGGAGGAAGAGTTAATGAGAAACCCAAATTCTAGGTCAATGGTGACAGGTGTTCCTTACTTTTACTATGTGTCTAATATGAAGGATATGTATGGTGGATTATCCTATGATATGGCTCCTCCGGTTGCAAACCATCCAAGTTATTACTATCCGCAGCCACCACCAACAGCTTATCCCTGCTACAATCCTTATGATGCCACAAATGCCGCTGGCGGTGTTGACTATGCCCAACAACCTGCTCCATATCTTATGTATTACAGTACAGCACCAATGCCACAACCGGTGATGGGGTTAATGCCACAGATTGCGGGGTCGCGCCCCAATTCTCAAAGAGAACATTCTCTTCATTAGTTGGAGTAACCACCTATAATTACGGGCTGAGAATAACTGGTAGCATTTGATATAAATTAATATTAATTGAGAGCGTTTTGGTTATGTACGTGGCTACGACTGTGACATATATTAGGTAGTCTTGCATTTGCTACCTAGCTGGTGAACATGTTCAGATATGCTGTTTAGCTTTTGGCCAATCAGACATTGGCCCTGTTCTGGTTTCATTTATATACAAATACATATATATATCCATACTATTCGTCTGGAATATTCAGTAGATAGAAAATGGGATCTCTTCCAATCCAATTTCCGAGCTCCAGGAGATAGTAGTTCAACAGCCTTTCTGGCATGTTCATGCCTGAAGCGCTGACATCATCACCTTCTTCCTGCATGGCTTATATTCAGTGTTGTGGGGAAGAGATATCGCCTTGATGCCATTATATCGATGATTAGAGAGTCCGCTGACATTTCTTCCATCGAATTGATTTCTATGTTCTCAATACTTGGATGGAAGCCTTTGAAAAACAATTATTCAATAATATAATCAAAAAGTGATTGGCAACAAGCCATTGATCCCAATCATGAGCGGGAACAGAGGATCAACAGTGCCAACTCTTAAGCTGGCCCAGGATTTCACAGATATAACATCGAACGCCACTCAATGCTTTGCAGAAGCAAAATTTCAAAAGAGGAAAAGGTGCCATCATATATCAGAAGTGCTGGATTTGAGGGCATTGTCAGAGAAGACAGGAAAAGCCTCTCTTGGTCGACTAAACTTTTATGATTGCGAGCCGGATCAAGAGCTTTTGGCGAAGAAACCATGGCTAACAGAGCCCCAGTTTTTCCATACTGTGCACATATCATCACTCGCAATGTTGAAGATGGCAATACACGCCCGCTCAGGTGGCTCAATAGAGGTCATGGGGATGATGACAGGAAAGGTGTTGGGCACTGGAGAAATGGTAGTGATGGATACATATCCACTACCGGTCGAAGGCACAGAGACACGAGTGAATGCCCAAGCAGAAGGGTATGAGTTCATGGTCGGTTATCTAGAGAAGAATCTGAAACAAGTCAGACGTCAGGAAGATATTGTTGGATGGTATCACTCGCATCCAGGCTACGGATGTTGGCTCTCCGGTATTGACGTTGCTACCCAGTCCCTTAATCAACAATTTCAAGATCCTTACTTAGCGATAGTTATAGACCCGGAGAGAACTGTGAAATTGGGACAAATCGAAATTAATGCATTCAGGACTTTTCCTGCAAACTATGAAGCAGATAGAAATATTGGTCCTGGCATCGAGGAGATTCGCACTGAAGGTGACCATCCACAGACCACAATAGCGGTAAATTCATCCGTGCCAAGTGCCAAGATGAACGAGTTTGGTGCTCATGCTGGGAAATATTATTCTCTAAATGTGAAAATCTTTGAGAGCAAGTATGACCAAGGATTGATGTCAGCTTTACAGAAGAAGTTCTGGTACTCTGGTTTAGTTGAATCGGTGAATGAGAACCAGAGAGAGAAAGAGTTGACCAATAGAGCAGAAAATGTGCACTCATTTTCCCAACGTCTCCGAGGAGAGAGTGTTGTACGATCCGGATCATTTGCAGTAGGCAAAGGTGTTTCGAGGTGGGATTTGTCTCCCTTTGGCTCATCAATAGGGCAATTCATTAGAGGGAGCAAGAGAAATTATAGGCGGAGATCTCATGATATGGAAATTGACAGCTGCCTTGGTACAGAGATAGGTACAGATATTGCTGATGATGAAGATGATGATGAAGATGAGGGTGACGATGAGGATGTAGAAGAAGACGATGGTAACGCTGAAGATGACATGGATGTAGAGACAGGAGCAGCAGATGAGGATGAAGAATTGGAGGGAAGCGAAAATGATTATATTGACAGTGTTCGCTCTTCACCTTCTGGACGTAGAAGTGACAGTGGAAGTTATCGCGAAAGACTTATCGGTCGGGGAAAGCGAAACGTGGATATATTATCTTCTAAAGCGAGAGCCTCTACTATCAGACCTGATCTGAAGCACAAGCCCGCCGTCGTTCCTATAGGTGTCGGTGTTCATACAAGCGTGGGGATGATGGAGTTGTCGAAAGACCTACAATCACTATCTAGCACAGGTATGAACAGGGTGGTGATGAGACAGGTTCAAGAGGAACTATTTCTGAACTGACCTTCTGCTTATATATCTATCTATCTGTAAACGAAATTATGAATTATGATATAACTTCAATTTTCGTTATATTGCATAACCGATATTCCACTATAGGTGTCAATATCTATGTCTCCATCTTTCTTTTCAGAACCAAAAGAAAGACCCAACAGATTGATATCCTTCACGGGATTTAAAGAAACATCAGGAACACCGCACCCATGAGTTATACCACTCATATCCAGGCTTGATGGTCTCATGTCCATACCTTTATCTATACCTTTCCAGACCTTGATGTCTCCATCAGTTGAACCAACAATGAGAGAGGTAGGGGTGGTAACACTAAGGGTGTCTCCATACAATCTCTGGTTCGAAGGAAACTCATTCCATTCACTGAGTTTCCCCACAGGATCACCCATCATTCGCATATCAACAATTGGTATACTTTTTGAACCTCTAGAAATACAGTACATGTAATGAGAGGAAGGTATCAGTTGGTGTACCCCATTTCCGTACCCTGCCGGAAGACTAATCTGCATCGTTATGGTGGGTTGAGTCCTCAGGTCTATCTGAAGCAACTTATTGGAAGATGTTGCTCCAACACATTGGAACGGAGATGATTGGTCGCAACAGAAAGCGCTAATTATACCCACCTTTTTGCTGACTTTATAGAAGTGTGCAGGCTTGGAACGATTTAGATCAAAAAGTGCCAATGAATTAAGGGATCCGGCTAGAAAGTGCGATTCCCCCAGGTGGGACAGCCCATAAGAATCTAGAAAGCTTTCACCTAATAATTCCCCATTGTGATACGGCCTGAAATCAAATTTCTGAATTCCAGTGTCATTATTTGGCAGCAGGCTTACCAGCTTTAGAGGCAAACCCCTCTGAGACACCAGGATGTTGCAATTGGACAGGTCCTCCTCATAGAGAGAGAACCTCGGGTTCAAGGAATGCGCAAGCAGAGGAGAATTGAAAAAGTGTCTCGAAAAGGGGACCAGACGCTTCACCTCCAATGTCTCTTCATTTTCATTATCGCATATGTCAGGTGGCAAAACGAAGACTCTTACGCCGTGGTCCTCATGAGTGGTAACAAAAGAAGCTCCATCATGTGACCAAACCAGAGAGCGTGCGATATTTGCACGATGGTGGAATGGCGCTCCGATCCAATCGTCGAATATGGGGTCTTGCAGTTTCGGATATTCATATGTTCCAGTTTCAGCCATACGGGCATGCGCATCCTGTTCGCATTTCCAAGATTTTGAAAAGTTCAATTGAGAGTAGAGGTCAAATGTAGAACTACATTGTCTCAGCAATATCGCTTCATTTTTGGGACAATGTCTTCCAAGACCATTATCCATCATAAACAAACCACCTAGATTGTAGAAGATTCAATAAACCCCAAAGTGAAAGGTCATTTAACTGAGGAGAACGGAACCCCATGAACGGACACCACATATATTTTTTGGAACATATACTGTATCTACGAGGTATCTTTTTCTAATGCATGCTTGACAGTGAGCATACGCACCCTCCACGCACAAGAGAGAGCATTCGTATCGTATGTACTCTATGTACTCTCTCGGTGATTGTTCTGCAGAGTAGGAGAATCGACATTATTTATTGTTGTGTAAGACTGGCTTGCGTATACAAAAGGTTTATCTTGGTATCATTTGATTTTGTCAACCACAAATTATTTACTACGTTTCAAGGGAGTGCGGGGGTCTCCTTCACTTTCGCCTCGCTTAGCAATGAACATGTATACAAATCACCGTATGTACGGTAAGAGAAACAATCATATGGTTAACCTTAATTAAAACATCATCAATATATACCATCCAATAACTATAGGCGCCTGATTAAGATTACCGCTTTCGTATTGGGTCTCTCCTTGCGTTGAGAATAGTTCCAGTCGTGATTTTAACCAAACTCAATTTTCTCCTGTTATAAATCAACCTCCCCCACTGAGGGAGCACCGGGTCTCATCACCCCTCTTTAAGTCTCACTTATTGCCCTCCATGTATCCCTGCTGTGCTTGTTCTGCCTGAGGACAACAGTGTGGCTTATACACTGTGGGCCACCTGCTGCTTCCGCTGCTGCCGCTGCTTCTGCTGCTGTTGCTCCTAAACCTTACCATGCGCTATATTTATAAGGCTGGCTTGCAACAAAACGGATGCCTAACAGGAAGGCTCTCACACGAATTCTGCTTACACAAGCCGTTATCCAAGCCGTTAGGCTTCTACAATCTTCTCATCTATCCCGTCTTCCCGTGTCCTTCCCTATCTAGACAATATGAGTGCATCAGCCAAATATCCTCTGTCTCCTTGTCCTGTACTCCTTACCCCCTATGCCATGCATTGCCTATGCTATGCAGTCCCTCCCTATACCCCTATCCCCTGCTTGCTACTTACTGCCTTCTGTCCCGATTAGGTGTGTTGCCACAATTCCCTTGCCAGGTTAATGCACGCTCATAGTCTGTTCTCCTCCTGCCCCGTCAGGCCCTACCAGACCACCAGGGCAATCTCTACGTATAAGTAAGTGTCCCACACAGAAATCGTGTGGCCTAGTTTTGCTTTCTTGGCTTTGTCAGAAGGACGTTGCCGCTGCTTCCCACAAGTGCAAGCCCCCTCTCTTGGTGGTTCTGCTCTGTGTGCATACATCTGTCTGGTGGCTCCCCTTTTTGCTTTTCCCCTTCTGCTTGTGCAACAGAGTGTGAATTTTTAGTCCCTCTTATGTGGATGAGCTTCGGTGCCTCCCATATTGGCGGGTGATAGTACTTTTCCGCATTTAATTTTAATTTTTTTTGCATTGGTGTTTAAAGCCCTTATCGTGAGCGACGGAGCACCTCCGGATACTATACATATATATATATATATATACATCTTCACATTTAATTTTTTTTTTACCCTCTTGACCTTTTGGATTATTCAGTGGTCTGTCGGATCGTTTATGTTCGCATCCTCGCACTGCAGTCACGCATAATAATTGTCTATATATGTCATCCACTGTCAACCCTCGTAACGCGAACTTGCCGGCCATCGCTTCCTCCTCCAAAGACTCACTGGCCATCATTTCAGAACCGTTGGACTTTGTTCCTGCTCGCTACCCAGACAAAGTAACCCTCAGGCCATCCACATACATCACGTTCACTTCGGCGGCCAAGGACGCGACACAGTCCTCAAAGCAAGCTACTGATCTTGGCCACAAGTCGGACAAGCTTCAAGAGATTAGCAAGGAATCGGTCATGAGGCCCAAACCTGCTTCCATGGCGCAAGCTGTTGCCTTATACACAGGAAAGAAATATATGAGTGATATCAAGAAGAGAAACAGGGCAACAAAAACCGAGCCTTTACCGACAGCTGAAGATGAAGACTTGGGAGAGGACCTCGATGGGGAAGATGTAGACAGCGGTGGGGCCTCTGCAACCTCAGTCCCACCGCCGCGCTTTCAACTCACAAGCGTTTCTGATTTATCCTCAGAGGATGAGGATGAGAATTACCACACTGCCGATGAAGAGGCAGACTCATCCGTATCTTCGTCTCTAGAGTCATCTGCATCTGCATCTTCCTCCACCTACTCATCCCCAGAACCCTCACCGAAGAAGAGACAAACTTTACAGCATAATATAAAGAAGATTGATGATGATGACGATGATGATTCAGAAGAAGAGGGGAGCCACCTCACAGCCTTACAGGAATTGAAGAAGCAGCTCAAGGACGATGTGTCTTCTCCTTCCGGCAACGAAGAAGATGACTCCGAGATCAGCGGGCACAACAGTAATGATGATAACGATAATGACGATGACGATGACGATGATCCAGAAGATGATGAAGAGAAGGAGAAACTTCCTTCTCCTAAAGAGGAGAATACCCCTCCAACTTCTCCAGAGGGTGAGGATACCGCTTTGTTGAAGAACCTTGGTGCCAGTGCCATGCTGCACTCGGACTCCCAGTTCTACGGTGTTAATGAGATGGATGAAGACAGAGGCTCAAACAACTCCGCGCGCATATACAAAAACTGGAGAGAGCTCTCTTCGATGCAACCGTTAGGGCTTCTCAACCACGGTGTGACATGTTACATGAACTCAGCAGTACAAGCTCTCATCCATGTTCCAGCCCTGCAGCATTACCTCATCGATGTGCGTAATGGTAAGTACGCTGATGTGATCAGTCCACGTTCCGTAACACAAGTACTTGCGGAGACAACCGCAAGGATGCTTCAGTTGGATAACACAGGTAAACTATACATTGACCCCAAGCGCCTTATCAAAAGATTACCCGACATCAACTGCATGATGTCAGAATGGCAACAGGAGGACTCTCATGAGTACTTCATGTCTTTGATGTCGAGACTGCAAGAAGACTCAACTCCTAAGGGAGTGAAACTCAACCACAGTATCTTATATGATATCTTTGGTGGTTTGCTTCACCAGTCTGTTACATGTCGTAACTGTGGTCATATCTCAAATACACAGCAAGAGTTTTACGACTTGTCTCTTAGTTTAGACAACCGTAAGAAGCGCAACAGCTCCATTTTGGACCCACAGCAGTTACAGGCACTGAAGATGAAATTCAACCTCGACAAGGAAGAGGATGAATCATCTAAACAGCTATCAGAACTTCTCGAGAGGAGAGTTCAGCAGCAAATTGAGCAATCACAATCACAGGCATCACAGACACAGGAATCACAATTGTCAAATGCTGGCTCTACCTCTCCTCTGGCATCACAGCAGGAAAAGACACCGCTGACACCTCAACGCTCTGCACTTGCATCGGATCAGTCACCTTCTGTCTCTTTCCAGGAGCAAGCAGTAATGTCTCCTATTTCCACAAATCCTCCCCAGCAGCGTTACTCTATTGAAAAGTCTCTCAGGGATTTCTTTGCTCCAGAGCTGATCAAGACAGACAAGCGTGATAAGTCAGGCTATGTGTGTGAGAAGTGTAAGCAACGTACAAACGCCATCAAGATATCAACAATTGACAGGGCTCCTGAGACACTCGCCATTCATCTCAAGAGGTTTCGTTTTGACGGAAATTCTTCATCAAAGTTGAAGACCAATGTCTCATACCCCTTCTCGCTTGACCTCACTGACTACACCACATCTCGTGACACTCCAACTCGCTATGTTTTATCTTCAGTGATTGTGCATGAGGGACGTTCGGTTTCCTCTGGACACTATATTGCACACTGTCGCCAGCCAAATGGTAGTTGGGCGACTTATGACGATGAGTATATAAACAAGATTCCACAGAAAGTTGCCCTCAAGGATCCTTCTGCTTATGTTCTTGTTTACACCAGGCTCACACATAAGTCGTTTGAAATCCCTACTAGTAAGCCACAGGATGCGGTTAAGTCTCCATTGACGAAGTCTATGGAGGCTGCCGGTCATAAACGCTCTGCAGGTGATGATACAGCAAACAGGTCCCCGAAGAAAGCAAAGAAGAACCGTCGCAGGCGGTAAGTGAGGCATCAATAAGGGCATTTCAATGGTGTTTTGGACAACTGAGCATGTTTATTTTGCATAATTGTATTGAGATGGTTAGACTCGCCCGCTCTCTGTCTCTTTCTCTCTTTCCACAACTTAGTGAGAAGTGCATTTTTCCCCTAGATTCAAGTTAGGTCTGTAACGATAGATGTATAGAAGCGTAGGTCTACTCGAAGTGGGTTCACTTGTCAAATATATATATATTCACTAATATTAATCAATTATATCAGCCTAACCACTGTTCTCCTCCTGCACTAAGTATGCTGCTGCTGTCTCTCTGCTTAAACTCTCCAGTACTGCATACGGTGAGATCATGCATGGAGCCGGGTAAGTGAACGAAATAATATGCGATGTATCTTCCTATTCTCATCGGTCTTTGGCTGAAAGCTAATAAATAGAAAGAGTATGATGGTAGTGAAAGAATGGTCTGTATATATAACGCTCCCGCAATCCGGAAAAATCCGCACCTATTTCTTGCACTCAATACACTGTCACTAGTTTGGTTAGCTCCAAGAACAGCTCTACAACTTAAAAGAACGGATTTTCCACTGCTTGATCGTTATTATCACGATTGGCACATCAAACACAAATCACACTTGCACAGTTGGTTGATTGACGGTGTTTCTGAAACTGAATAATATAACTGTTTATGAATATAAGAATGTCTGCGAGAAACGTTATCATTAGGCTTATAGTTGGAGCCGGTCAGGCAGCCCCAGCTCCACCAGTTGGACCAGCTCTTGGTTCTAAGGGTGTGAAGGCTATTGATTTCTGTAAAGAATTCAATGCGCGTACTGCTACATTCAACCCCGGCACCCCAATACCTGTGTTGGTCACCGTGAGGCCAGACAGGTCTTTTACATTTGAAATCAAGAGTCCTACAACCGGTTACCTCTTGCTTCGTGCAGCCGGTCTATCAAAGGGTGCTGATAAGGTTGGACCAGCTCACAAGCCGGCATCAACCATCAGTCTCAAGCATGTATATGAAATAGCAAAGATCAAGAAGACAGATGCCCGTCACCAGAGTATTGAGATGGAGAATATTTGCAAAAGTATTATTTCCACCGCAAAGACCATGGGCATAGCGGTGATACCATAAGTTCTGAACCAGGAGAGGAGAGGTAGTTTAATGAAAAGGGCACGATAGGTATGAAGCAAAGAATCCTGTATATAAATTCACTTGTATAGTTTGTTATCTCAATGAGAGAAGTACAATTATTATGTCTATAAATTTCTCTGTCGCCCATGTTTCCAGAACAAATAGAATATATATGATATAACACTATAAGATGCATGTATTTATCTGTATATATTTGATGGTATCAATCACAGGTCGGTAGTAGATAAACCTTTTTAATGAAAGTTATAATTTGTCAACTAGGAACCTTTGACTATTTCTTGGCTGCTGGCGCGGCCTTCTTCTTGTTCCTTTCCAAGGAGGCAATGTGGGCAACACTCTGATCCACAATTGTATGCTCATGATTTGTACATGGGATGAGTTTCGAGCCCCCCAGCGTAGGATGCATATGTGGTGCGTCTATCATCTGGCACATTTGCACAGACTCCAACCAAGGATCTGAAAAGCAGTCATCAATGTTAATACGACAAGCCGGTGCGAGGTCAACCATGCGTATTATCATTGCGTGACAGTCCTTCGGCAAAGCATGGAGCAACCTCGCCTCGCCTGTTAAATTAGAGGTATGACTCTTGTTTTCAGGCTCGGTAGGTACTGAGACACCTTCAATTGTTTCTGGAAGGGCATTGCTCAGGTCCTTTATAAGAGCAGGTGATCCCAGAGGCCCCGAAGTGGCAGACGAAGACAGCACAGCAGGATTGGAAGAAGGCGACTCCTCCTCCAGATAAGGAGGAGGCGATGGAGTTCTCTTTAAAAGATCACCCAGCGTAGCACCTTCTTCCCTAGTAGCGAACATCCGAAAACTGGGGTCTGTCAACTTTGGTACCTTCCATGGGAACTTCTTGAGCATCATACAACAGTAGATGATAGCCGCAGACCAGACATCGACCGGCCGAGGATCATACTTGTTGAAGACACAAACCTCGGGGGCAAGGTAAGGGTCAGATCCAACAATTCCCTGAGCCTCTATCAGAGTATTGGAGAAGGGATAGCTGAACACAACAGCGGAACCGAAATCGATAATTTTCACTATTCCCTCCTTGGAAACAACACAGTTGTCAAGCTTGAGGTCCCTATGCGCAAGACCCATCGAGTGAAGATAACGGATGCCATTCAGGATCTGCTTAAAACAACAGTTGATTTCATCGTTGGACATTTTGTTACTCATGACAATTGCGAACAGATCGAAATCACAGTACTCCATCACTTGGAGCATACGATCATTCTCGTAAGAAATCTCAATAGTTTCAATGATATTAGAATGCCTCAAAGTACTACCAATACAGTACTCACCTATGATTTTCTTTGTGTAGTCTCTCTTAGTCTCATGTGTATATTTGGGACGGAATTCCTTTACAGCAAATATCTGTCCATCAGATAACCTCTTGACAAGTTTCACCAAACCACCAGCACCAGCACCCAAATTATCACCAAATTTGCTATATCTCTTAGAAAATGGAATCTGTGGAGTGGTATTTCCTCCGATCGACATTTGACTATAACTGCTTCCGCTCATATTTGTGTAGCTGCTTGATGACCGGCTGAGAGAAGATGGTGGCTGTACAGGTCTAGACCCTGCACTCATACCAGAAACTATACCCTCCGCCACACTAGGAACGTTATTCCCCGATTCCTGGGAACTCGAAAAATAGCCTGAGGATTGCATAGGAGACATTGAGGGTGAGTCTTTGGCACTGTTGATGCTTGATGACAAGTTACTCTGGAGTGCTGGCCTAGTTGAAGCACTACTCACTGAACGTTTGAGAAACCTACGCAAATCAGCCATGGAAGAGTGTCTGGTTGATGGAGGCTCATTGGAACTGCCCAAGATGCCATTATTGTTGCCGTAACTGTTTTGCTGCATAAAGGTTCCATTACTCTCAATACTGCTGGCTGAAGACGGACTAGGGAGAGGATGGTTTTCTGTCTGCTGAGGGTTACTCGAGACACCATTTGAGGTAAGTCCCAGACCCATCACTGAGTCAAAGTTGGTGGCAGTGTTTCTCCTAGATTTTGAGAAAAATCCAGAAAGTGACGAGTGTGAAGAGGATCTCGAAACTAAAGCAGGAGCATTATTCTGCGATGCAGCAGCCGCGGCCTGAACCTGTGCAATCTTTTGCTTTGAGATAATAAATCTGGGCTCGATTGAACTTGGCGATGTTATCGTAGGAGATGATATATGGATACTCTGAATGAGATTACCATTGGCAAGATTTGGAATGTGGGGATTAGAGGAAGAACCAGCAGAGGGGTTATTAGCCCTTCCACCTGGAGCGGAGTATGGAATGTTGGAAGAGAGTGATGTATATGAGGATGATGAGCTGAAAGATGATGACGGCTGGTGAAATGGCTGGTTGATTGAACCATTACCCACCGGACGATAACCCCTAGGAGATGTAATCGAGGGAGCTCTCACTCGCTGTGGTTGTGGTGAAGGTATTTGATGGCTTGTGGACTGAACTTGAGCGGGTGACATCTCTGTGGAGATTTCATCGGTAGGCGAGACGCCTTCAATAGATATGGTTGTTGTGATAGTTCTGTCTCTCGAGTCATTTTCATTGTCATAGGTCTCAATACGCAATCCAGACTGCTTCTTTTTGAGTTCCTCTTGCTCTTTCATAAGCCTGGTCAACGAAGACACAGGAGACTGTGACCTCTGCTGAGGTCTAGAGAGATTGGAAGTCATGATTCAACAGAAGTGGAAAATGTTGTGCTGTGCAATGTCTGTATGTATGTATGTATATATGTATATCCGTTGTTCAGCTTTGTGTCACTTAAAACAAATTGTCGATGAATCCCTTTTGTGATTATGGTTCTCTATACACACATGAGATGATATAGTTACAGGGGTGGGAATGGATACAAAGTATAAAGTTAGATATACACATGCGCATATATCAATATATACAGATGAATAGATCTAAGTGTATATAGATATATATATATATATATATGGCAAGCCAGAAAAAGAAGTGGATGAACTAAACCCGGGGAATAAAGTATACCGAATTTATAGCCTTTATCAGACAGATCCTCGACTGATTGTCTATCTATATGGATTGTAAGCTATGATCAATCAGTGACTAGTCAACGAACTGTGCTCAACTACGGGTGGAAGAAGTAAGTGACCCCAGTACCCTTTCAGAGAGAGGGGATATTTCCTTCTGTTCATTAGCGGCCTGCACCCTGATTACAGCAGCACTCACTGGTAGCACCGACAGCTGAACACTCGGGGGGTAAGCCGGCATACGGTAATAATTGCGCCGAATGATAGCTACTGCGGGACCCACACGATATCGTGTGGGTAGGTAGATGAACGGGGTGCAGAATTTTGACCAGATTGAAATTTCAATTTCTTTGATCGCAAGACAAATTATATGGTTGTTGTACTCTACTAATGAGGTGCTTACGACGACATGTAAATTATATAAAGGAATGGGTTAGGAAATATTTAAAATATTTCACTAACAAGTGTACAGCCTGCCTTCAGTCGCAGGAGGATTGATAGCCTCTCTTCCCTTGCCTCTATCTTGCTCTCCCCCTTCCCACTTCTCCCTATTTCTCCCCACTTCTCGCCTCCTCGATCTTGATATCAACCTTTCCAATTTTTTATTTGCCTTAACTACCCACCCCTTGACGATCGATGCGAGTCTTTTCCCCACTAGCCGAACCCTATGGCCCTTACTGACTATCCCCTATTTCCAAGACAACCTCCTCCTCCCTGTCCCACCTGCCCTGTTCGGCTTTCCCTCCTGGTCCATCCCGCGTCAATGATTCCCAGCCTGCTCCGGAAGGAAGCGAGATAAGCTTGCGGTAGGAGCTTAGGAGGATGCTCAGCCAATCGATTAATCTCATTGGGGACCGGCGCACGACTATCGACATCAGGCTTATCGGCGCGTTGATGAGTATCTAAGGGGGTGTGCATTGCCAAGATTTGGATATCGGATAGTTGGCTGGGGTACACATATGTGGGATGTACAAGGAGTGAAAAGATTAATCAAATTTAGCGGGTGGCCCATATTCTGTATGAAACCGTAAGTGCTTACTCATTGTATTGGGTATATGAACTTTCTCCTCTCTAATTCACTATAGAACTACGAGACGCTTTACGCTCTATATAGTGAGCTGTACTCTATCCTGGGCTGTGGATAGTTTATACATTGTTGGGACAATTACATACATTGTCTGGATAAAGACAGACTCTCAAACGACAGATGATTGACTTTACTGAATATCCTCCTCTGCTGTATGGATAATTAACATTGCTGGCATGTCAGTCTATTCGCTATGTTTGGTAGTTGCTATAAATGAGAGCCAAAAAGAGTACACTATTTACACCTTGTGCTTTCTGATAAGAGGCACCCGTGCAGTCGTAGAATTGGAAAAGATCGCTTTTTCTTCGTCTGCAGCACCAACTTCTACTGGTTCTACCTCCTGGAACCTACTCGTATTAACCTTTGCCGGGATGTCTGATGTTCCCTTTGTGTTCCTATCCAATTCTTCAAGTTTGCGATTGAGGGAACTCAGCCTCTCATCCTTACTCACATCATCGTTTCTAGCCTTCATGGCCTTGAGATCAGGAAAAAGAGGCTCGGTTGGAGGCTGCATGAAGGTAGATAGTGTTGGCTTTTCTTTGCTGTCAGCGGTATTCGCAGCTGACTTCTTTTTCCCTTTCTTGTTTTCCTTTTCGGAATCCTTACCATTTCTTCTGTTTCTTTCAACCGCAGACTGTTTCTCTAAGTCCTCTATGACTTTTGCTGTGTGATCGAAAAGCTTGCTCTGCAGCTCCCTTGCCTCCTCCTTCTCGCTGTCAAGTTCCCATCTAGCAGGCTTCTTCAAGATAGAACACTCTTGAATGTGATTCCCTCCACCAATCTCCGCAAATACAGGACATAACATCGCAAACAAAAAGGACTGTGCACCTTGCTCTGAAGACTTCAGAAAAATAAACCAGAAGGGATACAGTAGAGCATATATGAATAAACCCCAAACTGAGCCGAACGAGAACACCCTTCTTGTGGATGGAGACCTCATTACACCAGGGTTGACGATATTCACGCGCACCTGACAGGGTGCTCCATCTTGTCTTGGCTGCGATTCTAATTTCCTCTGGTACTCTTTAGCAAACATGCTGAGCATCAACTTCGACGCTCCGAACACTCTCCAAGGACTTTGCGATGGGTACTGTCTCTTCTCCCATAGGATGTCATTTGGAACATCAAGTTCAGCAGCTGACTGAGACACGCAAGAGGTTACAATAACCCTCACGTCTCTGTCAGGGGGTTGCACTCTGAGAGCAGGCGATAGCAAAGCAAGCAGATGGTAGTGCCCCAGATAGTTTACAGCTGTTTGAATCTCAACACCATCAATAGTAGCCTCTCTGGGATAGCCAATGGGCAAACTCTCACCAGCTGTGCAGATGACGCCATCAAGTCTTCTGGCTGGGGAAGTATCCAGCCAACTGGTGGCAAATTTTCTAATAGAATATAAGGATGCTAGGTCACATTCCTCGGCATAGATGAAAAAATTAGCTGACTCATTTCTCAAATCTTCAATGTGTTCTGTGAGCCAGGCACTCGTCATCGTCCTAGACGAGCAGAGGAGCACTATCTGGGCTCCACGTTTCGCCAACTCTTTCACTACCGCTGAACCCACACCTGACGTTCCACCTGTAACCAAAAACACTTTTCCATGGAGGTCACGATCCCATGTATTGCTTGCACCTGAGAAGTAATACTTTAGTGACCCAGCCGCAAAGAGCGGTGGCGCAAATGTCTTGATGTACTGCAACCCCGGTATTCCTCCTGTGCCCTCAAGAAGAAGCGTTCCAATTATGTTGATTGGCATTTTGCTTTTGGATTTTTCTTCAAGTGATCTCTTGTAGAAAAACAAGTATACTTCCACCCGATTCTATATCCGGAACAACTACAATTGAAGATAATCATTGAATTCACAACAAAAGCAACAGGAATGGAATGCTATTCTACATTGGTGCCTAACAGATCGCACTCTGTCGAGATGTGCGCCTACCTCATCGCATTCGAGGCAGAGACACGGCCCTTTTTGGGAATTTTCTGCATGAATTTTTGAGGGCACATTTTTTTTAGTTAGAGGGTAAGCTGAGCTGAGAGAAGCTGTGTCTTTTGAATAGTTTCTTATAGTTCTATTTGTATACATTGTTGAGCTGGGATAAAAACTGTTCGTTATTTATAACTCCATTCTTTAGTTGTGAAAGGATTTGTGTTGGTATAATATACACTTCATCTCAGAAAGAACCGATACACATAATGGAGGAGACTATTTTCTATTTATCTGAAGGTGATTATTCCGCTGAAGGCACCAACAAGCTGTCGATTAACTCCTCATTTGGCTTTGTTTCTTCTGCACATACATCTCAACAGCATGCTCAATTCAGGCAGTCATTTTCAAGCACACATGGAGCCGCCCTGACGGAGGTGGGATGGGGCTCAAGATTATACGTTGCCTGTAAAGGGAGAGCTCTTATTCATATGTATGTTTGGGGGAAAGAGAGTCCTGAGCAGAAAATGGCAGTGCCAGAGGAGCTGGTTTGCCTAGCCCTATGTCCACATCCTAATGGTGGTAACTCTGCACAGTCAAAATCATCCCTGCCCTGGTTGTTGGCCGGTGGTGGAAAGAGCGGAAAGGTTTACATCTGGGAGCTAGCATCTGGTAATCTTGTTGCTGTGCGAGATGCACACTATCAGCAGGTATCAGTGATGAAGTTCAGCAGAGATGCTACTTTCCTGGTTACTGCTGGTGATGACTCGAGGGTATCAGCATGGAAGACTGTTGATCTTGTTGCATCTGTGTATGACAACGATGAAGCAGTACAGGGTGGCCTTACTGCACCATATGTTACATTCACCGAACACACACTTCCAATCACTGACATTGCAGTTACTGGAGGTCTTGTCAACGACATCAAGTTGTATTCCACTTCTATGGATGCCACAGTAACGGTGCATAACATTGTTGCTAAGCAGCTGCTTTCCACATTTGTCGTTGATGAGCCTGTGAAGTCAATAGTGGTTGACCATGCTCAGAGAGCATTCTTCATTGGCCTTGCAGACACAGGGAAGATAACGCGTGTTGACCTTTACACAGTTAACAAACAAAATATATTAGAAGCTGTAGGTGGTTCCAGAAGAGTTATAACGATAGCACAAGATTTGGAAGGTGAGAACACCTTCTCACATCATTCCGCTGTGCTATCTGACGGCTCTGACCAGAAGATTCAAGTCACTACACTGGCTCTCTCTCTGGATGGTACTAGTCTGATTTCAGGTGATTCTACTGGTAAATTGTTCATTTGTGATGTCATCACAAAGCAGATTTTGAGAAGACTTAAGCCTCTCACATCCAGTATCAGCAATATCCTCGTAGCAGCTGTTTCTAGCTCGCAATTGGAAAAAGAGCCATCCAACAACAAGTCTGGGGGGTCCAACAATAGCTCGTCTTCCGCGTCTGTGCCCAGCTTGAAGAGGAATCTAGTGTCAGCTGTTCCCTTCCAAGAGCGTGTGGTGCATGATATTGTTGTCGAGTTGCCATATATTCATGATGGTGATAACACAGCCAGCGGGGCTTTTGATCTTGATGGATTTCTCACCACGGTATCAAGGGAGCAAGCCCTCTTCACTAACTTCAGCGAGGTGAATTCGACAGTAAAGAAGACCAGTGGATTGAGTATGGATTTGGATAATGACGATATCACAGCTGAAACTGGCCTCAGTGAAGAGAAGCAAAGGATCAAGGAGTTGGAGAGCCAATTAGAGGGAGCCCTCAATGGCTACAACGAGCTGCGTACAATGCACGAGGAGTTGTATAGAGAACACACGAAACTATTAAGTGAGCAAAATGCTTGAAGCCTGTGATATCTACGTGTTGGTTATACAGTTCATCTGTGTATGCATTTGTATATTACATCTAAAACAAACATTAATACATTATGATAGTTTCTGATTTGTCACTAAAACATCATTAGACGCGTCATCTACCAAAACCGCTGGGACACCTACTATTTTTCCTCCTGTGCAGTATTCTCAATACGACGTGGTCTCTTAGTCCTCTCTCCTGGTGGTGGTGACAAGGGACGGTTGAAACCCTTCTCTCTGTTCATATACTGTCTATACTCTGGTGCCTTTGTCTTGTGCACCCCATACACGTTACTTCCTTGCACTTTTTTATCCTTGGTGCTGGAAAGGCTGCCAAAACCCATAATTTCAATCATCATGGCCGTCTCTGGACTGTCTGATTGAGCGATATGTTCCTCTCTAGTGCGGTTCCTTCCTCTCTGTGGTGGATCATCTTGAACTGTTGTATGTGTCGCAGGCTGCTCATTTTCTGTATTTGTGTCATGATATACCTCTGCAAGTTTTGATTCTCCGTCTTTTCCGACTTCGTCTCCTCTGTGGTTTACCCTACTATTTGAATTCCTCGCAGGGGATCTTTCCCTATACGATGTGGGTTGGGATGTCCTTTCTGTACTACGATCTCGTATCCTATCTTTCAGGTTGATCTGAAGCTTCCTTGGTGCTGACATGATGATTCTAATCGGGACAGTGAATACAGCTGAAAATCAATGTTCTGACTTTCCCTTTCTCGCTCACCAACTTCTGATATATATTAAACACCATGAATGTATTTGGATATATTCTCCAGCGCGCTTTATCGTCGTGCCTTGGTTTTAAGCACAATAGTACCCAATATGTTTATCGCACAGCTCATCGCAGGCTGCAGGAAAATTTGGAGAAAAATATTAAAGCAAGTCAAACGGTGCAAACGAGCACGGTACTCGTCTATATATGTGCTAGATGTTCATATTTTTGAACAAGTCTGCGTGAAATTATATTGTTGATATTGAGAAATCACCCCATTCATCACTGATCTGTATTCAGGCATATAATCATAGCACGATCTGTCAATAAACAAACATATAGCATACAAGATGGCAGAAGAGAAGAAGCTAACAAAGAAGCAAAAGAAGGCTCTTGAGTTCCGTACCAAGGGGCCAAAAACTGCTGAAAAAGAGGAAGTTGCCGATGAAGCGATAGAGGTGGAAACACAGGAAGTGGTTCCAGAGGACGATGGTGCCCCAAAGAAAAGGAAAACAAGAAGAGGAAAGAAAGGGAGAGGACAGACACCAACAGATGCAAATGGTCCAAGGTTCATTTTGTTCGTGGGAAATCTTCCATTCGATATCAACATTTCAGAGATTATGTCGCATTTCCGTGCTGCTGATCCAGATAAGGTCAGACTGAGACAAGACAAGGGAATTGCATTCTTGGAGTTCATCAACTCACATGATGATATCCAAAAGAAAATAGAAGTTGCTCTTAGAATGCATCACACAATCCTCAAGAGGAGGAAGATAAATGTGGAGCTGACAGCTGGTGGAGGAGGAAACTCTAAGAACAGAATCACCAAGATCAAGGAGAAGAACGAAAAGTTGCTTGAAGAGAGGAGGTCAAGGATAATGGCGGATGAAAAGGAAGCACAGGAAAAGCAAAAGAAGAGACTTCAGCAGAAAGCTGAAATGGAAGGTGTACATCCCTCTAGAGCTAGGAGGATGGGGAAGTGATATTCAAATAAGTCACAGAATTAGAAGAAGTAATAATAAAACACAAAATAATTTACAGATATATATATATATATATATATATTAAGATCTAAATGTCTACTATACACGGTTCAGAATTAAAATGTGACAAAAAGGAGAAGTGAAGAAAAGAAAATGTAGTGCGGTGCAGTGCAGAAAGCATTCGGTACAAAATTCAAAATGAAGCATCAATTGGCTCCTGTATGAACAGCAGCAAAGAAAAAAACTGATTTCCTGGAAGAAAAGACAGCTGTTTGAGAAAAACAGCAGGTGGACAAGCTCACCGAAAGTAAATGATGATCACTGTAGCAGCAAGAATAGAAAAGAGATGTAGGTGGGTAATTTACAAAACAACGCACTTCCTGGACTTTTTGTGTCTGTTTCTATTCCCCGATGCGGTAGCTTGCGAGTATGTGTTGGTTGGGCCCGCGGTAGTATTGTGTGCTGTTCTCCTTGGAACCTTTGTCTCCACAGGACCTGTGACAGGGGGCTCGATAACAGCCCTGATAGCATAATCGAACACTTCCTTGACACCGGCCTGTGTGGCAGCGGAACATTCCAAATAGTCAATACAACCCACATCAGCACTCAGCTTCTTTCCTTGCTCTAGAGAAACTGGCTCGTGACCCATTTCTTGAAGGTTGTCGAGGGTGTGTGGATCATCTCTAAGGTCGAGCTTTGTGCCCACAAGGAGGATAAGCGCTTCCCTGGGAGCGTGATGTCTTATTTCGGGAATCCATTTGTTCTTGACATTCTGGAATGAAGATGGCTCTACAATAGAGAAGCAGATAAGAAATATCTCGGTCTGGGGATAGGAGAGCGGTCTAAGACGATCGTACTCCTCCTGGCCAGCAGTATCCCATAAACCAAGTTTCACTGGTTCATTATCTATAAGCACGCTTGCGGAATAATTATCAAAACTAAATTGGGAACAAAGATGTTAGTTTTGAGAAAATCAAGGATATCAGCAGCATACCGATACGCTGGTACTTACACAGTTGGGATGTAATCGTGTGGGAAAGTATTGGTGGTGTAACTGATAAGCAAACAGGTTTTACCGACAGCACTGCAAATTAATTAAATGTTAGTGTTTCTGTAATAGATTGCACAATCGCATAATAAAGTTATTATAATATTCTCAGATACTCACCCGTCACCCACTACCACACACTTGATGCTTCTCATTGTAACTGCTTATGGAATTGATAAGATTGTCTATCAGAGAGAATTCTAGAACCTATAGGGCACACTAATTCAAACTAAAAGATAAGACGCTTTCCAAAATGCACAATAAAGAAGCAGGATTTGTGCTAAACTGAACTATAAACTATAATCGTGCCCGATTCCCTGTCTATCTCTCGAGACCTACGATTGGAAAATAATCGGACGCTAGACATTTCGCTCGGACACGCGCAAAACTGCAGGTTACCTGTTCGGGTAAATTGGCTGATGAGATGAAGAGGGTAGATTAGAAAGGCTCGGGAATTGAGGTGGGGAGGGGGGGGGGTAGCTGCCTGTTTCGTGGCCAGCTGCAACAGTTACAAAAAAAATAGTAACAGTCATACTGGAGCCAACTGGGTGTGTGTAATTCAAACTTATACATCATTACAGAAATCCAGAAACTGGCTATGGTCATGGATGTGAAGCCATACACAAATCAGTGACCAGAGAATACTTAGTATGAGGAGAGTTACTGAGACGCGTAGTGCACAGTATTATGTACGGATCAGGGTTCTCCCACATTTTCTGTTGGCGGAGCGCGGAATGTAGGGTGGCTCCCCATTGAAGCCTACGGCTGACAAGTGCAAACTATTGTGCACCTCTTCTTGCGGTACAGGTACTGAGGATGCAAGCGGGGTGTGTGTTGGAGGTAAATGGTCGTTGGTCGAGCAGAATCCGCCTGTAAAACATACTGCAGTACTAGCCGCTTAACATGGGGTCAGATGCGCCCATGGTTTTAGGCAATAGGTGTACTTAGGACAGATCATTAAGTGCAGCATTGTTAAAGACATAGCCAGTCGCCGAAACAGGGTAGGAAGGAGTTCTTTTATTTTTATGGAGAGTTGTTATGTTCATTCCAAGTTCCTACAGTGTCTTATATATCTTGCAGAATTGCTCTGCTTCGGATGATGGAACCCTTTCCCTGCTCGACGATTAATTCAGGGAGTGCCGCTGCCCCTAGTGCTTTTGCATGCAGTTCTAGACAGGTCCGCCATCGATGGGCGCCTTGCATCGATCACCACCTATGGTCGTCTCGCACCCAACAATTAATTGGCTATCCTGAAGTAGAACTCTACCTTTTGGGGAAGAGTGATGAGCTAGCTGGTATTGTAACTTTATTACGCCTCCTGCATTGCATGAGCTGCATGTCTCTGCATATTGTATTTACGTAAATAGTCAGAGCAGCTAGCGCTAGCTCGGATAGTGCTGGAAGATAAACCAGGAACTGGAACCCAGAAACACTTGCTGAAGCTATTACTGGTGGCACGGATTGAGACAAGGCGGACCCGATCAGCTTATATCCATTAGGGGCTGCTGTAGTCTAATTTGAAAGGATGAAATCTCGGAAGGTCCCGTGCAACTCAAAAGGGTAATCGGGCTCCTATGCCAGGATATCGGCAAAGACCAATCAGCTGCGCCAATCTCTCCCCATTTCTTAAGGCAACTCTGTCTTTAAGCTGCTTATGAGCCATGACAATCCCATGTCAAAGACAGCTCTAATATAAGTAAGCCTCTATTTCCTTTGGTTGCAGCTTCACTCACTACAAGCTGGTCATTGAGACATTACTACCCCTCGCTTGCACAGAATTGAGGATAGAACATAATCCAACATTTTTGACTCACTCGCTAATATCAATTACAAACAACAAACAAAATCACAAAATGCAGTTCTCTTCTCTATCGTTGTTGTCCGTACTCGCCACAACCGCTTATGCTGCTGTCAGTGTCGTAGTGGAGACAGCAACTGAGTCTTCTATCGTTACAGTAACTCTTGAGTCTTGTCCGCCAGAAGTGACCTCTTGTCCAGCATCAACGGCTGTCTCAACAGCACCTCCAGTCGAGATTGCTACTGGTGCTGCTCCATCCGCTGTCCCTGGTGGATATGCCATTGCTGGTGCTGCTATTGTCGCCGCTGCCGCTGTTCTCGGGCTCTAAGAATCTGGAAACAACTGTTAAGTCTTTCTTAAAGCATATACTCTCTATCAGGGCACATTTACGGAGTTTATCAGATTGGTATATGGACTGCTTGCCTATTTAATTTTTGCTTTTTTCGCTTGGTATTTTTGACAGGTTGGGGACGGATGTCTCTCGTGTGATTGTCAAGAGATGCACTTTCATTTGTTTCGTTTTTTTAGTTTATATGATTTTCAAATATAGGACACTGCTTAGTTGTACCAGAATCTATTGAGTGCAAATTTGATTGTCATCTTTTGTTCATTGCAGATCCACTTGATGACCGGTATCCAGGTATACAGGTATCGGAATTAGCCTAGGCATCACTAACTGTCTATTCTTACGTTTTAACATCACCTTTGTGATGCAGCTGTGTACAGAACCTGAGACTTGAGGCATCCGGTCCGGCCGAAATCCATTTATACTACGTCTGAATTTTGACCACGATGAAACTGCAATGAACCAATAACCTTTGAGCCAGCAATTCTTGAGATAGAGTGCTCGCTTTGATTGACGATAGAGCCATTAACCAAATGTAGTTCCACTTCTAAGCCTTAGCTAGTCCCCGTCCTTTATGCAGCCGATCCCACATTGGCACTCAGCTCGGTCAAATCCAATACAAAATATGCGTCCATTGCTGCCTGGTATGCCGATCCTCATGCAAGATCGACAGAGGGAGCATTTAGTCTGGGAGTGCACTCACCGATGTAGACAGAGATGTGTATCAACCATATAGATACGTCCTCAAATCACAGTCACAGGTTAGTGCGTAACCCACAGCATGTTCAGTAAATCACCGTCCTCTAGGTACTTGTCAGCGGGAGCACCCAATTGGTAGTGTACTTCCCACCTGTTTACAGGCATGGTCGTGAAGGACTTAGCAAGTGAAAAGAAGGTCAATTTTTCAGTAGTAGAAAACAACATCGGCATATAGATCTGTATATATCATCAACAACATCAAAAATGGTTGCTATTATTTCTAAGAAGAGAAAGCTCGTCGCTGACGGTGTCTTTTACGCTGAGCTCAACGAGTTCTTCACCCGTGAGTTGGCTGAGGAAGGATACTCCGGTGTTGAGGTTAGAATCACCCCAACCAAGACCGAGGTTATCATCCGTGCTACCCACACCAGAGATGTTCTCGGTGAGAACGGTCGCAGAATCAAGGAGCTTACCTCCCTTGTCCAGAAGAGATTCAAGTTCCAGCCAGGTACTATCATTCTCTACGCCGAGCGTGTCCAGGACCGTGGTCTTTCCGCTGTTGCTCAGTGTGAGTCTTTGAGATACAAGCTTCTCAACGGTCTTGCTATCCGTCGTGCTGCTTACGGTGTTGTCAGATTCGTCATGGAGGCTGGTGCCAAGGGTGTTGAGGTTGTTGTTTCAGGTAAGCTCAGAGCTGCCCGTGCCAAGTCCATGAAGTTTGCTGATGGTTTCATGATCCACTCTGGTCAGCCAGTTAACGACTTCATTGATGTTGCTACCCGTCACGTTCTCCTTAGACAGGGTGTCCTTGGTATCAAGGTCAAGATCATGCGTGACCCAGCCACCAACTCTAACGGTCCAAAGGCCCTTCCAGATTTCGTCCTGATCCACGAGCCAAAGGAGGATGAGGAGATCCCAGAGCCAACCGTCAAGAACTACAAGGTTGAGGTTGCTCCAGTTGAGGCTGTTGCCGCTGAGGCTTCCGCTTAGATTGGTTTCTTAATGTGTAAATTACGTTAGGAGTCAATGAAAACATACAAAAATTAATAAAAAATAATAAAAATAATAAAAATAAAATAAATCAGTGCGAATATTGTAGTCAAAATAGGCGCTTGTAACAAACAATTTGCAACTGAAGATGTTGCTGACGGGTTTTTGCTTTTGTGAATGTTTGTCAATATCTACAGCTGATAAGGTGATCCATTAATTGTTATTCGTGATATCGTTTTATGGTTAATTAATTGTAAGAGATGAATTAGAATATCTGCTAAGAAGATTATTATGATTCATATAATCAAATTAAAAAAAACACACACACACGATATTATAAAAGCTTGACAACCAATTAAATACAAACTATTTTATTATCACCATCTAGTTAATTTCACATTGTATTTTATTCACGTTGTTCCCGTTTGTTCGCGATTGTTACCATATAAGACATTCACACACCTCGCTACAGCTTAATTACAAATCCATCACCTAGCACCTTAAGAAGCCTCTGCTCACCACTATGCGTCTGCAGTCTGTTATCGCTTACGGGCCCCGCCGCCTCTATCACTTGATGTGGTGCTCCCAAATCGACACTTAGCGCTCGGGCCAAGCCAAGGAAGTGGGTGCCTCCAAGTGGGTAGCTGAAGCTGAACGATCGTATCAGACAGGCAGAGAGACCCACCCACCAGTTACTATGTAATGCTCGATGAGTCCCTGTGCTATCGCGCCCCCAAAAGAGTTACCCTATCCTTTCAACTGATAGCGTCGAATGCCCTGGCGACCAGCTAGCTGCAAGATACCCATGATAGAGACGGCCCAAGTATGCGGATGTCGCCCTTCGGCGTGCGTACGGGGGTGGGTGGCTGATGGCCCGACACAACACTTAACAATTTGACAATTGGTATATCTACCCTTTGTTTAAGAGTTCTACGGATCAGTTTCTCTTTTTTTTTGTGTTATAATAAGAACTTTACTCATTATATTATCGTTAACAGCAGGGCTTGCCTCAATTCAAAATGATCAGCTATCGTGATCTTGTGCCCATTGGATCGCTTTTGATCATTGCATGTGAGTACAACAACGTTGAACAATTCCACAACACATGGTGCCAGACATACTAACTAGTACTGAATAGCCACCTCTTTTGCATTAGGTGTTATCTATGCAAACATGCCATATGATTACTACATTCTGTGGAAGGCAGACTCGCAGGATTATTTTGACGCGGCACTCGCCCACTATAAGCTATGGGGAAGTGTTCCGAACTCCATCGTGTACATCTTGCACAGTGTTCTGTTTGTTGGTCTGTTAGGTTCTTTGATCAAGATCTTCAAGCCTGCTGAGGAAATTAAAATGTTTGAATATGGTAGTTTGGTCATGTTGGTGGTTGCCATCTGTATCTACCTCACCAACGTTCGTGTTGGTATCGAGAGCTGTGTCACTGGAATTTGGGGTGACGTGGACCAAAACACCGGCCTTGGTGTTATTGCCGCCAGTGAAACAATGATCGTGCTTGTTTTGGGGGGTGTCCTTGTTCTTCAGGCCGGTCTTTACTACGCTACATTCGATGACCTCAAGGTCAGAGAGCGTTTCGTCAAGGATGAACTCGCCAAGATCAATGCTGCCCTTGCCTCTAATGCAAAGGCTACAAAGGCTGCAAAGATCACCAAGGCTGCTGCTGCGAAGGAAAAGTCCGAAGCTAGCACTACTGGTGCTAAGACAAGCACCACTTCTGCCAAGTCTAAGTCATCAAAGGCCTAATTGTAAAGAAAGGATTATAGAATAAAAGGGTGAATTATTGCGATCAGATCGTCCACAATTTTGCGGGAATCACAAGTTCCAATATATGTCTATATATATATATATATATATATATGTCATGCAGATGAGACATCTATGAGTGAACGCTTCATATTAAGTCGTTATTATATAATGTGTTGGAGGATCTGCCACCACACACCAATACAAAATTCAACTGTACTGTTTAAATAAATGAGTACGTTATAATCAACTCAGTTTCATATATTTATGCAATCACTGCAGTGACAATAAAACAATAATAAATAAATATATTTACATATAGATATATATATAGTACCTTAGTGGATTGTGTATCTCCCCACACTCTATAAGAGCAGCGGTGGGTAGTGCATCCATCAACTGTGTACGCTTTTCGTCCAATGGCACTTCACTTCTTAGCGATTATACACACAGACATTAGGCAAGAGCCAGTGCTTATATAGATCTCTATATATATCAAATAGTACAAGCTGTAGAATCCTTCTTCGTATAGTACAATCTGAACCTACAAAAATGGAGGGACCGTATCCAATTTACTTCAAGCAGCCAATTAGGGTAAGTTTTCTGTCGCATTTGGTGATATTTATCCGTGCTGTATGAATGTGCCGCTGCTTTTTGCCGATGCTCATATGGCATCTACCGTATATGTATATATATGTATATGATTCACACATATACCGCAATGGTGATATCTTTCTGTTGAATAGCTACTAACTCTTGCTTATCCACAGTGGTTGAGATTCCACGCTCATACCAGACCACATGTGTTCTTTGCAGGTGCAGTTGCTGGTCTATGCCCCGTTTTCATATTCTTTGTAACCCCCATCAGGAGGAAACTGTTATACGATGATCTTCCACCCCTTCCAGTGTCTGGCTACCCTCTCCCCAACCGTGCTAGGGATACCAGTTTGTCGGGGTTTGACGACGAGTAATCAACCCCAAAGTTGTTTAGAGAGGTCGCGTACAGGCGGGGTCGAAAGAAAACATGCAGCATGAATGAAGATCATAATCACAGGAAGTCACCCTGGTCACATTAACATGTCCAATTGTTAAAGGCCAGGAATGAGAAGAGGAAGAACAAGAGGAGGGGTTAGAAGTAAGGGAGGTGGAAAGAAAATGCAGCAAGTCAAGTCTTCTGTTTTAAAGCTCAGTCGGGAGAGCAAGAGAAGGGTCTTGTGTTTTTCTTCGCATATATATTAGTCAATGTTATCTCCAGATAGATGGCTTATCTTCTTTGAGTAGATAGAGGATCAGACGGAGAGTGACGTAGAATATCGGGCAGTCATTAATAGTGTCAATTCATCTATTTCCGTGAATTACACCACACTATTTACATAATATATATATATACATGCCATTTACCACTTGTAGAATCCTGTGGGTTTGGATCTAATTGGCTGATTGACGAGAGCAGATGAATGCACTCTTCTGGCTATCACCTTCTCTGCCTTCTCCCATGCAAGTCTCTTACGTGTCTGTTCTCCCTTCAATAGAAATCTAACGTTGACATACCTGTGGGTCAAGAATCCCACTCTTCCTCTTCCCTTGAACTCGATTCTCTTCTGCCATTCACCATCAGATCCAACCCATCCCTCAGAGATGTACATCTGGTCTGCCTTGTATCCCAGAGTTTTTATATCTTCAACACCACGCTCCAACATCTCGACAAGTTCGCGGGCAACCTTTTTGTGCATGAAATGACACTGTGTGATAGCAGCCTTTAATTCCAAGCCTCTCAGAGCGCGCAGCACTATGTTGGTTTTTTTTGGAGTTGACTTGATTCTGAAAGATTTAAGGTAAACAGAGGGCTCTAAGGTCTCAATCTCATGCCTGGTTAGCTTCAATATATGTTTGGATCCATCTGGTAGGGTGACCAGTTCCTTGTTCTTAAAAAACCCATGCTTTGAAACGTTTGCCTCGTAAATCTGCTTCTTCAATGGCGATAACAATGTATCCACGGCCTTGATCCCTGAAGGATTGAGGTACTCCTGTAATTTAGCATCATCCTTTGGGTCTATGTACTTGATCTCACCATCGGAGGGTGATGAAACTGACGTGGAATCAGTGGATTCAGAGGCAGCTGGGTTAGTGGAAACCTCTGAAGTTGGTGCTGTTGTTATATTGTTGAACAGCGATGCTGAGTTAGAAGTGGTAGTAGATGTGGTGTTAGTTGTGGTTGTGGTTGGTGCGTTGAAGCGCACCGGAAAGGTACGGAGACCTCTGCTGAAAGTTAGAGGACTGAACGTCCTTGTGGCTTTTATCCACCCACAAGATGCCAATCTCACAGACATCTTTAAGTAATTTATCAGATCAGTTCTTCCTGAAGTAACAAGCCCATGAGAAGCAGAACTATGTAATTGGTAATTAAATATACCTACTATGTCAATCCTTCCACTGCTTGGTGTCTATCTGCCTCTACCTGTACAGTGTGCAGATGCTGAAAAACTCAGTGCGGTAGATGCGTTACCCGGAAGCATAGACAGTGGACCATTTGGTAGGAGAGGCATCGGTTGCGTGAGAATGGGCAATATCCACTGTGTGATCACCCCTGTGTAGTAGGCTCCTAGCCTCACTTGTTATAGCAGCTGCGGGAAGAAGGAGACCAGCCAGCAGGGGCCCACTTCTAGGAGTGAGCATACATGAGCCATGCTCCTATTAGAGGTGGGGTTGGTTCTTGGTTCTTGGTTCTTGGTTCTTCCCAACACAGTCAAGTCCTATTCTTGGGTGCAGTCATTATTTATTGTATCATAGCCGGGCACTGCAGACAGAGCGGATTACTTTAGAGGTCGGTGTATTACACCTGCTGGGAAATATTATTGGGCCCTCCATACTTTAGTACCTTGCAATACCGCTGTAACGCAACGCCCTTATAACACACACAAGTGTGGCCAGCCAGAAATACCTAGGAGACGAAGATACGCAGCATGCACAACCTAGACGGCTTGCGCCAATCGGGCAACGTCCTGTTCGAGCGCACCGCAGTTTATTTTCCTTGATATTCTAATGTATCCCGCATTACCACTGGGGCAATCATTTTCCCTTTACTGCCGGGAAACCATGAGCGTCCATGCTGTTGTCTCTCTACTTATCGATTCCGTCACATTCCCTCATCTCATTATGGGATATTTGTGCCCATCCCGCCTGGAGCAGAGGAGAGAAGCGCAGAAAGAGAGAGCAGCTCATCGCATGCTATCCGTATGGGGTAACGTACCCTTCCCGCGTGCGAGAAATCGTAAGGGCAAGTCATGCATAGATAGAGAGAGAGGCAAAGGGATGTATGTTCTTAACGGGTCAGAACATCTAATTGTGGATATATATAGATGGATGTGTGCAGCTGACTGACTACTGCTGGTGTGTCACTCGTTTCTCGGATATATCACCACTTCCTGGTTATGCGTATGTTTGACTGAGTTCATAACATCCACTTGGTATTCTGATATCTGATTGGTGTCTATGGGAGGGACACAAATACAGACCCGGTTCAAAGAGACATTTCCCCGCACATCTACAATCTACAGAATTGATTACATTCGCCTTGCCCACCTCTTGGAGCATACCCCAAAATATACCCATTTCAAGGACAAAAGATAACAGAAAGCCAAAAGGGCCATTCATTGGCGGATATCCATGATCTTTATCAACCAAGAACAACAGTCACTACCATTAGGTATATATAACACTACCCCAAATTCTAGTTTGCGACTGGATACAGCACTCCTAGACAAGCATTCCATTGCGTTTGGTTTCACAGACTCAGGTCTCATAACACATCACACAATTCAACTTGCTTTCAACAATGGGACTCATTTACACGGAGTGCTTCAAAACAAATACAGAAGAGAGCGATTCCTCTTCTGACGAGCATGAGTGTGGACTCCTCAAGTGTAAAGAGTGTAATACACATATCTGTTTGAGTAAACTCATAATCTCTGACAATTTCCGAGGAACCACAGGCCCAGGATATCTTGTTTCCAAGGTGATCAATACAGAACTGCTGGAACCAGAGTCAAAGGCTATGCAAACCGGTAGGTTTGTAGTCAGTAGTATCATTTGCAAACAATGCCGTACCACAATAGGGTGGAAATATCTACAAAGCGACACCTTCAAGGAGAGATACAAGGAGGGCAAATATGTGATTGAGTCTGCCCTTTTGAAGGAAACAACAGATTAACAACTTACAGTTTACCTCAGAATGCGTTACAACGATATAACTAATGTTCGGGAAACGCCCCAATTAGATGTCAGGTGCTGCTTTCTCATTTGCTGGGCTTCAGACAGGCTGGTCTCTTTTTAAGCCATTTTTCTTTTGTTTTTAAATGTTTTTCTCTTTATGCACATTTTTTTATCATTATTTTGGAAGAATAGGAAATGGACTGCACAGGATTGGAGTGCTGGGCGGTCAAGCGGTATGGGACTGGTTACTTTTTTTTTGCTTTCCCTAAGCATCTTTTATCATGTTATCAATTTTTTTTTGGGAGTGCGTGTATCGAAACATGTTTCGGTTGCTATGATTAATGAACTTCTGATTGTTTAGTTTTGGATAGTCCTCATCAATTTGACAAACTTAACTGATCTTCAATATTCCCGTAGTAAGGCTTACGGATACTAATTCAAACACTCTACGATATCCTTCTGCTATAAGAAGACGAATATATATATATATATATGTTATTATTCTTTATAGATATATTCACACTATTTCGCATTCACACCAAATTTTTAGTAATACTTGTACAATAGAAGAAACCGAATAATCACTACACAACCAGGACCTATAAATGCTAGAAAAACCGAGAGAGACAGAGAGAGCGAGAGAGAGAGAGAGAGAGAGAGAGAGAGAGAAACAGCATACAACAGTAGGTCAAAAACAAAAAAAACAGATATACAATTTGTTACAGAAAAGAGTGAACGGTATGTGTCCCATAAAGATTCATGGGCCAAGAACTCATGCGCAAAAGAGAAAGCAAAAAAACAAAAATCAAACAATTTTGGAAGATGTAGCTGTGGACTACTCGTTAGAAGTCTGCGCACTGCTGCTATCATCAAGGTCATCATCATCTTCTAGAGTGGAGAAACTCAATATAGATGAGGAGACACTATCCACAGAACGCCTGCTTCTGTGCATCAGAGAACTCAGCGTATCGTGTACAACATCAGCAGCCACCGGTGATTGTGGCCTTTGTGCACTTCCATTACCTGCAACGATATAGTCTAATGAACTATTGGCAGAGGATAATGGAGAAGATTTTCTAGGCTTTGGAACAGGAGGAGGAACACGCTTGGAGCCGAACTTCTTGCCTGCAGAAGGGTCCCTGTACTGTCCAAAGCTCTTGTTTGTTGTTGCCACCGATGCCCCTAAAGCAACATCAGGAGGTGACGAGACTGTTGATAATGTGTGCCTTACATTATCGTATCTATACTGGCCCTTTGAGTTGGCTCCATATAACTGCGCATTCCACTTTCTTGAAACAGGAGAGGGGTCCAGCCCCTCAGAAGCCCTTTGTGGCACACCTCCAGAATTTTTCTGTTGAGATGATGCAGAATAGGCGGATGGAGTATCATCTTCCTCATAAAGAACATGCATGACACGGCTAACGGGAACAAGATTAGGAGTTGCGTGTGAACGAGACGAGGACCCACTCTGAACCGGCGAATGCGACTTTTGATTAGATCTGCCGACTCCTGCGTTCACTACATTCTGGTTCGTTGGTAGCTCTACAGGAGGAGGGGATGGCGACGATGTATTCATGAAGATCAGGGGAGGAGAGTTCGTGATATTTTGGTTGGCCAATATACCACTGCGGAGGTCGTTGAGATCGTGGAAATCACTGCCAGCAGATTCTAAACCTTGTTTTGGACCGATCTTATGAGGTCTTGAAGTGGCCACGCTCACTTGATGAGTCTCCTCAAAGAGGCTTGGGGACGGGAAATCAGAAGTGGCATTATAGCCATTCTGTGCAACACCTGCAGGGTTAAGATCATCGAGAGATGTCATCATCTCATCAGCACCATGCCCAGTGTATTTTTCTTGATCTTCACGTGCACCATGACGGTGGGAGATAATATTTGTTGCCACTGGGATTCCAATCAGAGACATTGCACCACCAAATAGCTTTTCAGCAAGCGTGGGCCGTGCGTTGAATGGATCCTCACTGTAATGGCGGAGAGTGAAGGCACTTCTCTTCTTCCGCCTCAAGCAAAAGAACAGCACAGCTGAAACCATCAGGGTTCCAATTATGCTCCCCACTGCGATCCCTGCAATGGAACTGCGGCTAAGGCTGTGGTGAGAGGAACCTCCATAAGCCGAGAGCACATTCTGGTAGTAAGCATAATCAGTGGTGATCGGGCTAAATGTGGGCAGTGCCATGGATAGAGGTTCTGAGGGTGTTAATGATACAGTTGTCGTGGTTTCCTTCGGTACCTGTGTCGTGAAGGTTGTAGTGGATCCCGTTATTATATATGACTGTTCATAAGAAAATGTGACGACACTTGTTGAATAAACAGGATCAACTGCAGGCTCTGTAGTGGAGCTGGTTATATCTTCAGAGTCGGAGGAAGTTGTGGCAGCTACATAGTCAGTAACAGTCAATGATGCCGACGGCTGGGGGTATAAGGGGCCGTCGTAGATCGTGGATGTTGATAAAGAACCTGTGGTACTAGCTGCTGACGAGGATCCTGAGGGTGGTGATGATGATTGCTGTAACACCTGTGTAGAGGATAGCCTTGGAAGATCACTTGCGAAACTTATCGCGGAATTCGAATATGAGTCAAGATCTGCTGTGGGGGTGGAAGTTGTGGATAAACCTGATAACGGTGACAGCGTATAGAAAGGTAAGGGTGTCTGTAGACTTGTTGACGATACATCATAGCTTGGGGGAGATGAGTCTGTAGTTGATGCAGAGGAAGATCCTGTGGTGGGGTACTCTGACGATGTAGAATATGCACTCGTTGTCGGTACAGAGCTATTGCCGTTGTACACTGTGTTGAGGTACTCCCTCTTTCTGAAGAAGATTTCTATGTTAACCATTTGTCAAAACATGAAAATCCAACAACGGCGGGGTGGAATATGTATGTGGGTGAGAAAGTAGTAAGCTCGTTGGAGGGAACAACCCGTATTGACTGGTAATGGGAGCGAAGGACGCAAGCGCGCACACACACACAAAAGAAAAGAGTGGATACAGTGAGAGAGCAACAAAAAAATACAAAGTAAGAAGGGATAGGAGAGTTTAGTACTGTTGCTATCACTACTGAATGATCAAAAACGAGGAAACTGGGAAAAACTAATACACCTGAGCTTTGAAAGGAATGATAAGCGATCGTGGCGGTCTACCTGTTAGCTGTTGGGCTCGAGAGCTATAAATAAACCAAACGTTTGCGAACCGCTGTGACGACAAAATGAGCAATGGGTTGGATGGATGGATCAGTGCAGAACACAGACACACACGCCGATGATAAAAAGGAAGTGATTCCGTTATGAACCAGAAAAAGGTGGATAATGCTCAAGTTCAGTGCTCTAATATCGCAACGCCAACACACAAAAAAACGAAATGTGTCTCAAGGTGGCTTTCTCTTTTCAGTTCTGGATACATGTACTACCCTTTCCCTGCGGCATAGTTCCCATCTCTCTCGAAAGGGTGGACGAAGTGTGGGAGCCAAATGCATATCACACAGCCTAGATGCGGAAGCGAGCTACACCATGTGCAGTTTACGCGAAGGAATGCCTGGGACCAAGCCACATAATTTTCATGTAAGGTTAAAGAAATGGCTACGTGGTGACGGGGAGGGGGGCAGTGGATGGTGGGTCGGTTAAGGCAAGATTTGGTGCGTAGAGAAATATAACTACGGGGCATATCTGGAGTATTTTTTTTTATTTGAAATAGTGAAGAGTGACGCTGTCTATTACAGGAGCAACAGCAACCTGCCCGACAATCGAATGAGCAAATCACAGAATCCGACGAGCAGCAAGAATGCGCTATACAGAAAGAGCGAGCGGATAGTAGGATTCGTATGATAAACTGCATCTGGGGTATTTTTGTATCTATCCATCTATTTATCTTCTTCAGGTTTTTTTTTGCGTCTGCATACACATGCAGATTTCATCCTTTGCTGAAAGCACAAATAATTCGTATCTATTCATGCCTGGTTGGAGCCAGAATTCAGGGGTTGGGTGTGTATTGTCTCTGCCTTCGGTGTGTTTTGGTCTAAATTTAGGATCGACATGGTACATACTTGAATACGTGCAGCTACCACATCCGGTATGTTTCCCTTTCAGGACTAGGTGGGTAATTTGGGTGCATCATTAGCAGATTCACACACACACGCACACGCACACACTTTAGCGTGCATGGCACAATAGACAGGAGCTAGTTGTACAGCATACACACTTAGTACTGTGTGCGGAAAGCAGATCAACCTGCTTGCAGGCACAGCAAGGCAAGGCAAGGCTTAACTATACAATAGGGATTGCTCAGTTGAATGTATGATTCACTGCTAATGCAGATAAGAAAAGGAAGATAAGGAAATGGTTTACCCTGTCGATAATATATGCATTTCACTCTATATTATTACTATGAATTCTGTTTGTCTGAAGTGAGTAAGAAACTTCAATGCCAGTAGTTGCTGTTCTTTTACTTAACCCTCGTTTCATTGAAGAGAACGTTAATATACTCCTCACTAGTGGTTGTAGACTGTAGTACAACCCCACTGTCATCCACCATCTGACCCTTGACCGCTTGAGTCTCTTCCTCATGATGCTGCTTCCATGTATATGGTACAAATTGCTCCTCTTCCTCTCTTTTACTGGAGCGAAGGGCACCGCCCAACCTATGCACATTTTCCCCGCTTGACTTAACCGACATTTGAACCACACGGATCTCCTTCTGCCTGGCATTTGCTGTGTCTGCTCCGGCAGAGTCATCACCAACTATTCCCTTCTGGTCATTGAACTTTTTCTGCCTTAGATCATCAATGTATTTAAAAGTGGGACGTAACTGTGACATCCTACTCACGGGGTTCAAGTGAATACCTCCATCTTTCATCATACCAATGTAGTAACCCTGAGACTCTCCTAGCACACCTTTCAAAGTTTGAGTGCTCATTTCAAACCACTCTGCTGCTTTATCATTATCAAAAAACTTGTTTGTGTCCAAAGGCACATCCACTTCTATAATTCCCGACTCTGGTTTAATACGTGTCCCGTTGAGAGCTTGGCCCGGAATCTGCGCAAATGGCCTGCTACTGGGCCTTCCTGGATATTGTAGTACATATATATCGTGATCTTGTAAGGTGGTCATGTAAACAGGCAATTCGTCTACAACAGGGTCATCCTCATCCTCATCTATATTGTAGTTATCCAAAGAGTTTCCCTCATCCATGTCAACCACCAAGGCATGTTCTTCCTCCTCTGGAACAAAAAGACTCATTATAGCTGGGACTGAGCAAATTCACAACGTCTCTATTGTGCTCTTATTTGATTGTCGATGATATATTTAAAATTCTCTCCCTGAGCACCCGTGAACTCGCACTCACACACTTCAGAAATATTCTCTACTATAACATATAATTCTCCAGTGTGAGAAATTTCATGCATACACATTTGCAGTAGTGTACTTTCATACATAAGTGCATATACATAAGAAAAAAAAATATGGCATGCGATGCCCTTGCCTAGTGAAGAGTTGCATATTTAAGTAGGGCCTGGAAAATTACAAAGTGACATTATATAATACCCCTCGGGATATAAGAAAGCTCTGTACATTACTTAGAATCATTCAAAATGGATGATGACGGACTATTGTTAAACTTTGCTGCCCCTTCTGACACCGCAGTGTCAAAGGGCAAGGCAGCCTCCTCTGGTAAGGTCACTGGAGGTAGATGGAAGGACAGGCGTAAGGCTCAACTGACTATGCAGGGAAGAGGCAGGACACAAAAGAAGGTGAGCAGTGCGAATTCCACACAAGTACATCCTAACAAGAGGATAGAGCAGCTCAATGGAAATGGAAATGGTCCATCCCATAGCAACGAGGCTGGCTCTAGAAAGAGGCCATCTGGGGATTCTGATACAAACAAAGGTGCTTCCTCTTTCAAGCATGCAAAGTTCCAAGAGAGAAGTGGAGAGAACGGAGGAAATAACAACTCATACGTGTCCTCCCTGTTTACTTCTACTCCAGAAATGGCACAAAGAGATTATGTCGAAGAAGAAGATATAACCAAACATGCTCCTTCTAACGCACCCCTGTCGGATGCTACCTCCTTCTCCGGTCTAGGAGTTAGTAACATGCTATCTAAGCACTTGGAAGATCATCTAAGATTCTCAAAGCCAACAAAGATTCAGCGTTCTGTTATACCTCGCTTACTCACGGGTGATCGTGATCTTTTTGTACAGGCACAGACTGGTTCGGGAAAGACATTAGCATTTGCTCTTCCAATCTTTCAGAAGCTCACCGAATTGGAGACATTACAGCGTGAGACAGGTCTTTTTGCATTGATTCTCACACCCACCAGAGAACTTGCCACACAGATTTACTCTGTTCTTGAAACCCTCACCAGATGCTGCCATCGTATTGTTCCCGGTATCGTTATTGGTGGAGAAAAGAAGAAATCAGAGAAAGCAAGATTGAGAAAAGGTGTCAATATCCTTGTGGCCACTCCTGGAAGACTGGCCGACCACATAGACAATACACAGACTCTGGATCTATCAAATATACATTATGTTGTCATGGATGAAGGTGACAAGTTGATGGAGTTGGGTTTTGAGGAAACTATCACAAAGATCCTCAACAAGATCTCAGACACATCAAGAATTTCTACAACTACCCGCATTTTTCCAACACTGCCATCAAGAAGAGTGAATGTTCTCTGTTCAGCCACTATGAAGGAAGGAGTTAAGAAGTTGGGCGAAGTCTCACTGGAGGACTCAGAGCTTATAACGGCAGGTGATTCCTCAACAGTCTCGTTTGATGACGAGGGTCTCATGGTTGCTCCTGATCAGCTTGTGCAACAGGTTGTCATCGTACCTCCAAAATTGAGACTTGTCTCCTTGGCTGCTGCCTTGAAGAACTTGACAGTAACATCAGCCAAGGGATCAAGGACTATCGTATTCTTTTCATGTTCCGACTCCGTTGATTTCCACTTTTCGGTGTTCACTAAAGGTGGACACAGGCAGCTTCCAAAGCAGGCTGTTTTGCCAAAGGTTGAAGAGGTAGATGGAGGTGAAGACAACGAGGAGAATGATCCAGATAACATTGAAGTAACACAGAAGCACGTACATAGAGTTGATGCTGATACAAAGGTCAAACCATCACCTGGTATGGGGGCACCACTTGTCAACCCTTCAACAACTATTTTCAAGCTCCATGGTTCTCTAACACAGCAGGTGCGTGTTTCCACCCTTAGTGCTTTTGTTCAGAGCCCTGAGGACACACACACAATTTTATTCTGTACAGATGTTGCCTCTAGAGGTATCGATCTTCCAAACATTTCCACTGTCATAGAGTACGATCCTCCCTTCGCCGTTGAAGACCATCTCCATCGTATTGGTCGTAGTGCCAGAGCTGGTGAGTCAGGTAATTCGATTCTCTTTCTTCTGCCTGGTGAGGAGGAGAAGTATTTGGACAAGATTGAAAGTTTCCATCCCAATGGTCTACATCACAAATCTTACAAGGAGATTCTTCATCAAGGATTTGGCGATTTATCAACAGGTAAAGATAAAGAGGGCAAGGATGGCAGAGATAAATACGATACTCATGCCACTACCTGGCATTTGGATGTGGAGAGATGGATATTGGAGGATAGTACAGCTCGTGACCAGGCTGTTCAGGGATTCACGAGTCACATCAGAGCTTATGCCACTCATCTTTCGTCTGAAAGAGACTGTTTCAACGTCAAAATACTACACCTGGGTCACCTGGCTAAGAGTTTCGGCTTGAGAGAAACACCAAAGAAACTGGGGAGTGTATCCGGTGCGAATGGATCCGAGGCCAATGCAGCCGCAAAGAAGAGCAGGGAAGATCCTAAAAAGAAGATGCTTAGGATGGCCAGCATGGCCGTAAAGGCACAGAGCAGCGAGTTCAATTTTATGTAGAAGTATAGACGGTACACTGTACTAGCGATTGTGCATTACGTAGTCAATAGTCATTTTAAATATGCATGAATTATATTAATTTTGTCTAATCCCCTCCACAATTTTACACAGAGTCTATCAGCTGCAGTATTTGCTCGATTTTCTTAATTATCATATCTCCGCTACCAGTTTCCAAACTGCAACGAAAAAGCTTTAACCCATCACATATCATACCCATATCAGCCTGTGCCAGCGACTCTGAATGTGCCTTAAGGAATCCTACTAACAGACAGAAATAGCCCACAGCATGAGTGCTGTTCTCTGTAGCGGAATCCGTTCCTCCCTCTGGCAGCTGTAACTTCTTTGCTAGAAACAATAACTCGCTGATAAATTCGCTGTTTTTGCTCATCTCCGATATACAGGAAGTATCCTCTAATAGATTGTTAAGCAATCCTAAAGCTAAGATACCTAGATTATGTTCTCCAACATCCGTTGAAGCATCGCCTGTTAAAAGACGAGATCTGTTAACAATGCTGATAAGACTGTTAGATATTTTAGGGTCGTAAATGATCTGTTTGATAGTCTCATGAAGAGTGCGATCATCCAAGGTAAGGTCATCAGCGCTGCCATCAAGGGGGTGACCGCTAGATATCACAATACAGAGGGCGACAGAAGCCGTAACGAGCTGTGTGAAATGACTACCATGACATGATGCCAAAGGCGACAAATTCGGCATTGCTATCAGCCGTACGACTTGCCTGAGGAAGCAATACAAAGCAAGAGAGACATCGGAAAAGTTGACCAGTGTCGAAAACCAGCAACCCGAAAAGAGTTGTTCAATCAATATTATCGAAGCGTGACAAGACTTCCAGGAGGTGAAAGAGAGCTCAAAGCCCTTCCTGATATCGACCTCAATGTTCTTTAGATCACACGTTGCCATTTCCAAGAGGCCACTCAGGACCTCTTGACGGCACAAAATGCACTGCACAGCATTTACAGATTCGGGTAGATCTGATTTCAGGAGCAAACAGAGAAAAGAAAGAGTTATGTACCTGGGACTTATATCGACAGTGCCTACTTGGAGAGATGAGTCAGTTGCTTCATTGGTTTGTTTGACCAAAATTTCGAGAAACTCTCCGATGGCCAACCTGGTAAGTCTGCTGAGCGTCGCAGAAGCTTCAATCAGTGATGAATGGGTACTCTTTATAGACAATGCAATCATTTTGAGAGCTGAGTCAACATTTCTTTCACTAAACAGATTGGCGATCAACTCCTCCCTTATCTGATAAGATGCGCGATCACTTGAAATCAAAATGCAACATAGATCCAAAAACGAAGTAGCAATAATCAGGTCTGTATCATCTTTTTGTGAATCCAAGACAGTATTAATTATCCGGTGGTGAGAGCCATGGAGCACAAAATCCCCCAAAAATTGTCGATTCTCATTAAGTCTCAGAATCAACTCAAGCAGACAGCTCTGGATATTCCCCAGTGACCCATTCTTAAAACCATCTAGAATATACCCCATGTCCTCCTGGAATCTCGCGTTCTCGCCTTGGGCTCTGAGGTTATTTATATCTTGTAGACGCGAGGTAGTATTCTCATGATCTGAATCTACGGTTGCTCTCATAGATTCGGCAGCTACCACAATTGTGTCATCCGCATTCACAGAGCCATCGCAAGCATCATCCATTACTACCCGGAAGCTTCTGGAGTTTGCATAGTTTCTCCTTGACGGCGAGTTTGTATTCAGATTTACTGTATCTGAAATCGCCATATATAAGTCATCTTTCTTTATACTATGTTGAGAGTTGGAGTCGGATTCACCTACTGTTGCTCTCTCCTGTTCAGTTCCCTTTTCGAGCTGCGTGAATGAGCGGGAGATCTTTAGCACCAGGTCATCAAATGGGCTTGATGGTGACTTTTTGGGCGAGAACAGTTTACGCACGGGAGACTTAGTGTTCCTGGGAGACTGCCTTGGAGAAAGTGCCTTAAGTGAGGATGGGCTAGTGGATGCTTTTCGTGGAGAAAATGACAATCTTTTTCTTTTGGGAGAACTGTCTACTGGAAGATCATCCAGGAGGGACCATGCATCACTCTCCCTGCCTGAGAAAATGGTCTTTCCCTCACCACGTGGTAATCTGACTGACGATAAATGCTTCAGTTGTGCGTGACTTGGCTCCGATCCAGATGGTTCTCCAATGGATTTTGTGGCATTGAGTTTGCCAGGTGCCCAAGATGGCTTGAGGGCGGATGGGGCCTCCATGTATAGTTGATTGTTTGTTATATCATCCTCATTTCTATTTATTCGGGGGACCAAGGAAGCTGTGAGCTGTGGTTTGTCATTCGACTTGGATCTGGATGTGAGGGTTACGGGAGGTGCTAGTTTTGGTAGAGACTTTGGGTGTTTGCCGCTAGATTCAACGAACGGGCTCCCTGAGGAGCGATCTGTACTTGACCGTTGCAATTTCCTAATCGATTTTCTTTGCGCATAACTCGGTATATATACCTCTGGCTCCTGCAGATCAAATATGTTTGTGGTGCTGGTACCAGGAGTTGGATGTGGATCCAGAGTTTTTATGGCAGTTGTTCTCTGTGGCCGTTGTCGGTTTCTAGTATATTGTTTCAGAGATGGACGAGGGATATATGAGGAAACCAATTCCGAGCGAGTTGCCAAATGACCACCATTACCACTCTCAGTATTACCAGCCGTCCAATCATCTAGCAGTAAGCCTTCAGAGGACATCACCTCTTTAGAATCATGAGGTGAATGCATGGCTTTATGATGTGTCGCTAGTTCGACAGGTGATAGAACATCTTCAGGGTGCAGATGCCTTTTGCACGGTTTGCTTCCTCCCCTCATATCATCGGATGATATCGAATGCAGAACATCTATCTATATAATATGTGGTTTTCTCCTCTCTGTATGTTCCTTGGTCTTTCCCTCCCAAAGAGTGTCGATAAGCCATCCTATGCAAGGGCTCACTGCCCCATACAAATGCTTAAAGCGGCAATTCACCTACAGATTGGTACATCCGCGCATACTCAGATAACGCGAGCTCTCTTTGCCCAGCTTACGCGTTCTAGCACGCGCACAACTTTCATGGGATCTCTCAGATACAATGGACTATATAGAAAGAGAGCTCTCAGGGCCTGCCTATATTACGCAAGCTAAGCAGAGAGTTTAGAGAATAATCTAGCAGACGCGCTACACGCAGGAGAGGTGAAATATATAGATAACAAATAGAAAGAAGCACACGCCAATTGGATAAAGGCGATACTTCTACAGGTTTGTTCCACGGAGGTTTATTAATTGTTAGGTTTGAGGTTGAAGTTACCATCAACTGTACATTTCTCATCCAAGTATACCTATATATTTGTATATCTCTGTCTCAATTTGATCACCAAGCCTCATATAGTCCCCCACTAGACATAATGTACGGAGACATCGCAAATAAACTTGTGCTGGAAGCCAAGCGTGCACAAACACTGGGAACACTCCCACCATTTGAAGACGAATCTGTTAGAGGAATAATACGAGAGACAAAAGACTTACAGCGAGAAGCAGATCACTTGCTCACATTCACCGCAAGCCAAGGTGGTGTGCTCGATGAGGCAGAGGCAGACAGAGTCAAGCAGTGTCACCTCTTTGTGACACATCTTTGTATGAGACGTAATAAACGGTGTCTCCTTGCATACCAGAGACTGAGGGCTGAGAGATTAGCGCAGTTAGCTTGGACTGGCACAGAAGTGGATGCACAGCTTCAAAGCAACCTAGCAGTAAACGAGCAGGAATACCTAAGGAAATACAACGATCTGCTGGCAGAATACAAAGGTCCGTTGACGGATGTGGACTTGAGTGGTTCATTGGAGCCCCCAAAAGGTGTTTTCATAGATGTGAGAGTCTTGAAAGATGCTGGAGAGATCCAGACAGAGTATGGTGTATTTAACCTGACTAAAGATTCACAGTTTTTTGTGAGACAGGCAGACGTCGAGAGACTTATCCAACAGGGGTATCTGAAGAAGTTAAATTAGAAGCATTGTAATCAATGTGATTTATGCTGTATATTGCGCGCAAGAGGCAAAAAGATATTATATACATGACCATGAAGGTGTCTAGCCGACGACTCCTCCGCTCACCAATCGCTTGAGAAATCCGCAAAAGCTTTCAAAGATGTTGTGGTCGGAACCCGCCTTCCACTGAACAATCACACTACCATTCTCATTTACAGTAATTAGCATCATGGTCAGAGAAGCTTGCAATGTGCTGTCTGTTGGTAGTTTCTGCTTTTTAGTTGGCAGCTCGCCTGCCTTAGATACCCTCAACTGCGCTCGCCTCAACCGCCGAGACCAAACTGCTCCCTCTGTATAGATCTCTAATGAACTTCCATGACCTACCGATTCCAATCTCCGTATGGCTTTTAAAGGTAATTCAGACAGCAAGGATCTTATCCTTTCCAGATCACATGATGAGCGTTCGTACGTATGTATTGTCACCACTGTGTGGGGAGGGTTCCACTTTTTCAGTTGCAGAGATTGGGCACGGCAAAGATCGTCAGGCGGCCTTTCAGGATGAAACGACCATCCTACCACCCACCGTCTCGTAGATGATTCCGAAATTCCAGGAGCCAGCTCATGAATAACGTAGTTATCGATATAGAGATGCTTAATATACTCAACAAGGACAGAAACAGAGCTCATAGTCCCCAACATAGACGAGAACCAACGAACCTCATTCTGCACCTGGAAACTATCCAGAACCATCCGTTTCACAAATTGTATTTCCCCTCCATCTGTGATAAGCTCATCGTGAGAAGCTACAAGTTCACTATCGAAACCACCCCTAACGCCTTTGGATATACGATTTTCCTCAATTTGTTGTACTGAAGAATAGAATGGCGGGTTACACATGGTGAAAATATGCAATTTTGCGGCATCGTTATCCTTTTTGAACAACTTGTGTGCCATGTCCACCAACGCTGAAGATAAAAGGGGATCGTTACCCTTTGCCTCGACAATTGCAATACGCTCGTCCAATTGGTTAAGCTTGATGTTTTCTCTCGCACAGCTCAATGATTCGACATCTATATCAGTGCCTATAAAATTCCAATTGTATAACGACCAACCCAGGAGAGGGTATATTGCGCTGTGGCCTGTTCCTATGTCAATGCCTGCATAGCTATGGAGGCAGTGATCTTGGGAAGACACAGGTGTGGTGGAGTCAAGTACGGCATGCAGATAGTTGATATAGCTCACCCTGTTATTCACTCTGGGACACAGTCTTTGAGGATGCAACGAAACGTTCAGGCCATACCTTTCCTTCAGTATAGCTGAAGTCAGTTCTCTCACAGCTGAGATGTTGCAGAAGTCATATCGTGAATCATGAAAGTATTGTTTCAGGGCTGGATACTTCTCAGAAAGTGCCACAAAATCATCTTGATATGTCACACCACCATTATCACCCATTGAAACATCAAATAGACAATGAAGTAATCTTGTTGTCTTCTATATGATCATTCCCATTAACAAAGGTACTCTGAACACCTTCCTGCTTCCCCACTGCGTAGGGAAATATGCAAACTATAGCAGAAAGGACATGTCCTTGCATAATGCTGATTATGTCATCTCATCAAGAGATATTCTACACAGCAAGAGAGTTGCCTATTACCGATAGAGACTTAGTGATGCCTGGGAAGAATAGATATATAGGTCGATTCAGATGTTTATCAGTCTATACAATTGTGGGGGCAAATTTCATAAAACCAATAATTACAAAAATGTCAGGAGTCCTGGATCAGCTTCTTCTGGAAGATGTAAGTTTGTTGGGAGGAAACCCTCCTTACTTTTCACTCCAAACCATTTGCTAACTGATACATTCATCCCAGATTGCCAAGCACTGTCCGCAAGTATTTTTGAACTACCATAGGTGTATGTCAAATCCTGATGCTGACTTCAGCAAATGTGCAACAGAGCAGCAGGAACTACAGAAGTGCATAAAAACAGAGGTACCAGCATTCAAAAGGATACAGACAAACTGTGGAAAGCATATGTTGAACTATGAGAACTGTATAAAGGAGAATGTATCGGCTCGTAGCAAATGCATTGATGAGCTCACGAGTTTGAGGAAGTGTTCCCAAAATGCCGTTGAAGGTAGTACTGGTGCATTTAATACTTTATCCAAGTAGTCATACGGGGGCCAGCTCGCTCATAACCAATTGGAACCGCTGAATAGGTTACTTGGTGGTGGTGTGTACATACTGCAATTAGAGTGGAGAATAATCTCCACGCAGTTACCAGACGCAGGTGGAGAATACTTGTACATAAAAAACATAATAGATAATTTAGTCGGCCATATAGTTGGAAGCACCAGTTTTGTCTCAATTTAACCGTAACAATAAGAGATTGGGAATTATATAGAAAAAATATTCTCCGTTCTAAGGAAATTGCTCTATGATCCTTAAAGGTTTCATTATGACTAAATGATAAGGTACAGCACAGCATACACTATGCTTTTTAACTATGAGAGACAAACCGTCCTGCCGCACAGTCATCTGTATAAGCAGTCTGCGAGGTCAATGACTACGTGTCTACCGATTAAAAGATAAGTTAATACTGTCACATCTGACAGCAACGACTGTTATCAGTAGCCGAGATATTAAATTGATTTATCATTTTCGTCTGCTTTTTGCAACTATTCCAACAGCTTTCCCGAGGCCGTTCCCGCGGCTGCAGCTACCCGGCCTGCCGCCAGTTTAGACTCCCTATCTTGGCAAGACTCATTAGTTGATGAGGTCTCATCAGACTTCCCATTTAGGAGATTCCCACTAGCCGGAGGCAGATGTTAGCTGATAAGGGCATCAGCAGACGGGTTTATCCCCATCTTGAATTAAAACGACCACTAAAATGAATTCAGCTGGCCACACTGCTGTTTGCATTGCATTGTTGTATGTAGATTAGATTAGATCAAAAAGCGGAGATGATCTTCCTCTGCTATTGTCCAATGATCTTGATTCCCTGCCTGTCGAAAGTATCCTCCGCTCCATGCGTCGCATCTGGCTCCCCTGCCCATATACATGCGCATGGTGCTCACTGTGGTGATAACGGTTCTTGGTGTGGTGGGCTCGTCATGCAGGCGTCTGCAACTTGGTAGCCGGAAAGAGACAAATCTTACGTGAGGAGCCCCCAATTACTTGTGCGTCTAATTTCTTCAGGGTCTCTCTCGTGCGGGTCTATATATGAAGAGCATCCTCCCCCTCCCGTCGATACACCGGTAGCCCCCCCTTTCATCGAATTTAATTGACTATCAATTAACCTCTAAATCGCTAGTGTAATCGAGCCGAATTGCAATTGAGCCTTTTGAGTGATCACAAACATGAGATTCTCACAATTGACAGCCGCCTCTTTGGCAGGCGCCATTGCTGCAGAGGCCGCTAGTTCCTCTGCACTCTCGTGCGTTGGGTCTTTTATCTTTGGTAGACACAACGATAGAACCGTTTCTCCATCTGTGACACTCACCACCCTCGGCCAGAATGCTCAGGTAGCATCCGGACACTTCATGAGAGAGAGATATTTTGGTCTCGATGCAAACGGAAACAATGTCAGCTCTGATTATATTATTAAGGGCATGAACAGTGAGGGTGTATTCATCAACAGCGAGTTCCATGCTCAGGTTGCTGATGACAATGTTCTTCTTTACTCCCAGATGTCCTTCCTCCAAGGCTTTTACCCTCCGAGTACTGCCATTGACACTAACAAGGCCCTGGCTGCAACTGATGACTCTGGACTTGCCAATGGTACTGAGGTTGAAGCTCCGTTCAATGGTTACCAGTACGTCTACATGGATGTGCAAGCAGACAATGCTCCAGATGTCATCTGGATTAAGGGAGATGTCGGTTGCCCAGCTTCAAATGCTGCAATCAGTGCCTGGGACAACTCTGAAGCATTTGCCAGTGGCAATGAGTCTTCGTTTGCGTTCTACCAGGCACTCAGACCGCTCATCCCAGAATCTGCATTCAACACTTCTCAGCTCAGCTTTGCCAATGCCATGAACATCTATGACTACATGCATGTCAACTCCATCCACAACGAGACCCTTTCCGCTATGTGGAACGAGACTGTACTCTTCCAGGTTAAGGTGCTCGCTGACAGAGCCCAATGGGGTATTTCTTACGACTCTACCGACTTGCTCAATGACTTCACCATTGGTGGTCAAACTTTGCTCGGTGCTGTTCTCAACCAGCTCAATGCTACTAAGCTCGATGCTACCAGCGGTGCTGCTCCATACTTCAACTACTACACCGGATCTTACAACACTATGTACATGATCTTTGCTCTTTTGCAGTTGAACAAGGTTTCTGCCAACTTCACTGGAATGCCAAACTATGGCTCTGCTCTTGTCTGGGATCTGTTGCAAGACTCTTCTGAGGACTACTATGTTCAATTCTCTTTCAGAAACGGCACTGACACTGGCGCACCAATCAACCCATATCCACTCTTTGGCAGCAACGAGACAGTTATGGCTTGGGATGACTTTGTTGGTAACATCTCTGCTGTCAGTATCACTTCTCTTCCTGAGTGGTGCAGTGCATGTGGTGCCACTTCCACATCTTGCACTGCTTACTCCACCATCTACCAGGATGCTGTTGAACTACAAAGCAAGAACGTCTCTTTGTCAGCCCTTGTTAACGGAAACTACAGCTCGCTTGATATCCACACACCAAGCATCTCCAACGCAGGTGCGGGCGGCATTGGTGCCGGTGTCACCATTGGTGTCTTTGCTTTGTTGGCAGCTGTTGGTTACTTGCTCTATCGTAGCAAATCCAAGAAGGCAGAGACCACCCTCCCACTTTCCGCAAAGCCGGAGAAGACTATCTCATCTACCAGTGATGCAAGCAGTGGGGGCACCCACTAAAGTGGAACGGACTGAATATTTTTTTGTAAGAGGGCCAGCTCTCTCCATTGTGAATCTTTATTTTATATTTCTTCACCCTAATCTTTGTTCTCTTTTACAGGGTACTACTTCCTCTTGTTATATTATACCAAAGAGGATTTAATGAATATCATCTAACTTTATGTAATTATATTTATTGTTTCAAGTTTTAAGTTTTGTGGTATAAAATGTAACACAAAGTCAATATGAGATGCCGAATTGGGCAAAAAAGAAGTAATAGACGTAAGAAGAATTGAAAAAATTGAAAGTGTCAGCACCACACGTCTAGCATGTGTGCAACCCTGTGCCTTTATAGCAGTGTTTTACAGCATTTCAGTAATACCCAGCGTCCCAAAGAATTGTCTGATTGTACTGAAGATCGCAAGAATGAGGGTTGAGCATACAGTACTTTGGTACCAGTGGTGAAGCACTGTAGCCAAGAGCAACAAGGTACTCTCTGAAATTGAGAATTCTCTGTGTGAAGTAGTTTGTTCTGAGCCATCCATCCTCGTCCAAGTTACCACTCCAAAGGTTCTCAGCAAGGGCAGCTGCACGGGGCCAAATCTTGGTTGTGAGCACAACACTGTCAACCTGCTCAGACCATAAACATGCCTCTGCACCCAAAATGTGACTTGCCTCGGTGGTTGTGAGATTTTCAGTTATGTCAAAGTCGTAGATACGTTGGTAAGTCTTGTATGGTGCACACCATGAACCACCAATTCCACCGTAATTGAACTCGCTTTCGGTGCCATCAACATCTACATAGCGTGGGTCATCGGTAACCCATCCTCCATAACCGCAGTCAAGGTACAGGAAATCAGAGGAAGAAACAATCACATCATAGCCTTGAGAAGTGAGGTTCTTCACGTTAACATGGAATGCATTCCAAGACTGGAGTATAATATCCTTAGGCAGATCATTCACAGGGTAAGATCCAAGAAGGACATCTTCCCACATCATCATGCGCTTATCTGCAGAGAAGATAGGATGAATTTTGTCCACCCAGTACTGCAGGAGGTCACCATAAGTTCTGTTTGCATCCTCAGCAAACCACTCCATGACATAGCTGGAGAAGTTGTAACACGCGGCATTCATCTCATCACCACCTGCATGCCAAACACCATCTGGGAAAAGTGCAGACACCTCCTTGAAAACATTTTCAACAATTTCGTAAGTACCATTGTACATGATATCCAGTTGTCCAGGGTTTGGTTCAGATGAAAGATTTGGGGTTGCAGTCCACCATCCATGAGCACAAGCGACAGCCTCAGGATCAACAGCACTCCAACCTTGAGATGCATGGGCAGGCATGTCCAGTTCAGGGATAACACGCACACCTCTTTCTGTGGCATGTTCAATGATGCTCAAGATATCTGATGCCGAGTACCTTTCACGCTTTGAATAGGATCCCTGAATCATTTGAGGGTACGTGCTTAGCTCCACTGGCCAAGACTGCGAGTCAGAGATGTGCCAGTGAAGGACGTTCATCTTTGTAAGAGCAAGGATATCAATCTGATCAAAAATTGATTGGACACTAAGGAAGTTTCTACCGGAGTCAATAGTAAGACCTCTGTGTGGGAAGCGAGGAGCGTCACTGATCTGCAGTGAGCCTTCAATGTAAAAAGCGTCCTCGACATCGTCATATATCACAAGTTGTTGTAGGGTAGTCAATGAGTGCAGAGCTCCCCAAACAGTTTGAGCGGAGATAGAAATGACAGATGAGTTGGGGAGGATGGAGAGTGTATAGCTTTCGTCGACCCCCATTTGGAGAGGAACACTTGCGTTAACAATGGTGATGTAAACCTGATTCAGTGCAGTGGTGTTGTAACCTGGTGTGCTTCTCTTGGCAAGACCTGAAGGCATAGCTTCATAGACCGAGATGGGTGCTTCTGTGGCCGCAGGCTGCCACTCCAGTGAAGTCACAGTTGCAAGCATTCTGTCAAATGCAGCAAACAATATTGGGTTAGACCCAGAGGAGTTCAAAGAAACGTCCGGTGCAAACTGTCTCTTCCCAAGATCAGACCAAGTCATATTGACTGGGGCTGGTAATGGGTTCACTTGAACTGCATTGACTGTCTCGGCAAGCAAGCCAATGGCTAGTGCCTTAACAAGTTGGTGGAATTTCATGATGCCTGATGATAAAGAAGATGATACTTCTGAAGAGGAAAGTTATGGTCCGAGGGCAATCGTTCTTTTATAGGCGAAACTCTGATGTGGTGTTAAGCGAGACGGATACATGACTGGGTGCAATTCCGATAAGCCTCGGACCAAGTCAATACCAAAGGAGAGTCCTATCAGATGGTAGTTATCATGACTTCTGCAATTGTCAACCATTGTTCATTCCCAGTTAAGAAATATAACCGAAAGAGGATATATCGTGACTCCACTTTCGTACATTCAATAACGAGCAACGGTTATATTCTGGTGGGTGAAGCTGTAATATCACCCACCAAATCGCCAGGTCGCATATATCACCGATGTCACTACAACCTATCTTATCTCATATTTGGCGAGGGACCATGTAGTATTGGGAATGTTGTATCACGTATGCGGTTGACGGTGGTTCAAGGGGGAGCACACGAGAGGTGACAGCAAGGTTTTGTAATTGAATTTCCTTTTCCACTTCTGATAACACACTGGTACAACCTAAGGTTGCATTGCACAGGTTCCTCCCAGTGTATGCAGGAATATGTACGGGGGTAAAGGAAGATGAGCAGATAAGGTTAGGGGTAGGCATGTCGGCAGGGACACTACTGAGCCAGAGGGGTGAGACGACTAACTGATCGACAACTCTCGGGCGGTGTTGCCATTGTGATAAACGATGAATGCTTTGCCCGAGGAAAGTGTTCTTGCATTTAATTGGAAATTTAGAAATTATTTAGGACATAGCTTGTTTTGTTTCTTGGCATAGAGTGGTTTCGGAGCTAGTGCCCGGTGCAGGAACAAGCAGCCTTGGATGATGATGCCTATACAGGGGCCCTTCCCTTTCCCTTGAGCTGCACGATAAAGCGCATACTATTCCGAATTGGGAACATTGCCCCCCCTGTGATGGCTTGGGTTCCTCCAAGGTGCCCCTGCACCTTCTGTTTCCGTCGTTCCTGGTAGTTTCTGTAGATATAATTTCAATTTCAATATATGATGCAACCTACAATCATCAGAAGAAGGGAGACATCTAATCAAGGTTGATATGAAATTCAGGAGGCATGGATAGCCTATACCAAATCTTGCCCTTGTGAGGGAAGCGAAACTGCCTCGAAGGCTTCGGTGGTCATTATTGAGATTCTGTAAGGGGAGTGACAACTGTGTGAAAAATATCTATGTTGCATCTACTTCACTCCTAATAATAATAACGAGAGGGGAGGGGGGCTATGGCGGATTGGCCGACTACCTCTCTGTTGTCATTCTTGAGATGGTCAAAGTGGAGCTGGTTGTTGTTCCAGAACTTTTCATCGATCTTGCAGTAGGTCTATAAAGCTTCCCTTAGAGATACTCCTTTGCAGGTGCTAACGCCGCGCCGCGCTCCAACTATGCTAGCTTGAGTTTCCCTCAGTCGCTCACGTCATTCCTCTGCTCTTATCCTTCTGCCTAACAACAGATACTGCAGAAGGTTGGCGCGATTTGGGTTGTATCATACTGGGGCCCTCCTCCCATAATGAACGCTGCTCCCACGGCCACCACTTTTCCCATAATGAACACTGATCCCTCAAAGCCACCACTCCTCCCATGAGGACGGGGCTGCTTCTCCTTCTCTGTGTAGTTCGTTTCTGCCATTTTTGCACTGCTACATCTCTCTTGTCCATCCCCAGACGGTCGCTGTGAGGTGCGCCCATGTGCATGGAGGTGCTTGGTGGGAGACACACGTTTTTCTCAACTACTGGCAGCTAGCCACAGGGTCACCATGGGACCTATATATATCATTACTAGGACATGCTTGCTGTAAGCGAAGGAATAATCAACATGCTTTTCAGAGGGGGCCATATCGGCACAAGCAGCCAATTCATGAGAGGTAAGATACAAAGAATGTCTAAAACATATGAGTCTGTGACCCAGTCTGGAAACGATCATACAATCAGTGATCCGATCGCTATTTGATGGGATACATATTCTCATAAGCAGCATCTCTACCTTCATCCCGATGCTCCATATTGTCTATGCCTTTATCGTGCTTATACTTAGGTTCCTATTCGGGGTGAGCTCATCTCATCTGTGTTTCTTTGTTTTGTATGCACTCTTCTATTCTAGAAGATCGTAGACATACAGTTACCCGTCCCCGCTGCGTGCAACATGTGCATATCGCCTGCCTCTCGCTCTGTCAGTCTGTGCTGTTGTTTGTATTTGAGAGCAGGCATGGACAGGGTGGAGTACCTTAATAATTTGAGGTTATCTACAAGGGCAAAACAACAAGTTTTGACTCTCCCTATTTCTAACTCAATTTATTGGTTATATTGGGTATTTTATCTTTGGTAGTCTGTACCTGAATTTTTGAACCGCTAGCAGTATACAGAAGCTCTCTCTGTTACTACCAACAAGGTATAACTTGGAGCACACATCATCTTACCCAATCTATTCTCCCAGTTTTCACTGAGGCAGGTTGGGTACAATAACAGCGATTTGTGTGTGGTTGAGCACCAATTTTGTTTCACCTCCATTGAGTCCAGTCACCTTTTCCTTTCATATCAACCAATGCGAAGGGTAGATTTGTTTCCTATAGAGAATACGAGATGTCCATCAACACAAGAGAACAGCTACAGAAGGCTGATTCCTTGTCGGACACTGAGGTTGCACCGTTAGATTCTGAGTTGGACACTGAGGTTGAGCATTCCGCTTCCATCAAGATCACAGGACGGAAGGCCGCTAAGTCGTTTCGATTGTTCAGAATTGGAGATAAGCCTGTAGATTCCAAAGTCAGCAGCTCATCGCTCTATAAGGATAACCGCAAGGATCCACAGCAGGATGCGCAAACCACAGATACAAGTGAACCTCTTCCTGAACTCAGAAGGCACACAGCACAGATACAAGTAATAGATCACTTACACAGACTAAATGTCCATGACTCGGATGCATACACCAGTGAGGATGAACCATACATTTCAGTTAAGAGCCAGAACGGGAGAGGCAAATTACCTTCCCATGTATATAGAAAGGAGAGTACGGGGGCTGAAGCTTACTCGGACTGCACGGATGATGCGCCTAACGGAACTGAAGATTTAAATGAGGATAACGAAGCCGACAGTGAGTTGAACCTTCTGGAGCCGGTGTCATCTGCTACGTATATCCCTCATACACCAGGAGATATGTCCGGTGGGTTTGTGGAAACGGAACATCTCATGGCAGCAAAAGAGTTCGACTATGACAATGACAATGAGCTCGAGGTGATCAGAGAAGCAACACCTATCTCGTTCTACCCGGACAGACATCATGACTCTAGAACATCCAAGACTAACATGTTGTCAAAGTCATCAGGCGCATCCCATAATCTTGGCAATATTGCCATTTCACAGCATGTAGACACAATTTTGCCACATACTCAAGTGGCACATGGTCCTACTGACGCCCATGAAGTAAGCCATTTCGATAGTGCTGGAGAGACAAACATTTACTCCGATACCGATGGCGACTCTCAAGGGGTCGAGGCTGGGGATGACGAAGATGAGGAATTCGAGGACGATCACAAGTTTCCGCTTGCGGTTGAACTGAAACCCTTCAAAAACAAAGTTGGTGGACACACAGCAATTTTTAAGTTCTCTAGGCGTGCGGTATGTAAAGCGCTTGTAAACAGAGAAAATGCATGGTATGAGGCGATCGAAATGAGGCACCCTGAGCTGTTGAATTTTATGCCTAGGTATATAGGTGTTCTTAATGTAAGATATACTGGTTATGTGGAGGACGATATCTCTCTGGCTGATGATAGTATCGGAATGGCAATCACTCCCAAGTTGATGCCCTCGCAGCTGAACCACAGAAGCCCGAAGACCACTGAAACAGCGTTGAAGCCGAGTACTACGAGATCGCCATCTTGGTATGAGGAAGGTGTGCCAGAAGTTGTCCTTGACGACAACATACATATAATTCCCAAGTCGTTATGGGGTCGGTACTCCACTTCCGCCCCATCACCCGCAGCTTCATACTTGCACAATTCCCTTGGTTCTCTCAGGTCACCTCCACAGGATTATTTCCCAACTGATGATTCTGCACGTTCACCCTCTCTGACTTCGTCTCCCGCGATCACTGCAGCAGGTAACCTCGATGATCAACCAGCGGATTACTCCTTAGGATCTACCACTGTAAATCGAAAGCTCCAGGAGCTCATTCTCAAAGAAGTGTTCTCCCCTGTTGGTGATAACGGTTCTAAATATGGCAATTTCAAGAGGAATGGTCAAAGATCACGACGTTCGTCCAGACCCTTCCGCACGGCAGAAGATTCATCAGATGCTGGATCTTTGGGCCCTCAGTCGTCTTTGACTGAGTTGGCTCCTCATCTTAGGAGTAGAATGAGAGACGCTTTATTGCATGACACAGAAAGAGCCTATCCTCCACGTCACAGCACTGCCAAAAGCCCACTCCAACCTCCATCTATTGGTGAGAGCTGGCGTAGACAGTCGCTTGGGTCACCATTAGCATCTCCACAACTCAGTGGTCGCGAGTTTGCCTTTCTCACCAGGTCTGACAGCGACGGGGTGTTCACCATGGATAATGATGGCCTCCAAGCAGTGGATGAGAATCTGCATACAGCTGATAGCATACCTTCGGAATTGGCACTAGGCGACTCACAGGTTAGAACTGCAGTGCGGGATATGATCCGCTCGTCTGATCATTCTCATAACTCCAAACAGGATACCGAAATGGCCATTCTGGACTACGATGATGACGATGATGATGGTATTGCTAACAGTAGTGAAGAGAACAAACCCACCACACTTGATACTGACAGCAAGGATACAAGTTCCAAATATAGCCAATCCACACCTGAGGATGAAGAGAGGATTGGGGGTAGTATGATTCAAAGGTCCTCAAGGAAGCCTATCCTCAAGAAACAGACTCGCTTTGAGAGGTTCATTCTGTTGGAGGACTTGACCACTGATATGAACAGACCCTGTGTCTTAGATCTGAAGATGGGCACTAGACAATATGGTGTAGAAGCCATACCTACCAAGAAGGCATCTCAACGCAAAAAGTGTGCTTCCACCACAAGTAGGAGACTAGGTGTTCGTGTCTGTGGTATGCAGGTTTGGGATTCCAGCCGTCAGGTCTTCATTGCCCGGGACAAATACTTTGGTAGAAAGGTGAAAGCAGGAGAAGAGTTTGCTCGCTGCTTGGCCCGTTTCCTGTATGATGGTCGGACGGCAGCAAGTGTCATCAGACATATACCCTACCTGATAGATGAAGTGATTAGTCTTCTTGCTGATGTTGAGAAATTGCATGGCTACAGGATGTATGGGTCATCACTATTGCTGATGTATGACGGAGAACCTAATAAAGCAGGCGATGAGAATTCTGGACAGCACGAGGATACCCACCAACATGACAAATTGTTGGTGCGGATCATCGACTTTGCCCAATGCGTCACTTCAGAGGATCCATTACCTCCAGGATTCACGTTCCCTCCCACCCATGTAGGCCAGCCGGATTTTGGATACCTGAGAGGCATCAAGTCGATTTGTTTCTATCTGGAACAGATTTTTGAGGCATTGACTGGAGAGAGGTATCAGTCGTATGACCATGCCACATGGCTCATACAGTCAGAGGACTCGCCAATAAAGGGTGTCCTGCTACGTAACAGTCCGTGGTTGGACGGGTTTGATGATGAAGGTGGCACAGATGGTGTAGGTGTGCAGTATGTATTTAGAGATCCCGAATTCGCTGATGATGATGTGTCTGAATAAGGGAAGCGAGGGATATTGCAGATGTAAACTACTGTAACCTGCATGTAATGAAGTAACGAATTAATTCTTTTGCAATATATTTACCACATATATAGTAGAGACCACAACTATGATAAACAGGAAATCATTAGAGTGCGGCTGGGCAAAGACCTCGGGCCATTTTCGATGGTACATATCACTGGAACCTAAGCCATATATATATATGGACGCCATCTTGTCCGCCATCCAGTTCATATAGCAAATTGACGGGATCGAACCCCTGAAGTAACAAGCGCACAAGTATCTCTGGGAGGTGCAGATCATGATAATGATCATGGTAATATGTATTGGCATGCGACTGGCGAGGGATTTTCAATGAATCGGAAGGACCACTTGGGGGATCTACATCCGTTTCATCCACTTTTATGAAACCCTGGTATTATTAGTGAAAACGTTTATCCTCGTTGAAGTACTCAACAGATCGCCTACTCTCCCATATATCCTGAAGATGGTGGCTGATCACCTCCTGTTTCGGCACCTCTACCCTCTGGACGGCCAGAGTAGAAGTTATTCCACACTTCCGACACACTGTTGAATTCTTTTCCAACTGCCACTGCTCCTTCGAGAGAACGATTTAGGGCATTGATATTGTTGAGAACTGATTCCATGGATCCAGAAATTTCTGAGATCAATGCATCGCGCTGCTTCTCGAAGTAAGATATAGTTCCATTAGAGCCCACATTCAGTGCAGGAGCAGAGACCGGTTGCTCAACAGCACTTGCAACTTCACCGTTATCAATATCCGTAGTTGTCATTTATCAGACGTGAATGCAGATATACCTGAAGTTTCTAATTCATTTACATACAACAAAAGCCTCGCTGTTTATGTTAGTGAACAATATATCATTTATCCTTTACATGTCAGTTACGCATCCTAACGCGTCCCCCCCCCATAGGCAGGTGCGGGGGAGATGGTTTAATGTGCAGTGTACGACTGTTCGGGTTAACGAAGAACTATTACTTAGCAATCTTAATATTCAAAAACAAAAGACAATACATTCATAATTAGTCAACAGTTACATATTCGTATCGTTTATTGTTTCACAAGGTAAGAATGTAAAGATTCAACATTCACCTTCCTTGATAATCCAACCCTATACTTGGGGCCGGCGGGCATTTTGATCTTTGATAAAGAAGTTCCCCTAGAACCCATTCTCCTTTGGAAATTGACTTTACTTATTTGCTGTGATATGTGTGGTATATTATTTGGGTCACCGTCGGATCGTATTGTGGTAGAGTCTGTCTTGTCTGGCTCATGGGCCTCGCGATTTGCAGAGGAGTCTACTTGTGCGCTGGGAATGCTTGTGGAGGTCGATATGGGCCCATCAAGTAATGTCGCTTGGGAACTATTGAGATTATCGGCACTGCCCAAAACAGATGTATCTATATATGAGCTTGGCTTCTGTGACGAATGGAGATTCTGATGCATTGCCTGAATCAGATCACTTTCATCTATAGGTACGCGTCGCTGTAACCCGATGTTTGCGGTCTCTGACAGGATTCCAATGGTTAATATCTCAGTTTCACCTTCGCTGTCTTCTATCTCCATTATATCTTCCACTATCATCGTAGAATTTATCTCCATGCGCGTGACTGTGTGGGGTATCCCCTCTACAAGAGTCGAGTCCTCAAAAGTACTGCAATCAGCACCTGTACCTCGTCGCACCCTTACTTTCGCACTTCTCCCTCGTGCAAGGATATTCAAACTGTCATACTCCGCTCTCATCATCACTTAAGTACAGGTAATCTCGAACCCAGCATGAAAAGTTATACCGTCAGGAGCCAATAACTATCCCCAATCTTATATGTTGTGTCTCGGGGCAGTAGGATATATTCGCTTTCACTGTCCAAAAAAATCAGCTTCAGTTGTAATCTTCATCAAAATATTATAGTACAAGCAGCCTGTCTTTATAATCAACTATGTGTACACGGAGTCACAGAATTGCTCACTTTCATGACTATCTGTTTTAACTGCCTAATATACACGCCTGCACATCACCTCCTCTATCGGTCCTATCTATTAACCTAGCAAAACGCGACCCTCAACACCAAAACACGAACGATGAACCGTCTGCATGAGAAGTTAATAAGTACGCACCACTACTCCCGCGGGGCCAGATAAATGATAGTTGCCTACAATCTGTCTCTTTCCGGCTATAGCGTTGCTGACTTAATCAGCTCGGAGTTTGGTCCCCGACAGCAACGCCCTTCCTTTGATGCACGTTGCTTGTTCCTTTTTGTTACAGTTGGTACAAACCACTTCCCTGCAGAGGGGAGCGGAGCGGAATAGTCATACTCATCGTCACATTATCGCTAGCAGCAGAACATGGCATATTTTCAACCTGCAATACGGAAACATGGCAGAAAAATAGCAGCGTACCCTCAGTAGTGCCGTTCTAGCCGCTTCAACTAACTCCCCTCTTGTTCATAATATTATCAGTCATACTGGGATATCTGTGCTGGATATTCATATTTCGTTCATAAATTCGTTCGTATCGGGGCCGCCCACAATAGACCCATTGCGTCACACTATATAGCACCCATCAGCTGCGCATCCTGTTGTATGCATGGTTCTTCCTTTTCGGACTAATACTAAGGTATACAGTCTCAGCTGCAGTCAAACGATACTGGAAAATACCACGCACAGTTGTTCGTTTAGATAGTTAAAAAGTTGACACAGTTTCTATATTGAACTTTCTTTTGTCTATTTTTCTGCTTATTGTCATTACTCTTGTTATTATTTTCCTTGTTTTATTTTTGCATTCACCGGTTTAATCTTGCTTGTACAAAGAAGTGCATGGTTGCCTATACCTTCATTTAGTGTCATTGCTCTTTCTCTTTATTTGCCTGGCACCTTTAAGCTGTCTTCATTATATACATTGGGGAACCACACTAAACGAAGCATAGGAGTGGACGATGAGCCGTATTCCTTACTCAGACCCCTCTTCTTTAGATTCGTCAGGTGTGAATTCGCCTGTTCCATTCCCCAACAGTTACAACAGTCAAACGGCTCTCAACTCTGCCATACTCATTCCAGGACAGACATCGTCGGTAAATTTGCTTGCTCTCCAAGATGGCAACGGCACACCTACATATTACTGCGATGATGATGCAACGGGGAATAAGATGAAGCTGATCATCGTATGTGTCGGTCTGCCAGCCCGAGGCAAGTCATACATCACCAAGAAACTTCAGAGGTATCTCAACTGGATGCAGTATGAGACCAGGATTTTCAACGTTGGTAACATTAGGCGGCAGAAGAAGGAGAAACCTATGGCCTACCCTCTTCAGGGACCCGTTCCTGAGGGTGCAATCAATGATGATGACAAACATGATTCAACTTTGTTCGACCACAGCAACATCAAGAACCTACACAAAAGAGAAGAATGGGCAAGAGAAGCATTAGACCAACTTATGGACTATGTGATCAACGGTGCCGGTTCGGTTGGCATATTCGATGCAACTAACACAACAAAAGCCAGGAGGTCCTGGATCATCGAAACTATCAACAAGCGGACCAACGGTTCTATTAACGTTCTCTTCCTAGAGAGTATATGTACAGACCAGAGCATCATAGAGAAAAACATTAGACTAAAACTTTCTGGACCCGATTACAGAGATATGGAACCACAGCTCGCACTGGCAGACTTCAGAAAGAGACTTTCAAATTATGAAAAAGTATATGAGACCATAGATGATCGAGAGGAAGAAGAGAATAACAAATATGATATCCAATACGTCAAGATTGTTAACGCCGGCCGGAAAGTCATCTCATATAACATCAGTGGGTACCTCTCCTCACAGACTGTGTTTTTCCTCCTCAACTTCAATTTGTCAGAGAGACAAATCTGGTTGACCGTGAACGGTGAGAGTGTTTTCAATGTGGAGCAAAGAAAGGGTGGAGACTCTCCTCTGACCAAAAAGGGTGAGATGTTCGCAAGTGCTCTCCCCAAATTCATAGCCAAGAAACGTCAGGAGTTCAAACTCAAGAGACTCAACAGAGAATTTATAAATAACACAGATCATCTCGCCAAGTCATCTGCTGATGCAACAAGTGCTCAAGCTCGTTCAACGAACACAAGCCAACAGCAGGTCCCAACAGATGCTGACTACAATGTGTGGACATCGATGCTCCATAGGTGCATTCAAACAGGTGCATATTTCACACCCTACCAGTATCACATAAAGAGCTTCAGAATGCTGAATGACTTGGGATGTGGAGCAATGGATGGTGTGTCTGAGAAAGATTTCAGATCACAATATGCCATGGAATTCAAGAATCAGATGAGAAATAAGCTGGGATATCGTTTTCCTGGTCTTGGTGGAGAGTCCTACCTGGATGTTATCAATCGTTTGAGACCAATGATCATTGAGCTGGAGAGGCTAAAGGAACATGTGCTTATCATCTCGCATAGGGTCATAACGCGTGTTCTTCTTGGATACTTCATGAATCTAGATAGAGAAATGTTAACAGAACTGGAGGTAGAACATGGAAGTGTGTACTGTATAGAGCCAAAGCCCTATGGCCTCGATCTGAAAATTTGGCGATACGATGATGTCAATGAGGATTTCTATGAAGTGGATGAGATTGAATTCATGCAAAGAAAAAGGCGCAGAGGTTCCATCAGTGTGGGTAGTGATGGTACAGTAAGCATCAAGAGGAAGTCGGGGACCTTTGCTATGTCTGAAGTGCCAGATGCTGTTGGTGCTGAGAGACGTCGTAGTAATCGTACTCATAGCAATACGTCTACAACTCATGCTGCAGCTCTCCGTAAGCATCTGAAGGAAACGCTAAGGACCAAAACCAGTGGGACTACAGATTCCTCTCCAGCAGAGCTGGAAAACCAATTTGCGAGGTTCACATTTGGTGATTCGTCTCCCACCACCTTATGTGGTGGTGAGAGCGATGTAATCGAGGATGACGATAGCTCTACAGAAGATAAGAGCCCTGAATTGACGGACAGCAATCAGGTAGAAGGGGAAGAGGAGGAATTGACATTTGAGTTTAGAGCCCTATCTACTGGAACCAATACACCTGTGGAGAATCCACACTCTGTTGTTCCCAAAGCGAGTAGCAATCTTGCACGCATAGGAACTCCTGAGATGATGAGATCGACTTCTACTGTTGGTACCTCTTCCCATTACGTTATGGGCAGCCGCCCCGATTCCAGAAATGCATCTACCTTTGCATCTCCCAGGCTGCATGTTAATTCACAGTCTTCTTTTACAGGCCCAAATTCATTATCGAACTCTTTTCTTACTCACAATGATGTCAGCGAGATTCATACCCCTCCGGCACAGAGTGGCGGTTCCGATGATTCCAGTGGTCTCAACTCTAACTTAGGAGATGATGTCACTGAAGTTGGACTACTTTCGGAATTTGATCACCCCAATAATCAAGAACTTATCAGCAAGTTGAAGCACCTTGTAGACAACTCTAAAGATGGTTCAGTTGACGATGATAGAAGATCCCCCCCAAAATAAGTCCTGTGGAACAATTATAGATCCTTGTTCTACACTCTTTATGTGCCTTTGAATATCATTTCTGCTACATATTTTGTTGGGTGCTGTGCCTCGGGTTGCGCAGGAAGTCTTAAGATATAATTATGGCAGCACCACAAGAAAGCATTACGCATATAGACCACCCTACCTGGGGTGAACCCCTTAGAATGAGCAATTGCGTTCAAACGTTACATATAACTACTTATTTCAAATTATGTATTTTATGACTATTATAAACAAAATGACTACCGTAAGCCTATTTATAGGGTACTATGTATATATATTCGTTAGTTGTTCATACTCAGAGCCGCTTGGCACTGAAGTGCGGACATGAGAAGCCGTTGAAGATTTGGCAGAGCCCATCGACTAGCAGAAGTAGTGGGTACCAATACTTCATGGGAAGAAGCGATGATGCCATAGACCATATCCTATATTTCGTACGTTTGTGAAGAGTTTTACTGTGATATTTTCGTGGGTAGGAGTATAGATCACCATGTTTCCACTAAAACAGATACACCGTGTAGTATACGGCACCCCCCTGGCTGGAGCCCTTAGGGTGCGCCGCCATACCATGGCTAGACTGGTGATACCTTTGGTTGCGAACCCATCCGCAGGGCCCATATACAGAAGATCATATGCATCTATAAAAACAGATACCATAGATTGGAAACCAATGAGAACCGAAAAGCAATTGAGTAAAGCTCGGGAGCCAAGAAAGGGTAAAGGGATTGTGTTTGGGCTCCTGTGCCTGACCCCCGTCGTCACCTTCTTCCTTGGTATTTGGCAGCTGAAAAGGCTCAAATGGAAGAATTCTCTGGTTGCTGAATGCGAAGACCGTCTTACATATCCAGCATCACCTCTCCCCAAAAGTCTAAGACCAGAAGATGTCAAGAACTTTGAGTATCGTAAAGTGTTACTCACCGGTGAGTTTGATCACGATAAGGAGGTGTTTGTAGGACCCAGGTTATACGATGGTAAAAAGGGATATCTCGTTGTTGTGCCATTCAAAAGGTCCAATGGTGGTGCACCAATTCTTGTTGAGCGTGGTTGGATTTCAGAAGAAAAGATGGAACAAGACAACCGTACCCAGTTGAGATACTTGTCGATGCCGACTGGAGAGATCACCATAGAGTGTCTGCTAAGGGTGACACCTGAAAAGGGAATGTTCCACATAGCGCATGAGACAGGCACAACTGTTTTCAGATATGTTGACCTGGAGGCCATGGCGGCAGAAACAGGTTCAGCTAAGATTTACTCACAGGTTGTGCAGGATTTCAGAGACCACCCAGAGTGGATCAACAATGATAAATTGACATCCGCTTCAAACGAGTCAAATGCAAACACAAACCGCTCTTGGCTGAATCTTCTTCCTTTCAGCAATGGCCATAGCAAGAATCATGGTGACATTCTAACTGAAAGTTCAGTAAAACCCACAACAGACTATGATGCTTCTCTGGAGTTCAATTCAATGCAATTTATCAACGCTGGGATCCCAATCGGAAGAGTACCAAAGGTTGATTATACCAACAATCATATGCAATACCTTGTAACTTGGTGGGGGTTGTCAGTAGCGTCGGCATTTCTACTTGTTTTCATGCTGAAGAAGAAGAAGTTCATAAATCCACTAGACGAGAAGCTGGTGCATGCGAGGAGACATCAATGAGGATCAGATCTATATGACGAGTCAGACAAATTACCACTTATCCTGGGGCAACAGCTACTCGGATACTCATTTTGATAAATATTCTACTACTACCACTTGTATATAATCGATGATTAGTGTATATATTAATGGATAGCGTTTATCTAATCGTAGTATTATATTATTAAAAATTCCTCGTCCCAGCCCTCCTATCTCGCTGTCTGATATGGCCTCATCTTGCAGCGCACGTCTCCCCGCGTCGTGTGGACTCCTACAGATAAATGGGCCTGCATAAACGCGTATCAGTAATGAAATCAAAACAAATAATTGGCCTAGGAACAGAATATACAAAGCATATGATAAGTATATCATTTAGAATGAATCAAATATACATCTCAGAATAAAAACATATTGGATATTACACAGTGAAAGATTAATATTTGTGTTCTGGACCAAGATACACACCATTGTCATGAGCGCGCATACGAAGTCCAGCTACGGACAGAATCCATCATCACCAAATGAGAAACAACCTCATCTCCAGCAACAGCAGCGCTCCTCTAGGTCCACCACTCCCCATAGGTTATCTACGCGATCATCGATCTTGAACTCATCATCGCCAGGTGCCAGGCGTCATTATCCTGCTGAGATGAGTAGTTTACCCCTAGAGACTGCTCTCCCATCCGACACTTGGGCAGAGTTCTCAGACTCTGTGTCGACACTAGATATGAACATGCAACAACTAAACAAGATTCACGAATCTCTTGTTTCATTCAACGAAGGCTTTTCGGCATTTCTGTATGGCTTGAGCATGAACGCGTGGTGTGTAGAAATGGTGGAGAGACCCAGCGTTGAGAGTTTCCAGAGGCGGGGTAAGCTAAGAGATTTAGGCGTTGCAGTAAGGCAAACAGAGGAAGAATTTAGGCGTATGGTATCTTTGACTCCTCATAGACAAAACGGATTCAACAGCAATAAGTCTCCATATGTTCCAGATCGCAAGAACAATGATTCAACCAAAGCAAGAGCTGGAGGTGCACTTGCAGCTTCAAACCCAAATGTCCGCTCAGGTACTGGGTCGTCCCATGCCGCCTCTAAGCTGGCAACCACGACTGATAGGTGGAAGGTGTCGAAAGTTTCCTCCAACAATAACTCAGATTCCTCATTTTTGTCGGATAATTCAGGCTCGGTGAATAGGGCCTCTTCAATAGGAGCAAGTGCCGGTAATATATCGAAAATCCCGAGGAAACGAGGGATGTCTTCGTCGCTGGCAATGGAGCAACGATCCCAAGCGCCTACTGATTCTCGATTAAGGCGACCATCTGGCGCAGTGAAGACAGCCAGGCCACCATTTAGATAAAACAGATAAATACATGACTGTTACAATTGGCAAACAATATATTGACTAATGTGCACAACCTCAGCTATGCTGTTTTAGTGGTGCCGTAATAACTAAAGTATGTATAAGGAATGTCTCCATTTTTTTTCTTCAACCCTCTCATCAGTAACTGCACCCATAGTTTCAACTATGCCTTTGGAATTTTCAAACTCTTGCTGATCATCGCACATCCCTGGAAGAAAAATACAATGCTGAAAGGATGCCACTCATAGAATGTACCTTCCCATAGCAATCCACCTGGAAGTCCGAGTTCCGCACTGTACCATCCCTGATGAACGAGGAACGCCATGAGCGCAACAAGCCACAGGGAAGTGGGGATAGGGAAACCCTCAAAATATTTTGACTTTCCCTGCGCATTCTTTGGAATCTTTGCCACTGTCACATTGAACCTGGCCAATCTGGCAAGACCACAGAGGACACAGTAGGTGAGCATGAGAACATCGATTGTTGTCTGGAGACCAATTGCGAATGCGATGGATGCTGGGGCTACACCAAATGAAACAAGATCTGCCAATGAGTCCAATTCCTGACCCATCAGAGAGGATTTGTTTCTGAGTCTGGCCACTCTTCCATCAAAGAAGTCAAAGAAGAGGCCAAGCACGATGAAAAAATGAGCACGTTGGACATAGTGGGTTTTGCCGGTCAGGGTGAATCGCAAACATGAGATAATGGAATAGAAACCACTGAAACCATTGAGCATCGTTATGAAGTCTGCCATGTGTAAGTTCCTGATCATAGAAAAGTGTCTCTCATCAGAAGTGAAAGCGATGAAATCATTCTCATCTGGAGGCGAGAGTGGTTCATCTGAGGAAAGCGAAAACAACGACGACCTTCTACGCAAGGGCTTCCTGGTTTCATCTCCCTCAATGAGCCCATCAGTGTCAACATCAGAAGCAATCGCCCCTGAAGTCACATTGTCCAATTCATCGGTGGTGGGCTCTTCAGACGAAGCCTTGCTAGATCTAGTTCTCCTCTGAGACATAGTCCTTGAACAACAAACTATATAATATAAATGATCCGATGAAGGTAAAACGGCAGAACAACAATTGAAATCACACGGGGTTTATTTATGTATTACCCAACGCGTATCTTTCTATATTTATCTGTTCTTCAAGCCTCTCAAATATATATATATATAGATATATAATATAAATTATTCAATCATTTACCTTTCTGTACTCTGGTGGTGCGGGTAGATCAATCAGCCCGGTGTAATGTTTACAGATGCAGACTATGTGTAGTCTCTATGCAGTCTCCATCCAACAAATATAGCAATCGCCATCGATCACATGGCAGCGAATTGTGTGGGTAGCAGCAGCTTTGCTTTCCATCTACTACTGCAGTGAGCAGAATCCAACATAACCTACCTAGACAGCGAGGAAGCTCCTACGTGTGTGTAAGGTGCATCTCTCTCACCCTGGGGCCCGATGGCAGACACCATATTGAGCCGGTCATATAACGCAGAGAAAAGCGAGAGTACAATGGGCAGCATATAGTGAAGTTCCGTGGACTTGTGGTCAACAGAATAAAAGGATAGGGTGGCATATTACATCATACTGGGAATGGTGAGTTAAGCAGAGAGATATCTTTGGAGCACCATACTTTCCTTATTTGGAAACCAACTGAAGCCACGCTTGCAGGGGGATGGAGTAGTTATCCGTTTTCGTGTTATATAAGGCCTGCATTGTGCATTAAGCCATGCACTGCACCATCGACTTCCTGCCTCCCATACCACACGTAGCTACTGCGACCGCTCCGGTTGCTGACCGTGTCTGTTCCGCCTGCACACGCAGCTATGTAGCGCTTCGCCCTTTACGCGAACCATTAACGAGAAGCCGGGGGCGGAGGGGGGAGAAGTGCCCCATTCATTGATCAGTGCATTCATTGAACAATGCATTCATTAATGCGTACAGCAAATACTTGCTGATTCCCATGTTACTAACCCGTGGAACATATCCCAAAGAAAATATAGCAAGGAATCCAAAGATGTATCATAAACCCTACAAGCAGATACATCACATCGGCCCCACACCGCCTCCCCTTCATCTGCTCACCATCTAGCCTGTTCAAGCTGGTGTAGTTTTGCCCTCCCCTGCCGATCCGGCCCTGTTCTCTTGCATTCACTACTATAGCAATTCACCCCTAACATACATACACCGCCTGCACCTCAATAGCTGGCGCCTAGCACCTAGAACTATTCTTGGTAATATAATTGATATTCCCCTCCGTCTCTTACGGTTGCCCCTGCCATACATACATATCCCTCACCCGTATACTTATGGCAGTCCGTTCTCCCTCCCTCCCTCTCTCCCCTTCACACCTACCGCCAACTGAGGCACGGCACACACCACTGACCACACACGCTTTTCCCTTCCACCTCTTTCTTTGTCCGCTTTTCCCAAACCTTTCCGCTTACACAGCTGTACATAGTTTTTTTCTTAGCACATTGTGATACAAGTGAGACCACGCTATTTCACAGGTGATAGAATATTTCTGATTCGCCTCCATCCATAGTTATCAGTTATTTTTTGTGGTTTCTCTGACTGCACCAAGACTTTTAAATATTCTTTCAGTCTTCTTATCCAGACCTTTTAATACAGGTTGAAATATCCTCTCGCTTAGGCTGTCCTGTGTTATCGTTTGGCACTGAGACGCGAGCTGCCACACTCATTCGTTCTATGATGGTTTCATTCTGAGTTATAACGATCAAAATACCGTGAATATAATCCAGATAACAAAAACATATAGCACCACAACACCCATCAAGATTAAAAACACATATTAAAAAAAGGCACCTACACAAGATCTCTCACGTGCTTTTTCCTCCCTCACACTCACTCATTCACAGATATCACCATATACCATGATCCACTTATTGCCCATACTTGTGGGAATTTTCACAGCTATCCCTTATGTGTCAGCTGACACAACTTTAGGATGTTATGCCGATCTTCCCTCATCATTTACCTCACAGGGCACGTACATATATCAGTCTTCATCTTACTGCTCCGGACTCTGCGCTGATTACAGCTTTTTTGCTCTCTTCAACGGAGATGTTTGTTACTGTGGTAACTCTGCTCCTTCTGGTGATACTTCCAGCAGTTGCTCTGTTAGCTGTGTTGGTTACCCAGCAGAGCCATGTGGTGGAACAAGTGCATACAACTTTTTTGCCATAGCAAACAACTACGTCTCTGATAGTGGCGATAGTTCTTCTTCTTCTACTTCTTCGGATTCCACTGAAACTGCAGAAGAAACCGGCGCAACAACATCAACCCCAACTACCACTGCTTCTACACAGGCTGGTGGTACCGCTACTACTGTCCATCAGATCACCTCTGTAGTGTCGGGTACAGGTGGTCAGGTTTATACCTCTGTGGTGTTTATCACAAGTACATCCGCTGCATCTGCATCTTCTCCTTCATCCTCAGGTTCAGCCTCAAAATCAACCTCGAATAAATCGGCAATAATAGGTGGTGCTGTTGGAGGTGTCGGCGCTGCCATTATAATAGTTGCAGTCCTATTTTTCTTCTTGTTCTGGAGACGTAGGAGTGACGATGACTACTCACATTCTAACTCGTCGGTAGTAGACGATGCTTTGTACGATGAGGCCCTCAAGCCCACAAATCCATTTGAAAGTCCCGAGGACAGTATGGAGATGACTGACCAACGTTTAAATCCTATACTTCTGGGAAGGAGAAGATTGAGTGAAGGGTCACTCGCTGATGCTGCGGATTATTCAAGGAAAATCCTCAGAGTGGCCAATCCCGATGATGATGATGATGATGACGACGACGAACAATATCAGAGATGAATCGGAGTAGCCCCATATTTCGCCTCATCGTTGTTGTTAACGTTTTTTTTTAGAATGGGGCGGATTTAAAATTTCCCATTTACGTGTTTGACTGTTTTATCTCTTTTTTCACCTAATGTTTTTATTTGTGCGTTTTCCTCTATCTGTTTTCTTTCAGATTTTGTGTTTGTATTATTGGTTGCCGGTGGCGGCATTATCTAAGCTTTGTTCTGAATTTGTTATGGCCATTATGGCCTAATCTATATCTCCATTCCCATATGAATATATTATATGCCACCACGAAGAAGGGATACCCCTTTTGCTTTGGTGAGCTTCCTACTTAAAAAAAAGATGTTTTAAATCGACGATAAAGTACAATAGTCTATATCTTTTTGTATTTGGAGCAACTGGCAAAAAGCTATTGGTATCCCTTTAGTGCTGAAAAAGCCTCACACATAACTACTACACATATTTGTATGGGTTCATGATCGCATTTGGATCATATGCAGCCTTAAGCTGCTTGATCAACTTGATTTCTACATCGGACTTTGAGTATCCAATGTAGTTCTTCTTCTGGAATCCCAGCCCGTGCTCAGCCGAAATGGAACCATGCTTTTCACTAATCCACTGGTACACAAATGGCTCAAGTTGCTTCTCCACATCCTTGGTGTATCTCCTGACGCAAACATTGAGGTGCAGGTTTCCATCACCAATGTGGCCATAACCAACAGCATCAATAACTGGGAACTCATCAGTATCACCAACTAAACCAGCATTGTTAAGTCTCTCGCGCACAGCCTGGACAAGCTCGTACATCACAGGAAGGGGAATGGAAACATCGTACTTGTACACACCGCCTCCTAAGTTGGAAGCCTCAGAAATGCCTTCACGCCAGAACCACAAAGTCTTCAGCTGTGACTCATCCTGGGACACAACACCATCTGCCACAAGGCCCTCCTCCATAGCGGCCTCGAGGAAAGCCTCGAGCTTGGCGTCGTCATGATCTTTGTTGCTACCAGAAGTTTCAATGAGGACATAGAAGGGGTATTCAGGAATGGGATCTTCACCCTCACCAGCCTCCTGTAAAAGCGGGTGAGCCGACTTGAGGAATCTGTGAGTAACAACTTGGGACTCTCTGTCCATGAATTCAAAGGCAGAAAGAATCTCACACAGCTCACTCTTTGCCTTCTTGAAGGTTGCCTGTACTGCCTCATACGACTCCAGACCAAGGAAAGCAATGTTAACAGCCTTCGGTCTTGAAGGACAGAGAATAGAAACACCAGTTATGATTCCGATAGTACCCTCAGAACCAATGAAGAGCTGCTTCAAGTCGTATCCAGTGTTATCCTTGCGAAGAGCGTGCATAGAGTCAACAATTGTTCCATCAGGTAACACGGCTTCAAGCCCCAAGACGGAGCCATGGAGGGAGCCATATCTGATCAGCCTCAACCCACCCGCATTGGTAGCCACATTACCTCCAATGTGACAAGAACCCTTGGCTCCTAGGTCCAATGGGAAAATATAGCCATTTTCTGCGAGGAAGTTGTCAGCATTTTCCAAAATGAGACCAGCATCGGCCTTGAGGATACCTGATGTTTTGTCAAACGATCTTAATTTGTTCATGTTGGAGAGAGAGATCACAACCTCATCGAATACAGGTACAGAACCACCCACCAATCCTGTATTTCCACCTTGAGGGACAACAGCGAGCTTCTGTTCATTGCAGTATTTCAGAATGTTAGATACCTGCTCAACAGTACGGGGTTTCAAAACCACCTTTGATTCACCGCAGTACTTTCTCATGTGGTCCTCATTATAAAATAGGAGATCATCGTGATCGGTGATGACGCCGGAATCTGATAGCACCGATTTGAAGAAGGCAATATGTTCGTCGTTCAATGCGCCATAACTACCACGCTCCAACGCAGGGTATGTCTCTTTGGTCAATGGTACAGCCTTAGTGGAATACTTAAAGCTCGAAACAATTGCGCCTCTGAGTACACCCGTCGTAGTCAGCACTCTTGAGACCCTGGAGGCTCTGGATGCAATGTGCGATGCGCGCGCGAACCCCGAGCTCTTTGGGCTTGAAAGTGCAGAACGAGCCAGCATATACATGATGTGTGTGGTAAGAGTAGGAGTCACACTATATGTTCTATATTATAACCTTTATAAAGGGGTATACAACACTGTGCCAAAAATCTTGAACCAAATTCTCACGGATTTGATAAGAAGACTGACTCTTCTGATGCTGAAAAATAATACCCTACATACACAAACTGTGGAGTCACAGCGTGTGTCGCACTACTGCTCTGTAAACTCAACTGTGCGAGCGCCTTTCCTGCGGTGTATAGTATACATGCGGACAGCGCTTTCCGTATTAAGAAAGAAAAAGAGCTGATAGCTGCAGCGGTATGGTATGTCCTGCGTTTTACGTACCATAAAGGCAAGCGATGGCCGGTATCGCAATTGACTTACGAAATAGGCAAGACTGAGATATCGGTGAGAGACTTTACCAATGGATTTTCTAAATTGATAAATACTGGCAGCTCGGAGTGTCCTCGAGGCACAGTTTTGACACTGTCATATCACTTGAGCCCGTCTAACCTCTTTTCCTTAGCACCCTTATATGCCACACACACTCACGAAGTCGGATTGATTTGCAGCAAAACCACAGAGAGCCGAGCCGATGGTATCAGAGCAGGCAGCATGGTCTGTGCTCTGTATATGCGCATTATGCGACCATGCTGGCCTCCTACATAATAATTGTGCCTGCACCCCATAGAAATGCGCACTGCTTAAAATCAGTGATGGTAGGTTGTTTGACCGCCTGCATATACCAAACGATTCCTGCACTCAGCCATTAAAAACATTACATTTTAATTGATAAGATACCACTATATATTTATTTATTTACTGTATCAGCAGTCAATTTATTCAGCTTTCAATAATCCTTATTCTTTGCCGTGATCATTTATAAATCACACCAAGCTCAACTGTACCTCACTTTGGTGCTCCATACATCCTTTGTTGCATTCAATTGGAACATAAGTAACCAACATATAACCATGCCATTGTCTGAGATTGTGCCTCCTCAGGAGGAGGAGATCTATGAGTCTCTATCGGAAATGAGGCTGTATCTTTCGAAGCTTAAGTCAAACCATGGGTCATTTCTCAAGTCACAGGACATCCAAGTCTCCTATGACGCAACACTAAAGACTGTGAAGAGCATTAACGAACTACGGTCAACTTACCCCGAAGATGAGAAAGATAAATTGTTCCCCAACAAGGTAGATGTGATGATAGACGAGATCCTCCAAATCTTGGGACTGTGTTTCATGACTGTGGGATTGGTCAAAACAGCTCCTGCCACATACGCATCCTTGTCTACTGTACAACGGCTACTCGAACATCTCAACGAATCTGAGGTTTATACACATCAGGACTTGAAACCTATCAAAGATAGGCTCAACGAAATTGCGGCTATTATCGATAACTCTGCAGGTGATGTGGGGAGGGAAAAGGTGCTGGATGACAATGGGGATTTGGTTGATTCCAGTGTGTCTGAGTCCCAGAGCAAAGAAGAGAGAAGAATTCTCTCCTCTAAGTTACATCAGGCAATGGAATCATACCATGCGCTCGATATTAAAATACAGGAAATACCGGAGGCCCTCCAGGTGGTGTTATCAAAAGTGGTTGCAATCAGGCGAACTCTGATGAATCTCATCACAAGAATAGATCATCACAGCCCTCAAGAGCTGAAGGTTTTGAAGCAGGAACTGCAGGAGCTTGATCTCAGTGGTAGCTTTGCAGTCTCTGGTATTCCAACCGATGAGACTGTGGTTAATGAAGATTCAGTCGCCTACAAGAATGGTAAAGCACTGCTCCATGGCTTATTGGATGATTGTCATAACCTCATAAATGATATACAGGTAGGTGACAGCCAGGTGGACCCAGGATTGAGACCTTTGTATAAACAATTAGGAGATTTGAAGACAACTCTTGAAAACTTGCTAGTGACAAGACGCTGGACTCTTCGTGCTACAGACCTCTTCAATTATCAGCGCACTTTGCAGCAAATAGACAATAAGAGGGTAAATGGGGTATTTCTGTCTCAGTCTGGAGCAATGCCTTCAAAGGGGCAAGCAATTTTACTCTACTTGCTTCGTCGCTGTTATGCGATCATATACAAGCTACTGGAGAGCTGTGAGCCGGTAAGTGAAGCTCTCCAACCAGTACATAATCAACTGTCAACCGTCAAGCGCTGTCTGTTGGACGTGAAGCGCATGGGGGGCATATCATCCATCAGGGAGTTGTATCCTTATCAGATGAAGCTTGCAAGTATTGACAATATGCGTGAAGATGGTAAGTTCATGGTTGGATCACTAATTCCAGAAGGACAAGGTACACTAAATGCATTGCTGGCTGAGTGTTTTGATATATGTCATGAGCTCAAAATGGATCTCTATGGTGACGAAAGCGACGACACTGGTGTGAGCGGAGATGCAACTAAAGCCGATAGCAGTGTTGACAGCGTTGCGGAGGTTGGAACCAAGAGTGGGTTGGGCACAGAACAGAGATATGATGAAGAGGATGAGGATGAGGATGAGGATGATCAAGAAAGTGTACGGCCTACAGAGGAGGATTTGCCGAGTTATGCGGCTAGTGTGGCTGACAGTGACGCAGCGTATAGTGAAGCGACTACTGATTTGGAAACATGATTCATTGTTGTCCACTCAGACAATGTAATCGTTGATTCCTGTATTTAGTCATTACTCTTGCCTTTTAGCGTCATTTCCCTATTCCTCATTAGATGCTCTGTGGTTTTATACCGGAGCATCTTCGACCAGCATAATAATTTATGGATTCGGAAGTATGACTAATTATTGATACGTATATTAGCCGTTTGATTGTCTTACTTACTAGAGCAAATTTAATACAATTGTGATTATGAAGTTCATTGATGACTATGTATTTGTCCAGATTTCATATACAAGAGGATCATATTCATTTACTCTCCGTCATCTCTCTCTCCTTCTTTTTCTCCTCCCTCTGCTGAAGCATCATCTTCCTCCTGGAGCCAAACGACATCAGGCCACTAGGCTCACCACTCTCTCCCTCTGTACCTTCTTTTCTCCTTCTTCCAAGAGAAGCAAAGACACTCTTTCCGTCCTGTGTGAAAATCTCAGCTGTATCACCAGTAACTTCGGCACCAGAATTTCCAACAGGAGCTGGTGCAGGGACATTAGCAGATGCATTAGTGGAAGCGCTAGCATTGGCATTGGCATTGGCGTTTCCGGCATTTGCTCCTTCTCCACGATCCCTTGAGTACTTCCCGTTGTATCTTCTACTTCCCTGGTTATAGGTACCACTCATGCCTCCTCTGTGGTTGTTATTTTGATGGTAGTGGCCACCTGCTGATGAGCCTTCCGCTCTATTATGGTGCTCCCCTCCACGGTGGCTCTGACGTGAACTGTGGTGGTGGTTGTTGCCATTCCCTCCGTAGTGGGTGAAGTGTCCATTTGAGTTATTGTGATGATGATTGTTGGGACCAGCTAAAGATGCGGTGTTATATGTGTGGTTGTGTCCACCGTTGGCTGGTGCTCCCGTGTCACTGTGAAATCTGTATTCATAAGAAATACCAGGAACACGCTTCTCTGCTGTCTCAGGCACAATCGGAGATGTGGGGTCAGCGCCTTGCAAGATTGCATCCACTTCCTTGATGATTCTGATCACAGAATCACAAAGTGACTTTCTGCCGTTATACCCAGTTGGCTTTTTCCTCTTTTGGTCTGACTCATCTTTGTCATTTCCTTCAGCAGAATTGTTACCAGCTTCGTCCTCGTTTTCTTCATCCTCCCACTCATCCTCCTCGCCCGACTTAGCTGCCTGCTTGTCTTTCTTCTCGTAACACAAATTGGTGTTCCAGATACTGATTATGTCTTCATCTTTTCTGATACTCAGAACAATTCCACTAATATCCTGCTGAAGAAGATCTCTGTACTGATTCTCTTCTGGAATGAATGTACCGCCAAAAATGTTTAGCAATAATCTCTCCCAGATCAGAGCCACTCTCTTTTTCTGCAGCTTGACAGACTCAGACGAGTCATTCAAATATGCACTGCCGTGGTGGTACTTAGCATAGTTCGACACCTGACCTCTGCGGAAAATTCTGAACAGAATACGTCCCCCCTTGGCATTGACAGGGTCTTCCCAAATGGGTTTAACGCCACTTTTGAAAATCAAAAACTCAGTTCCTATCGGGAGGGAGCCTGGTCTCTCCAGGTTAGCAAGAGCCTGCCACATCTGCTCAACTGTGTCTACCTCGGTGGTTTCTTCGGAATATTCTCCGTTGACCTTTGCAGATGTTACTTTTGGGAAAGAAATCTGCAGATTAGAAGACAGATAGGAATCGAGTTCTTGAGGGGCCTTTGTGGCAATCTCTGCCGCAGCGTCATCTCCATCTGCGGTCTTCTGTGGTACTTCCTTCACAGCATTTTGTCTCTTCCTCCAGTGGTGCCATATGTTCCATGAATGTTGTAATGGGTGCAAGCGAACCTCTGCAGGAGCAGCAATTACCCTTGACTGGCTCACAATTCCATTGTCAAAGAATTTAGAACCAGAAAGCATTTTTCAGAACTCACTTCAACACCTGTGGGGACGTTTTTGGGGTATAATTGTGTATCCTTCGACAAATCTCAAGAAAATCAATAATACATAAACTTGCTATGTCAGCAAGCGTTGGTACCACAAACTAATCCAGATACCTATTGGGGGGACAAAGTGTATACACTTTGGGCTCTTGGTGAATATGCAATCTATATGGAAGGCTTTATGATCTTGTGCAGAAATTTTTCAACTCTTCTATATGCTCTGTACGCTGTGTTTATAGAGAACAGCCTTATGCTTTGTGCGGGAAGCGAAAAAAAAGTACAGCAGTATTCTTTTTGATGTTGATAAATATCACCAATTATGACGTTTCTCATAAACCTATAAACCCAAGTGGCCTCGGTAGAATATAACTCAATCTCTGGTATCACACCATGAACCCTACCTGTGCCTAGGACACCTGCTAACGGCCCATTGAGTACACTGGTCAATTCGAGCTTTCCGCTCAGACGGGTCGTCTGCGTGCGAGTTTCCTCCAACAAATTTTTTTTGCCCACGCAAGTTGTGTCGTGTGTCTAGCAAGCTGCGTAGGAGGTGCTGAGTGCTTCGCTGCAGATGGCATGAATTTGGGGAAGGGAAGGAAGACTCAAGAGAGAGAAAGAAAACTTCTGGAAGAGAAGTTCACAGTAGGGGATTGGCCCAAGCTGCAGATGGGAGTGAAATGGGACAGAAGAAGTTGAGTAAGCATTACAGTAGTCGAACGCAATAATATAGATTTTTGAAATGTTCTAAGAGTAAAAACTTAACCTCGACGCCTAAGTATTTTGTTCTCCATCAGAAGACACACGTTACAGTCAATATTGGCACCATCACCTATTCGTAAACAACATTATATTTCAAAGCCACCTGGACTATGATCGATAGGCATGCGTAATTTAATTCATTAATAACTAGCAGTTATTTTGTTTATCATTTCAAACCTCATTCAGGAAAATTTAAAAGAACGACTGAAGTGATATATAACAACAATGGCAAGAGAGTCCATTTCAGACAGTCATTGCAACCATGCTCTTATCAAAATGAAGGCGAGGGACAACGCGCGGGGTAACGCACGATCATCCAAAAAGAAGTGCAGACATGGAAACTTGAAAAAAGAAAAGATTATAGTACATGAAATCTGTCGTAATAATCATTAACACGACAGTGATATTTTGTTTCACAATGCAATACCAACCAGAAACCAACAATTTTTGTTTTAACACGAGTAGAGAAGTCTCCAGCAAAAAACAAATCATAAAAAAGAACGTAAACAACAGCATAATCATCACCAATGGTTATTGAACTCTCTCTTGGTTTAAACATCAAATTTGAGCCATTCAAGGTCGGCCATATTAACACCGGCAGGCTGGACAGAGCCTGCACCAACTCTTTGAACAGACCCTGGTTGTCTGGTGCTTAGAGGTACAGCATCCAAATCCATTACCTCACCATTATTTTGATTCTGCATCTGCTCTCCAAGAGGGGGCATATTGGATACATTAAACCCAGTTACCACTGTTTTGCCAAGACCGGAACCTGAGGACAACCTCCTATCAGGGGCAAGGCTGGAGTTGAGAGCTGCAAAAGACGAAACAGAGCTATTCTTGCGCAATTTCCCAAATGCCTTGCTTACTCCACTCATGTTCTGGTTTGGAGGGATGATGCCTCTCTTCATATTGAACTCCTGGTGAAGACTGCTGCCGGTAAATTCCACAGGTGAGGCGGCCGCTGCCCCAGTTCCTAACTGAAAGTTGCCATTCATGTTTGAATTGGAGAGATTAGGAGACGAATACCCAGTGTTACCTGGCTGAGAGGTCATATTTCCCTCGAAGCCATTAGAGGCAGCGGGTGAAGAAGCACCAGAAAGGTATCCTCCATATTCATAACTTCCATTGCCAGCTGCTACTGCACCAGTCGATAGTCCACCGGCAGAGCTCACTGAATAATTCCTTGTGAACGACGATGGACCAGAGAGAGGAGAGGACGGCTGTGAATCTGAATAGATCATGTTAATTCTACTTTTCCTCCTCTTGAAATTTGGCATTTCATACTGCTGCTGCATATTAATAGGGAATGAGCGGTTGGGTACTGAAGAGGAAGGTGAATATGCTGAATTTGGTGATTCACCCATCTCTGTCATCGTCTGTAGGGGCTTGGGTTGAATTGGAACCTCTTTCTGTAACTGCATAGTTGGCACTGAAGATCCTGAAAGAGGCTTTGGCAGAATGGGTACATTCTTATACCTCTGGGAAGCAGCACTCATGCTGTTCTGGCCATTGTTGTTATTGTTAGGCATCATCCCAACGATGCCGTTAAAAGAAGAGGGCCCAGAATGTATATCAGGCAACAAGTGTGCATTACTTGGAGCTCTCATATGCTTATCCATCATTTGTGAGTTGGGAAGACTCCCATGCAGACCGTAATCAAAGTAGAATGACTTGCCGTCAGAATCGGATCCGTTGAAGGAGTGAGAAAATCCATTGGGGTAAGCGCCACGTGGATTGGCGTTGAGGACGGTCATGCCGCCAGTCATAAGGTTTCCGGTCAGGTTACCGGGCGTTGAAGATTGTCTCTTTGAGTTTCTCTTCTTGATAACGTCAGTCTTCAGGGACAGCGGCCGCATTGTACCGTGCAGCTTTTGGAACAGACCACATGCATTACAAAGGGTGTTACCATCTGCATCTCTCCTCCACAAAGGAGTTTTTGTGGTGTGGCAGTTGGAGCATTCCATAGCTGCGGAGACCGACGTGGATGATGCTGACTTCTGCAATTGTGGCTGTCTTTGTGATGCTTGCGGTATAGAGGATGACCTGGGTTTATTAGTGTTTGCGGCCGATGGAGGCAATTGGGTATTGGTATTGGTATTGGTTTGTTTTGGGTATTCCTCCTGATCATGAGGACCCACAGACTGGCTCTCTCCATTTTTGATCTCATTAATAGAGGGTGAGGATGTCGCTGAAGGGATGGAATGGAGGCTTGAATGAGGGCTGACAGCTTCTGTGTTTGAAGACGAAGATGCAGCGCTGGCCTTCGATGTTATGATGGAATCGGTGGAAACCGGTGGAGACATCTTTGATTGGGTGGATGTAGCATTGGTAGCTGTGGCATTGGTTATACTGGCAGATGTAGTGGAATGAGTTTTTGCGAGGTGTGATGCCTTTGCGCTCCCACCAAGAATGGATGATAAATTGTCTGTTTTTATGTTTTGTCTTTCCTTCGATACACTCCTTTTTTGTGGTGTGATGTCGAGTTTAAGGAAATCATAATCAACGCTCGAAAGATTCTTATCAGTGCTAAGCTCCCATAAAGCCGACAAGTCCATTTCCAAGGGCAGCCCAAAGTTACCGTTAACGGGGTTCTTGAATGTGGAGGTGGAACCTTGAATTGGGCTGTCAACGAGTGAGAGAGGTGTGACTGTGTTTGCTAACCCGCTACTGGTTGCTGTTGGACCAGCACTGAAACTTCCTCCTGAGTTATGTCTTGATGTGTGAGATGTGCTCGTGGGGGTGAGTTTGCTCAGTCCAGCGTTGCTGTAACTGTGGGGAAAATTGCCTGCAGCTCCGTTGTTATTGTTGGAGCTGAACGCATGCTTAGGAGATATGCTCTCCACAGACAGTGGAGATAGATAAACCAGATCATCTGTGAGCTCCCTTGAAGGAAGTCCCATCATTGGGTCGGCATCGCCGCCTTGGGTGCCTATGTCTGTGCCGTCATTTGCAGATCGCCTCTGAGCATGCCTTGATTCCTCGCGCACGGATCTATTCTCTATCCGTGGGTACAAGTCCAGCAGCTTCTTGGCGGACGAATAAATGTCCCAAATTGGAGTCGAGTCCATGATGAGAAGTAGTAGCTGGGGGTTCTCTACTGGACCCCGCTTATTGTTAATTTGCCGGTAGCTGTGTGGTTAATCTGCCTGGGTGCCTGGGTCAACGGATCCAGTTTACTTCCATACACGTACAAAAACACCTCAATAGGATTTGCGAAAAAATGTTATAGAAGGTCTGAACTCAGAACAATGAATTATACGACAAGCGTTTTTAGTTATGTCTGATCAAGATTCGAATGGACCCTTCTTGGCTGAATAGTCTCGTGAAAACCTTTCTATGTTGCCTTAATCACTCTACAGCGCATATACAGAGAGACTCACACTCATACACACCACTTGCGAAAAGCTAGCGTAAGCCATCTGTTTTGGAGACAGAGGTCACTAAGGGTGTGTGTAAACGAGAAAATTACAGTAGGGCCCAGCCTTCACACCCCCAAATCCTTATGCAATAAAAAATGGGATTACTTTCTTTTCTTTTTCCCACCAGCCGGGGCACGTAACACTGCGTCGAGCTTTACGCTTGCCAGGCTTTTGGCATACTGCAGCAGGGAAGAGCTAGCGCAAGGGCGGTGTGTACCTTTAAGGATAATTTAAGGGGATATGAAAATAGTGTCAAAATATCCTTTTGGGGAGCTGTTTCTTACATCAAATGGGCGGTGACCAGCTAGGGGAACTTTGCTTTTAGGCCCAATGTCTCGTGATGCATCCCCCCTCCCCTGTCAATCACCCTTACATGTTCTCGTTTCGCGGTAAAAGCATGTGGATCCAGCCGAGTGGGGATAAATGGACGGAGTTACCCTCTGTTTCTGGCGTCCGGTTGAGATGCTTCTTTGGGACAACCGCCCTGCTTGCCGGCAATTGTGCAACGGCGAAAAGGGTAGCTGTCAGGAGCAAATTGCCGCGATGGGGGGACGGTAAGGTTGTGAACTGCATCATTTACAACGAATGTCAATTAAAACCAGATGTTCTATAATATGCTCGAAATTAATTTGAACATCTGGCTGCCACTTTCACATTCTACTCATCCAACAGCTGTGAAACGCGGATTGACACGGATTGGTGCCAGAATCACACACACACAGCCTGTGTTGAGGAACGATCGCTTAGTCCGTTGTACAATGCTCAAAGCCACCGCAGAGGCGGAGGTGCAATGAAGAAACTGACTTCTCCTGTCTGTTTCAACTAATAATCCGGAATGGAATAATACTCCTGCACGTCACCGGTGCAGAAACACACCACCGCACGCTCGGCAACGTAGGTTACCCGGTTACCTACACTGTGTAGGTAAGTCCTGCAATTGTCAGATGAGTGGGCTTTCTGCTTCCTATTGCAGACATGGACATCGCCGTGCGTGAGTATGCCCAGCATAAAAACACTGAATATACGAGAAATCTGCGTTGCACTCCGTGAGCGTTGAAGTGATTTGGTTTCCCTTGGGTCCATTGAAATATCAGCAAGAAACAAGATTCTTTGATCAGCAAGACAAGATTCTTTGATCGAATGCGCATCTACTTGCACCATCCAAGCCATGTAGTATACTGCAGTTGGGGAGTAGACGTGGTGCGATACATATGGATGCTTCTACCTCTGTGTGTTCGCATTCAACCTTCCGCTATACCACATAACCTGGGGCCCGCCTTTAAGAGAATGTACGGGTCTGGCACTATGTTCCCTCTACTTGCTACAGCATAAATTGAGTGTAACGTTGAATATAGCATATGAAGCATCTCTGACGGCTCTACCTACATATATTGATGCGCATGAGCATCCGCGCCATTCCATTCGTGCAAGAGAAGCGTCAGCGACGTAACACGATGCTGCTCGTCAACATAACGGCCTCGTGGGGCCCCTTCACATGCAATAGCACGGTATCCTACCCTCTCTACGGTAGACTGTCGGTTAACTATCTATCTCACTTGAAGCCTGTTAACTGGGTTGCTTTAGCCTTCTAAGCTACACCTTCATTAAGGTGGAGGTTAAGATCACCTGTTACTTCCCCTTCTTCAGTTAAAACTTTTCAACAAGAAATCGGATCAAGAAAACCCCAGTTTTAAATATCGTAAATATTGGACAGTCTTAAGTTTAGTAGTATTGAAATTAATATATTTCGGGCCCACGCTTTGCAAATCAGTTGGTTTCCCACCTTCCCAAAAACATATACAAATAATCATCATGAGTGGTTGAGGTTAACTGATCTATCGTTATAGTAACTGTCTCCTTCAAGACTTTTTTCATCACCCTCACCCTCAAACAGTAAGCTGCAAGGTTTCCCTCTGCCTAAAGTTTAGTATGAAGTCCGTAGATTTCACCGTTTCTTACTAACAGCGCTGCATTTGGAGCGTGCGGCTGCACATAGTAAACTCGCCTTTACCTCATGCATACTCGGCGCAAGGTATATGAGCGCCAACACCAACAAAGTGTTCTCATAGCAAGGTTGAAATCCCACAATTAGTAATAATTTGTTAAGTGGATTACCAGAAACAAGTCATCAAATAATGGAAATAACGCCGGAGATAGAGGGGACAGTTTCCAGGCTTGGCAATGGGCATATCACCCCGCACAGGCAGGGGTTTGATGCTCGCTTACGGACGATGCCGTTAGCTTTCGACTGAGCTTATTAATGTCAAACTATAAATTCATAAAGGAATAGTGGCAAGCATACTATAGCCAATGTAGCCAATGTGGCCATGTTTTCCAATGCTGTGGGTGGAATATTCTGGAAAGCAGTTCAATTGTTGCTTGCCTAATACATAATTTCTAATCGTATTCCTCAATTTCCAAGAAGAGCGTCCATCAGAATCCTATAAGAAGAGTGCGATAACACCTAATTCTCTAACGGTATATTTAAGAAACCATTGAATAGTACTCCTTTCAAAATAACAAACAGAAAACCAATCAATTGAACTTTTAAAGATGTCAAAGGTATACTTTGTAGCCGGTGGTAACCGTGGTATCGGATTTGAACTTGTCAAGCAAATCAGCTCTGCATCCAAAGACAATGTCGTCGTTGCAACTGCCCGTGAACCAGAAAAGGCTACTGCCTTGCAAGAGTTGGTCAAGGCAAACCCAAATATCAAAGTTATCAGATACGATGTCTCCTCTCAGGAGAGCGCAAATGCTGCTGCAAAAGCCGTTGAGGAAGTTCTTGGTAAGGATGCCGCCATTGATGTATTCATCCACAACTCAGGGATTGCTGTCTCATCTGGTGATATCTTCACAGAGCCAGAAGATGCATTTTTGAAGCATTTTGAGGTTAATACCCTCGGTGGCCTCCGTTCGTTCAGAGCTTTCTACCCACTTATTAGCAAGAGCTCTGACAAGCAGATTATCTTCGTCTCCAGTCTTTTGGGTAGTATTGCGCAGTACGTCAAGGTTCCAGGACTCACTGCAATCTCATACGGCCAGTCCAAGGCCTCTCTGAACTACTTCATCAAGGCAATCAGTGAGTTCTTCGGAGATGACGGTTTGACTGCTGTCGCTGTTCACCCAGGAATTGTGGCCACTGATCTTGCTGAAGATCTAATCAAAAATATTCCAGAAGGTGCCATCAAGGTCTACACACCAGCAGAGAGCGCTGCTGGCTTGGTCAAGGTCTTTTCCACTCTCACTCATGCCAATAACGGATCCTTCCTTACAGTTGAGGGAACTGAATATGCGTGGTAAGCCCTCGGCTTCTATATTGGAGCACATTTTCATGTTCATCACATTTTAGTGCCATATATATCATAAAACATGAGTACCATATATATCATCAAACATGAATACTATTCTCTTTTATACACAATTCGCTCATATTCCATTAGTCCATTATAGTAATAGCATGATCTACAACTCATCATGAGCATCCTGTGCCTTTTGTGCTTTCTTAGTCTTCTTGGTCTTTCTGGCCTTCTTCGGTGGTTTTCCTAATCTGTAAGACTCCAACAGCTGTCCTTTCTCGCTTGCAGGTCCTTCAAGTGGCGTGGCAAATCCAACCAAAAAATCAGTTAAATGCTGCCTGCCGTATTCAGTTCCATTATATTTCGATAATGCACCATCCACCGTCTTGTCCGCTATAATCAGCTTGGGAAATGATTCCTCCTCTGTCAAGTTGAACCTCTCTCTAGCCCACTGCTTCTGCTCCTTTGATATGTACATGTATCCAATCTCCAACTCGTTTAAGAAATCTATAGCAAGCGATTTGATCAAGGGGGTAGGTTTATTCATCTCTGTCAACAAAAGAACCCTACTCTTTTTTGAGCTGGAGTTGACATCGAGAAACTTTTCAACGGTGGTATCCTTCACCCTCTTGACGTAGCTCTTAAGCCTAGAACGAGCGAAATCAAGAATCTTCTCTGCGCTTCTCTCTCCATTATAAACCTCCGGTGTGGTGAATTTCTTTGTGTTCTTTGAAGAATCCGACAGATCAACCTTATGCGGGCGAAACACCATTACCGTGGGGAAACCCTCAACCTTGAATCTGCCGCAGATGGGCTTGTTTGCTTCTTCATCACAGTTGACAGCGGCAAACTGTATAACCCCATTCGCGGCCCTGGATGCCTTTCTGTATTCTGGTTTCATCTTCTGACAGTGACCACACCATGGGGCATAGAACTCCACAACACTAGTGTGGTTTGTGCGGATCACCACATCGTCGAAATTATGGGATGACAGCTCATAGATGTCCTTGGAAGAGGTGTAGAAACTCTCAGCAAGGGCTACGCCCAGCAGCGTGGACAGAAAAGCAACACTCCACAAACTCAACCACATTGTCCGTAAATGTAGTAATTATGCTGTTCCAATAATAAAAATATCACTACTGTCCCAAAACCCTCGAACCACCTCCTTATCTAATTGATCAATCCTCTCCATATGAAGGACGGACTTGGGTTTCTTTACTAAGCGATAACGAAGAAGAGAACACCTCAAGCGATGAGCACCTCTGCCATTTCATCCTACGAGTCGCAGCGATGCTTCCAGGGAACAGGCGTTTTACCATGCGCTACAAAGACGGTAAGACCGAGGTAGGGGCCTTACCCTACTTTGTCATATCTTAAGGTAGAGCCAGAGATGGAGAAGCGAGCACAGTGAAGAGACTCCCAAAGAGAGACGTTGAAAAGTACCAAGTGGTCGAATCATATTGCATTTCATAAGGCTGCTGCTTGCTACCATTTTGCATTATATATATACATGTATATATATTCATTCCACATCACATAATGCTCACAAAATATTTCTCAAAGGTGGTTGTGCGGTTTAACCCATTTGGTGTCGAAGGTGAGTTTATTCTATGGAGTTGCAAAGAAGGTCTATAACGGGTTATAGACGAGAAGAATGGAGAGAGAGATCGCGATCAGCACTCAAGCTTGCCCTGTGCTAAGCTATTCAAGTGGTTCGTTGTTGAATTCCAGCTTTTCTTCAACCCTTCGTGGTAGTTGTATCGCGAGTATCAATAAAAATCAACTTACTAACACTTAATCTCGTTTAGGCAAATCAGCTAGATTGTTTCTCGCTGCTATTCCTCCTTCATTGAAAGGTTCTTGTTCGATACAGCATGAGGTATTGACCTCAGCTTCAATAGAGAAACCCACAGTTAAGGTGACATTCAAGGACAAAAATGTCATAGAGGCAGACCCAACCACCCTTAGTTTCAGCGAACTATCAAATGTGTTCGATAGACATTCCAGAAAATTGAAGTTTGAGGAGTCCATAAATGCTTAAATGCATTGTAGTGATGTGGTAATAATGTACTTTATTTGGAGAGGTATCATATCGGTGTTGTACAGTTACAGTCTCCAGGTGAATCCCTCATCGCACTTAGACATATAGGCTGGTGGTTCCCTCCGTTCAAAATGACTAAAGAGCTTACCAGACGGGCGCCCTGCTTTTGGGATGGAGCTGATCAATAATTCTTGTATATAGCTTAAAATAAATATATTTTGATGGGGTTAGCCATATATTGAGTTCTAGGGAAGTTCATCATATCTTGTGGGAAAGCTCTCTGCTAAGTGCTGCTAAGTGAATTCTTAGTATTATGTAAGCGATGGTTTACCTCAAGCTGCATAAATTCTTTTTTCGAATGGTTTTTATTTATGCATAAGTGATGGGTATGTGAACTCCTATCTGTTGAATTTGGAGGATATATATATCTATATTCCGGGTCATTCTGTTTTATGTGGTCTAGATTATAGCGTATCATAAAATGTCAAAGGCTGGAGTGCCCAGATTCTCCAAATCATCTATCGATGCCGATAGCTACGAGGCTCAGTTGGATAGGGCTCTCAACAGACAAAGAAACAGCAGCACTGGCAGTAACAGCAAAAAAAGCAAACAAAGTAAAAGAGCAACTGCTGAAGAGAGCGATGATTACGATGATGATGAATTTTCCACCATCTCATTTGGAGCTCTGAGCTCAGCGCAGGATAAGATGATGAAGGATAATAACAAAAGCAAAAGCAAAAAGAGAATACAGAAGGTTGGACACAGCAAACCGTCTTTCAAAGATAACCACACTTCCGATAGTTCGCGTGATTTGAGGTCTTACTCAGGCGACGTGAGTGATCACAATGGACCAGCAACAGATTCAGACTCAGGTAGTGAAATTGGTGGCTTTTTTGAAGAGGATGATGAAAACGATAACGGTAATGCTCCCAAAGAACAGAGCTTCAGAAAGAAGAACTCAGCATTAGATATGAAAAAGAGATCCAAGCATGCCCCCGCTGAGAGCACATCTAGAAGGCCTGTATCAAAGATACGTGAGATCCCAGGCCTTGTGGCAAACACCCAGAATAGTACAAGTCTGTACCGTGATATACGGTTTGACCCGGCATATGGTAAGGCAGACTTGAAGAAGGCTCGTAATGACTACAAGTTTTTGGATGAGTACAGGCAGAGTGAAATTCAGGAACTGAACAGGCTATTGAAGGATAACAAGACAAGCAGAGTATTAAGCGGGGAAGAAGTTCAGGATTTGGAATATAAACTGCAATCCCTCAAGTCAAGGCTGGACACCCTGAAGAACAGAGACTTGGAGGATAAGATTGTTTCTGACTTCACCAAAAAGACTGTCAATGAAAATGGTGAAAGGACTTTCTTCCTCAAAAAGAGTGACAAGCGTAAGCTTCTTCAGAAGGCTAAGTTTGATTCTATGAAGGGTAACCAGAGAGAGAAGGTGATGGAGAGAAAGAGAAAGAAGAGACTCGGGAAGGAGTTCCGTCGGATGGAATTTTAGAAGACATAGGTGTTGTATTAGGGTTTGGTTCATGGAGGCTCAAGTTCTGGAACCTTATGGTATGAGGGTTGGCATGTATATCGTATTATTTAATAGACTGATTAATCCGATTCAATAATAATCCATTCTCAATTCCTTTTGCTATAGCTAATATACTGAAGTAAATGTAATAAGTGAAGGAAATGCAACTAGCATCAAGCAAAAATACCATTATTTGCCGTGCTGTCAAGGAGGGGCGCAACTGATCAAAGCTGGCGACACCAAACGAAATGAAGTCGTCCACTATCAGTGCTCAAGGATGGATAGGTTACCGGTAACCACAACATTCTCCAAGATAGAACCATTAGGGATATCAATCTTTTGGCCATCGTTACAGACGATGATGACAGTTCCCTTCAACTGCACACCCTTACCAAAGGAGACGTTGCCTGTGACAGTCAAATGGTCGAGCTCCAAAATCTTTGGCATGTGTGGTAGCCTCTGCTGGAAACCACTCACCTTCTTGAAGTGAGAACCAAGCTTGATGAGGGGTGCTCCTCCAAATCTAGCTGGGTCCAATTTCAGGGCACCGTGCTCCAAGTAGAAAAGATCAGATTTCACCAAAAGCAAATCAGAACAGGTTTTCACTGGCAAGAATCTGGATCTTGGAACAACAACACCGTGTGCACCGTTGAAGTGTCTGATACCAGCACCAACAGCAGTCTCGAGCTGGAGGACAGTGACATCACTGTTACCAACTGTGATGGACTTCTGGTTAGGAATGATCTCGACCTGGATGGCATTGGCCTCTACGAGTCTTTTAATTGCCTTAAGGTTTATCCACAAGTTGTTGGTGTTGAAGTTCTTGAACTTCTTAATGGACTTGAACTCCTCTACGTGCTCTTTGGGAACCTGGGCAATCTCAAGAAGTCTCACCTGTCCATCGTATGAGATAAGGGTACCACCCTTAACATCGGCTCTGGTCTTGTCAGTGAGCTCCATGATATATTCAGCTCCAGTCTCAATCATGTGAGAAAGGATCTTGGTGTCGACAGTAGCACCAAGGTTGTCACCGTTGGAGACGAATAGGATCTCTTTACCCTGCTCCAACAATGCATCTAACTCACCAGAGGCGTAGAGGGACTCAAAAAGATCACCGTGGCCAGGTGGGTACCAGGCGTCCAGGGCATCATCAAATGATTGGGGGACTGGCAGCAGAGAATCCCTGTATATTCTTGGGTATCTAGACTGGTTGAATGTTCTGATTCTTATTCTGTGGCCCTGGTATTTCTTGATGAGGTGCTGGGTGTCATCATCGGTGTTGAAAGAGTTCATCAGCAAAAGGGGCACATCAGAGTCAAAAGTACGGTTGAGATACTCAATCTGTCTGACGGAGAGGTCCAAGAAAGATTGACCCTCTCTCACCTCAATGACAGACTTGGGACCGACACAACCCATGGAGGTACCGAGACCACCGTTGAGCTTGAGCACAGCCAGCTTGGAGAGATTCTTTGTCTCATCAGAAGGAACGGCAATGGTTTTGTAGTCAACAACCTCGCCCTCAGTCGGGGATCTGATTTTGTCCCAGTCAAGGGCAGTACCACTGGCCTTGTCGGCAAGGTACCTTCTGAAGAGAGCAAAGAAGGTATCCATCTCTGTCTCGAATCTCTTCTGAACCTCAGGAGGTTCGACATCATCAGCGAGCTTGTTGAGCACATTGCGCATCTGCGAGGCTGCAACACTGGTGGTAGTGTTGTCAAAGGCATACGCACTCTGTGACTTGGTATGCTTCTTTGGAGAACTGTAGTAACTCATCTTGTCGGGGGGACGTCGAGCGGTGGTTCGAAAATATGGTACGATACGCTGTTTACGTGTAGCTGAAAACCAAGACAGTGCTAAATAGAAGGGGCGGAATATATGATTCTTCAACAGCAACTGAAATAAACCGAGGTGATAAGAAGAAAGAACACAGACCAACAAGGATTCCCAGCATAACGCAACCAACTCGGAGACACTCCCCAATGTTTGGATTTCCAACACCGTGATCACTCCCACCTTGGGGAATTCCATTCCATCCAAGTCTGCTATTGCTGCACGGTAGAGGAATTTGCAGGAATCGAGAGATGCGACGCATTGCCTGCACGTAGTAGTGCAACACGCCTCTGTCTATAGTGGTGTGCTGCATTTCTCGCCCACTTCGACGCAGACATGGCTGTGGAACACCGAGACAGCGCCAGAGAGAGAGGGAAGTGGGTTACTGGGTGGGGGTGTCTTCTATCTGTTGAAGTGGGGAAATTACAAAAAACAGACACACCTTCTGCTGACAGATCTCAAGACACTACGAAGTTAGGATTACCATAAAATGACCTGAGAGTAACTTCAGTTATTGTAATAGATTGATGGCTCGGACTTTGGAACCTGGGGAATTAGTGGCTACGATGTCCTCGGAGTGTTGGAGACCGGAGTGAGGGAACAAAGTTGGACCAAGCATAAGAGGTGCACTAAGTAGGATGCGACTCTACCAATATGCAGGAAATTCCTCTCCGACGCGGCAAGTTTAGAGAGCAACTAATGCTAATGGACTTTCACTAGGATATTCTTTCGCTCTTGCTCCCTTCATCATTTCCCTGCTTGCTACTTCTGTGAATGTCGTCCCCTTCCTTCCGATACTTTGTGCTGTTTCCTGCAAATCACGTGGGCGGGGTAAATGAGGTGTTGCACCCTATGATCGGTGCCCTGAGTAGTGGTTGCTACGGTGTAGAGGCAGGCTGAGAGACATACACGATGGGATGAGCCCTCATTAAAATTATGTGGGGTTACAAACTATGTGTCTGCCCGGGGAACTGTCTTCTGCGCCGTAGTTCAGGTGGGGACATGTACGAGGTCTCGGGGCAGTTCCTCTCTAGGAGGATGCATGGGATGGGATGGTCAAACGAAGAGGAGAAGGGAGGGGGAAAGGTAGTGAGAGGTTAGAGGAGGCAAGTGAGTGTCAGTGACGGTTCGTTATGGGTTGTATGCTTCATATATTTGTTATTAACCTCTGAATTGCATACGAAATAAAGTTGATGAATATTTTCCGTGTCCAAGCAAATAAATCATTGCAACGTCAAACTATGCTCACCTCCGAGTTATTTGTGGTGAGGCAATAGCGTATGAGTATTTCAGCATTGTAAACAATCAGCGCAGACAAGGTCCGGTCCGCCTTACATGTCAGGCACATAATGCATCAATCAGCCCTCTTATGGTTTGGTTATTTATAGCAGAACGTGCATGAATCCTCTTTGAGCATTAGAGGTTATACACTCATGCACTGCATAGTGGGAGACAATTGGACAGTGGGGTATATGCAATTGTTATCTTTTTATGACTGTATTACAATCAAATGCATTTATTGAACCCAAAAAGGTGCTGTATATCCGAATACCATAGGGAATGTATCAGACACAGCTTTATAAATAATGTGAAGCAACAATATAAATAAACTGAATATCCAAGTAGTCTTCAGAATCAGAATATGCTCGAGCTGACAGATGGTCACTGATCGCCAAATTTCTATTCCAAGTAACAATAAATGCCTTCCGTTCATGTTTTGAGCGTTGCAGCTTCAATGGTATGTTTGTGCGGTCAGGCCATTTATGTGTATAACCTTTGCTCCTTGAGTATTTCTTCTACGCAATCATCTATCTGTGCTAAGCTGTCGGATTGCTTATCGTCTGTTTCGTTCCAATCCCAGTATTGCATAGTTTGAGAGAAATGAGCATCGAACGTTTCGCATGGATTATTTGCAAGCTTAGAAGCAGACATGAAAATTGTAGTGTCTGTAGCTTCTACATCAAGTTCTGAATCGCAAAAGTTCTTGATCTTTTGCATTATTGTTGGGTATTCCACTATTTGATACTGTGTAATGTCATGGTCAATGCTGTCACCACCCTCCTCTTTGGGTTCAGCAATCTGAAACTCTTTGTTGATGAATGTGACAACATTCCTGACACAGTTAAGTTTATTGACCTGATGAGCAAGCCCGAAATGTTCAAGTACCGAACGAAATTCTGCAAAGTATTGGAGGATATGGTATACTAACTGAACGACTATGGACTCGTCCTGTACCATCTGCACGGCCTGCTTCTGCTGGAAGTGAATCCAGCTCTCCAGGACAAACTCGAAAATCAGCAATATCTCCTCCCCATATGACCCAAAGCTATTGAATTGTTCTTCTTGTAAATGCCTTATGATGCTTTGGTCTATAAATATCATGCACATGAAGTTTGTCTTGAAAAAATCTACCCAATTATAATTTGTATTATCTTCGGGAGCATCGGTACCATATTTCAGTTGATCTTGTGTGCATAGTAGACTCAAAACTCGAAGAGTTTGCGAGTTTATCAATTTCAGGTCTATAATGTTTATGTCTTTGTAACGATTGAACCGAATATCCCTTTGGAAAACATCTATGATATAAAACAAACAAGACCTCTCGAGAGTTGGCTGGGGGGTTGGCCACCAGGATCTGGATATGTCGTGGTTTTCTTCATCCATATTCGACTTTGCTCTGATTATTGGTTCCCGTTGGTAACATGGTCTGGTACGATTTACATCTATTGAGTATTCAGACAACTTATTCCCATCGGCATGCAACAACTTTTGTGTTATCAGCAACCCTAACCTTGCAGTTAGTCTGTTGGATGTGTTGTTATGTTTATAATGAAACACAAACGATGACAGAGACAAGAATGCCTCTAAAAGACTCATATTGTTATCGGCATCTCTTTCCATTAGTGAGTGTGAATAGGAAGCGTCACTAGTTATAAGGGTGTACATGAACAGGAACACAGATACCAGCTCTTTCATCGAAGGTGAATCTATAGATTTCCCTTTCAGTCTGGTTGACAACAACTCCGCCAGGTCAGACATCTCTTCATCAAGCTCATCCAACAATAAATCGCTGGAATCTGGTTGTGGTTCCTTAATAACAAGAACCCTTTCCAGCACCCAACTAATCAATGACGATTTTTCCTGCTCTTTGGCAAGCAGATCATCGCTGAATTCATTGTAGAAATACATCCCAACGATTAACAACTGTTTCAGTATATCATTAACAACGGCGCGATGGTCTGATAATCCACCGTCGTGTTCGTATACATATGTATGAAGTTGAGGAGGGGATTGGACATTGTGTGTAATCATAAGCAGGGCCGAAATTGCTTCCCCTATAACCTCTGGGTATGCTTTTGCTTGAAGTATGTTGCTGGAAAGTAATTTGTATTCTTGACTGAATAACGAACAAATTTCCTTTGCATAATCAAAACGGCAGAGGACAGCGAAATAGGTGGTACTATGATAGAATCCCTTTAGGCAAACTACCAGCAGGCCTAGCGATGAGAGCTTTATGTTCACATCCGCATCCTCGATTGACTCGTCAGCTTTTATCTTCTGCCACGGCGCCTGGTGTAAAGCATGCTCCACCGCAAGTGCCAAAGTTTCCATTCTATCCGTGGCTGTCTCGGGTCCTCCTAATACCTCAGCCGTCAATTTTAAATCAGGGTCATGACCTGTAAGTAGGAACTCCTTCAAGAGCAGCCTGAGAATATTCAATGCATTGATGCAGTCCCTTTTCTCAGGAGATGTATGCACCTCAATTGCTGCAAGCTCTTCTGATGGATCAGGTTTAGCTGTGTGCAAGATGATATCAATACCTCGTCTGATCACCTCAGCTACAGTCCTGCTGGTTGACTCTCTCGGATACTTTCTTAATTTAGCAAATTGAGCGCTGAGCGCGATGTAGTCATAATCATGACTAAAAAATGCCAGCCAGAACTCCTCTGAGTGGTCTTGCGTTTGATCTAACTCGGCGTAGATCTCAGCTGCACTCCGGACATGGGCACCTCGTTTAGAACCATTCATTTGCAACAGCAGAAGCAAGCACCTCTATCAGGTCACAATAAATATCATAAGGTCACTTGTCCTCTGTTTGCAGCGATTTTTAATTGCACAATTTCCATCGGTAGCACCGCCAGTGCCGGTCGTAGCTGCGCCTTGGTCCGTCAATAGCCTCATCGCGCTTGTCATCGCTGCGCATCTCCGAGAGGTGCAGGACGAGAAGCGATGGCCTGCCGTCTGAGATGAGGGGTAATATGTAAGGGAAGGAAACATGCTTACAACTAGACAGGCCATAAGGTAGTATAGATATTCACTCTCCAAACCTCATTGAGTTGGATATTATAATGGCTACGTCAGTTTCCTGTATAAGTATATCAATGCATCACATATGTATCATTTATTGATTTTATAAAGCTTTTATTGGAACTAATCAATCTGCTGCTGCTGAAGGAGGAAAAGCTTCATTGTCGTGGATTAATATGAACTAGACTCTCGAGCGTTTGACGATAGCCTCTTCTCCTGGGAAGAAACATATGATATCAACAAGCCACCAAACACCGCAGTCAATGAAACGAGTAAGATGTTTACGGGAGTTGGGTTCATCTCGAAAGTGGAGTGGGTAACTGCATCCAGGCCTGATTGGAACAGATTACACAACCCAGAGATACAAATGATGGTACCGTAGACAGTACCGAATGTCTCAAATCCAAAAACTTTGGCACAGAAATCCGAAACCGCTGTATAATAGAAGGGTCTGTATACAACCAACAATATAATGCCGGTATAAGATGCTAGCTGAATGGGCAGCAGGCCCAAAATTCCAATTGCCATTGAGGTACCAAGAAGGGTATACAGGATTGTGACTGTAGACAAGTTGTCCAACAGTAAACCAATGAATGGGATGGAAATAATACCTCCTAACGGCAAAGCCAGGTCAAAGAACTTGTTCATAGTGACTGCAGTTTCTGGATCGAACAAGAACGCCTCCTGTGACCTGACGGTTGCCACAAAATAGTTTATTCTTAACATTTGAATGGTTGTGAATAGACCCATTAGTATAAACCAAGGTGTTGATATCTGCTCCTTGACTGTTTTACCATGAAGAGCACCGAACACCTTGCTTTTCTGAAGCAATCTCTCTTCAGCCTCCTCTTCAAATATAGACTTTGCAGAGTTTCTGCGCGAACGAGCCTCTATGCCAGGTGCCAACATCCTTGCATCAGGGTTAATTGGCAAACCTGTTTCATCAATTCCTTCTTGACTAATCTTTGCAATGGTGCCCATGGACTTATAAGACTGCTTTGGCATGATAGTGACCTGGCAGACGAAAATGAATACAGGAACGATCATGTAGTAGGTAAAGAACTTGTGAACAGTGAAATCGTTAATGTAGTTATTCTGGTAGATGACTCTGTAGCCCAAGAAAAGTGCTGATGACGTGTCAAATGCTCCTGTTAATAATGCAAGAACAGAACCAGAGTTCCTGGGGAAAGAGTTAGCTAACTGGAAGCAAGAGATGAACACAAATGGACCGCCAAGTGCAAGCATGGAGTAACCAATTAGATATCCATCAATGACTTGAATCGAAGCAGCAGACCTCAACAGTAATGTTGCCAGTAACAGGAGGATAGAGCCGATTATACCGCAAACCCTCGGTCCATAGTTATCTAAAATTCCTCCAACGGGGAGCGCGGCGGCATTTGTCACCACCGCGGCCAAAGTGAATATAAAATTCAATGCCAGGTCCTGTTCCGCGCATGGCCCTTCCTCATTATCGGTTAGCTTGCACTTATCACTGTATACACCCTGGCTCACGAGCACCGGTTTTAAGGCAGCAAATCCAAAAACAGGGCCCGCTGCTACCAGACACCATGCAATAGCAGACGATATCTGCATCACTTTGGTTGCCAGAGGAACCTCCGGTTCCAACCTCGAATCCACAGAAGGTACCGGCGTCAAAAGTGGTGTCCTTTCTGTGTTGGGCATTTTTTATGTGTTGCTATATATAAATAAATGTATTGGTGATGGGGCCGAAAAATAGCAATCTGTGCGGGGTTAAGCCTTGAGACCTAGAGCTTGTGATATGATGTGTGTAGATGTATATATACTGAATAGATGAGAAAACAAGGTATCAAATAAAGCAAATAACAGCAGGGAATTCTAATAGTAATAAATGGTACAGTGTCTAGTTGACAGAAGAAAAAAAGTTTCGCTTCCTCTTCGGTACCTGATGCAGTTTCTCTAGACGTATTTGCTGCTGATGCAGAAAGCTGTGGCCCACGATGCTGATTCCCTGCAGGAGATTCTACGGCACGGATTAGACCGCGCATCGGCCCAATTTGGCGAGATAAGCTTATCTCTTCCAGGTGAGCTATACACTAACAACTGTTAGTGCTATGGGTAGTGCAAAGTGGTCACATGAGAAATCATGAAAGTGCTATATTAAAGGAACACTCAGTAAGCTATTCTTTGCAGGTATATGTCAAGTGAAAAAATTATTGTAGTCCATGGCTCTTGCTTGCTTGCTTGTGGCATGGAGGGCCCGTTTGCCATACAACCATCGGAGAAAGCAGTGTGGTTTAACCAAACGATTCCTATTTATTCAACTATTCATAAATGATTGTTTTTCATCAATCCCCCAACACTACACAACACCAATCTTGTCTATCAACTCGGCGAGATCTTTGAGCTCTTCAGCCTCATGCTGTTCTTTCTCTATCGCGTTCTTCTCCTCTGCAGTTGAACCCTCCACTGCTCCTTGGATCCAAGCAACGACCTTCGACAAGTGATCTTTGGTATTCGGTACGTAATGTCCACCAGGATGCTTTAATACGGTTGCTGCATCTGAATCGCATGCATCAACCAGGGCCTGCGATCTCTCCTCAGATACCAAAGTGTCGAGCTCACCAATTACGTGAAGCGTAGGAAGCGAAATCTTCGGCTGGTAGAAACGTTGATACCTCTCTGGTTTCACCCTGAAACCAGAGTAAAATATTCCAAATTTCAGTGGTTCCTTCTGATCCGGTACAATTTCACTGTAGTTGTTGGCCACCACGGCAGCCAGGCCTGCACCTTGAGAGAAACCGAGGATACCTACGAAAGGACCCTTCTCCTCAACACATGCTTTCACCGCCTTGAAGGCTTCCTCGATTTGAAAATCATCCTTATCGACAACCCACCAACCACGGAAATTTGACTCACTGTCATCAGCACCAAGTTTGTTGGCTTCAAATGGCAGATCAGCTGGGGTGAGCTTCAAAGGGGCATCGAGGAACACCGTATCGAACCCATTCTTCTTCAAAGCTTTCCTTAACCCTGACGCCTTCGCAGCAAAGCCAGGACCGTTCTGTGCAAACCCGTGCAAACACAAAATCTTTTCACGTACCGACATTTTTCAACACACTTGAAGTATCAGAATTGTCTGCTGTGAATTTTAGGACGAAGCTGACGAAGCGGTAGATCATTTTCACCGTTCGCTATCTGATAAAGCACCCCCCACCCACAGTCATAGTGCCGAATCGATAGCCTCTGCCTAGGTCGTGTGCCACACGCAGCAGGATGGTGCAATACGGAGCGGAGCGACTAGAAGGCTTGACCCTGCAAGTGCGGCAGAAGCTCCTTCCCTTAATCAACCGATGGAGAGAAAGAGTAGATGAGAAGGCGATTGTGGCTGTATGATCGGTTGAATCAGTTGTCACAGTTGGATAGTTCACGGTTCCTGAATGTTGGATAATTTCATTTAATAGAGAAATTATTTAATAGCTGGAGGATTTAGTTGTCTCAGACAGATTATCGTCAGGGACATTATCTTTCAATCATGCAGCGTCTCATCCCCATATCAAGCCGTGCCTTGGCTTTCAGTTGCCGCCAGGCAACAGCAAGGATGTACTCTTCCTCATCGACTCTTGTCCCATCTCCTTTTGCTAAAACTCTCTCTACAAAGGCATCTGCAAACATTTCCAAGTACACAATCAGTAACAAGTTTAGTGCTGTGGGGTCTGTGAGATACTACAGTGTATTGGAGGAAGAGCCAGCTGCCAAGATTATTAACTATGATCAGATGAAGGATATTTCAGACAACAATTCCACTGAGTCTGATATAGTCATCTTGGATGTCAGAGAACCATTCGAGTTTGTTGAGGGTCATATTCCAGGGGCATTGAATGTTCCTTACAAGAGCACACCAGGGGCTCTTGGCCTATCCGATGAGGACTTCCAGGACAGCTTTGGTTTCGCAAAGCCTTCCCAAGACAAGGAGTTGGTATTTTACTGCTTGGGAGGTGTCAGATCAAGTGCCGCAGAAGAATTGGCTGCCACTTATGGTTACAAGAAGAGAAGCAACTATATCGGCTCATGGGAAGATTGGGTGGCCCGTGAGACTGAGAAAAAGTGAGAGATCACGCATCTGAATTGAAACTCAAGTTATTAGCGCAAGTTAATCTATTGATTGAGTGTACATATCATGTATACAATATATGTAATATAGGGGTAGATTCTAGTGAAATGGTAGGAAATAGATTTAATTACAGGACTCATGTTATATTTTTCTTTCAAGTAATACGCCGTATTTTCTGTATGTACTACGGTGGGCTTTAGGCAAAGGCCGTGGAGCTGGGAAACTGGAGCTCCATATATATCATCATAGTAAATCTCAAAGTGTAATATTTTATTTCTACCAAAAAAAACATTAGTAAATAATGCCATGAAAATCTTTGTGAAGCAAAACAAAAGCAGAAAAAAAATGAATGTGCCCCTTGCCAGAATTGAACTAGCGACCTTTGCATTACAAGTGCAACGCTCTACCACTAAGCTAAAGAGGCAACACTATGTAAGGGTTTCACTTCAAATAACTTTGATCATAAGCTGTAAACCTTGCATCTCCTTTTGAGGTAGAGTAACGACCAGAAACGATTATTATTTTGCACTTGGGAGTTTTAAGATCTTGGTTGTTATTTTCTGATCACCTTACACTAGCACTTTATCTCCTCTTTGCATTACCGTCTGGTCATAACCCCATGCCTCCGAACTGCCAGCGCAAGTTTCGTGAACGATCTCATGGTCGTCTGCGACTCATTATGGAGCAGGCAGTATGAACTCCATCAAAGACATAAGGCAAGCTATGTGAAATATATCAATCACACTTGTTGGGGAAATTAATAACTGGTCCAGCGAGGGAAGCTTGTAAATCAAAAAGATGTCCAAAACAGAGCGTGCATGTTTGTTGTGTGGTATTATCCAACCGCTGAGAGTAAGTATTTGGTTGTTGGAGAAAACGAATCTAATGCATGACGGGCTTACTAACAAGGATTGCTAGGTGTTCTCGAATCAAGGATGCCCCAACTGTGAATCAGTTCTGAGACTGAAAGATGGTGATGAGTCGTTAGTGAAAGACTGCACATCACCTTCTTTTGAAGGTTTGGTTGCTGTTGGACAGCCAGGTGAGTCCTGGGTAGCAAAATGGTTAAGAACTGAAAGCTTCCAGCCTGGCCTGTACGCTGTAAAGGTGAATGGCAAACTTCCAGGAGATATCGTGTCAGACTTGCATTCACAAGGTATACATTACAGACCGCGTGATGGAAGTGTGACGGACTGATTGTGTGTTTATTGGGTGATAATCGAATTGGAATGGTCTACAATATTACAGGAAACTGGTTCTGTGTGTATCATTCTCTTTTCCGATGTAGGTTCATGGGGATTCAACGAAAACTTCTGCTAGGCAGTGTATAATAGATGTAACCAACAAATGAATAAATAAATATATTAAGAAATCCCGTTTTCCACTCCTAGCGTTCGATACCTGGGTGATTCCTCGATCCTGGATAGACATACTTCGAGCGCCTATCTAAGATACGTACTGGCAGATGTTGTGTCATTACCAAGTATTTCCCTTCTCCACAGAATCTCTCCGGCAGACGGCAGGTTATGGGATGATAAGTCAATACTACATTTTTTGGTAATCTATGAATGACAGTATTGATCCTGTTATGTTGTAGTGGCCCATTAGAAGAGATTCCTCGACAGTGACATGAGATTATTGCTTAGGGCAGGTACAGGTACCAAGCTCAGGGCGTCTCAGGGCCAGCTCAGACACTTTTCAGGTGAAAGCATATCTGCATTTTTCACTCAGAGTGCTGAATCGCTGATCCAGCTCCACCAGGTTAGTGGGCTGCCATGGTGGGCATTTATTCCAATCGTCACAGTGGCATTCAGAACTACATGTACATTACCATTTGCAGTGCTTCAGCGGAAGCGTTTGCAGAAGCAGAACTCTCTCAGACCTATAGTCAATGCGATGGGTCCCATACTGAGGCTTAAGCTTGCTTCACAGGCGCAAATGGAACAGAGTCTAAGAGCCCAGGCCCCCCAAGGTTTGCTCCCTGATGATAAGGGAAGTCTGACATATGAGAAGATTACGGTGTTAGCGGCAAAGGAGAGGAGAAAGAGACAAAAGAAAATATTCAAAGACAATAACTGTCAATCATGGAAAGGATTATTGCTGCCTGCATTTCAGATTCCGTTATGGGTAACTCTCAGTGCCTCCTTCAGGAAGCTCACTGGGTGGCAAAGTTTTGAAGATGGCAATGCCCCAATGGCATCGTCACTAACCAATGAAGGGTTTGGCTGGTTACAAGACATGACACTAGCTGACCCATATATGGTGTTGCCGGTAGCACTAGGTACCCTTGCATTGACGAATCTGGAATGGAATAACAGAACACTTGACCTCATGAATCTTACCACAAGAGGAAAAAAGAACTCACTTAGACCCACAGTTTTCGATGCTGTAATGAATTTATCAAGATTCGGTATTATCTTTTTGATGGTGATCTGTACTCAAGCCCCGGCTGCTTTGTCGTTGTATTGGATCACTTCCAATGGTTATTCACTAGCCCAAAATATAGTACTGGATAGACTATTACCAGTTGGATACACACCTTATAGTCGAAACTCAGGCTCAATTCTAACGAGTGAAAATGCGATACCCCTTGTAACTGCTCAACCACGTCTCATGCATAAATGAAGCGGTTCTCTTGTACATATAGAAGGAGTTGGTTCTCCTAATGCATAGTAAAGTTCATCAATTTATTTTTTTGTTGTAATACACACTCTTAAAGTTGCAGCGGTTGCTCATTTCCTCCTCCTCTTGGTTGGTCTCTGCTCTTCAACTCCACTGTCTTTAGTAGGTATTTTGGTTTCCAGATCATTAGCCAATTTATCCCTGAATTCAGTAATCTGTTGCGTAGTGTGTTTGAACGATGGACTTCTCAGTTTGTCACCGAGTGTGACATACTTCTCCAGTGCCCAAGTTCCATTTTCCAAAATGTTCAGATCTTGAACCTGGAGCTCCTTCCCGATTGCTAACACTTTGTTGAGAAACAAAGTGGTGTATTCGTTGGTGTTATATTTGATCTTCTCATTGAGATTATGGTTTAAAAATAAAAAGGACTCATCTGAAAAGAATGGTAAAGTGAGCCCTACCTTGTTGCTTGGCTTCTTGGGCCCTAGCAGAGATAATATCAGAGTCGCAGTGGCAGGGCCAATTCCTCTCAATTCGCAGAGAGCCTCCATTGCCTTCTTGGCTGTGGTGATAATTAATTTCTCATCACCAGTCCCGTTGAGGAAGATTGTAAACCCTCGTTCAGTTGCTGATTCAATTGCTTCCTCGGTGTTGGATGCCACTAGCTTCTTGAGAGTGGGTCTGAATTTGCCTTTGGCACTAAAGCAGGGGAGATCCATGGTTAGTTCATGAAGTATTGCATGTCTTTTTCATTGATAAGAGCTCACTTACAGCTTCCATTCAACCAGTTTTTCAAGCTCCGGTTTCGTCAAATAAGGAGTGGACCCTCTCTTGGCTATGATCGTGGGAAGCACACCGCGTCTCCACAAGTCTAACTGCGCTAGATCCATGTCGTCGGAGTACGTTTTCCCTTTCACCTTCGACATGTGCTCCAAAACATCCTGGTACAACTGTTTAGATGCCTCAATGATTATAGAATAATCTGAAGTCATGGCTTTTTTGCGTGGATCGTTGAAACTTCACTCCCAATAATTGAAGTTTCACGTGTGAAATATATTGATATTCTCGATACCTGCATGCATAATCAGTAGGGCCGGAATAGGAAAGGCGATGAGCAGAGATGACTACGGTATTACTGTAGAATACTCCGGTATTGCTTCAGTGAAACCACGGGTTTTGAGAATTTGCGAAATAAATAAGGAAATATCATCCTACATGGAATACAACCGCAGCTAGTTAAGATCGTATCATTTCTATTTGGGTTATTTATTTGCTAGCATGACGCCTTGCATGTGAATGCTCTGCCCATTTATCCCAACATGCTTCTCTTCCTTCCTCTTAATCTAACGCCCGCCAACCTCCTACCCGTCTCCACACACTTCTTCATATTCTGTTTATTACCCGTATGAGAGAGTTCATAACCTTCCCAGAGCCATGCGTTGTAGGTTTCAGCAAATACTGGATGTGTACTTAGTAGAGCTCTCTCCAAGACATATAGATCAACTGCCTTGTCCTCCGCAAGATTAGAATATGAGCTTAGCCCAAAATCTATCAAAGTTGGAGACCATAGGTTACCTTCAGTCACACCTGACTTCAATATGATATTTGAACTGGTCAAATCTCCATGGGCTATGTCTGCTAAATGCAGTTTCCCTACAGCCTTCCCCACGTCTATGAGCACCTGGTTGACTTCGTCACTAATTGCAGCATCTCGAACTGCACCTGACTCTTGTTGTTTCTCTAGCAACCATAGCCAGTTCTTTAGAGAGCTAATGTCGCCATTGGGAAGATCAGAGCCAATGTGTTCCATCCAAATTATACCATTGGTACTATCCAGCGCCAAAAGCTTGGGGGCATCAATACCCAGCTGAAATAGCTTATTCAACAGCTTGGCCTCAGAGTTGGTTCTTGATTTTGTCAGCGACTGATCAATTTTCTTGTGACGATACGGCTTGGGTGGCCTATATTTGATTATGTATTTGGATGTGTTGCTGATCCCAGTCGGCCTCACAACCGAGGGCAGGAAAGGATGTACGTCTGTGGAAAAAACGACCGCCTCCGCACCCTGTGAGATCACCTTGATGGGAATATTTGCCAGGTGCTCTTGGGCCACCGCTATCACAGAATCACTCATGTTGTACAAAAGATAAGTATATTGGATTTGAAAGATAAATATTCTTCTCTGTATCTATGATATTCTTATTCCTCTTTTTTGGCACTCAGTTTGTGCATCAGTGTCTTCTCCATCATATCTGACTCGGTATACATGGTTTGAGGTATCTGGAAATTTATTCCCACTCGCATGCAGAGGGCAGTGCCGTGATGAGTTGTCATGCATACTACTATTAAAGTAGGCAGATATAATACGGAGAAAGAGCAAGCACTAAGGCGCTGTTCGTGTTTATAATTCATTTCAAAAGGTAACTATTAGTTTACAATACTTTCATCTCAGCTTTGTTATATTTTCTTTTGGAGGTTTTGTTCTAAGAATTTGATCTATTTCTCAATTTTAGAATTTTCAGGAAAACTCGGAAGAAGATGAAGAGCTACTAGTATTTGCCTCAATTATTGAAAAAATTAACTTAGCAGACTTATTACACAATAATGCTAATACCAATAATAAATATATGAAGCAATGTTACATAGTAAAAATGACAAGATATAAAAGCGATCTAAAAAAAATCATACATATAACCTCGTTCTATCAAACTACTTCTGCTGTTTACCACTGTACAACGTTCTCCATTCAGTAACCCTCTTCTCGTCAATTCTCTTAAACAAGTACTGCGCTTTGCCCAAACAATGACCTGGCTTGATGAAAAGGCAGAACTTGTCTGGAATAGCCAATTCAGGTGCACTCAGCTGCTCATTGATACTTGTGGTGGTGTCAGGCATGTATGGGGAAATGACTGCACCAACCAAGTAGATGATATTCAAACCAATAGCAACAACAGCATCAGCCTTGTCAGGGGTGTCATCGTACAGAGCGTTGTCGAGCTTATTCTCCTGAAGGAACTGGTTACCTCTAGCGGATATCTGCATAGCAACTTCCAAACCCTTCTTGAGATGAACACCCTCCATGTCTGAGATATAAGTTTCCAGAAGCTTGTTGAGATCCTCCTTCACAGTCAAATAGTTAGGACAGTTGCTGGCATCATAGCTTGGAACTACACCGTTATACTTGGCATTAACAAATTTGATGAGTCTGTTAACAAAGTTTCCAAGGTTCGCCAACAGTTCGTTGTTATTTCTGTTGGCAAAGTCGTCCCAAGAGAACTGAGAGTCAGAGGTCTCTGGACGAACGGAGGAGAGGTAGTATCTCCACACAGATGCAGGCACCTGAGTATCCTGTGCATTGTTACCAAAGACACCAATTCCTCTTGACTTTGAAAACTTACCACCCTCGTACTGAAGGTACTCTGTTGTGTTGAGATGATGCAACTTGGTCCAAGTGTCACGAGTACCAATTTGCGTTGCAGGGAACACCACGGTGTGGAAAGGCACGTTGTCCTTTCCCATGAACTGGTAGAGTTGAACATGTTCTGGGTTCTTCCACCATTGCTTCCATTCATCAGTGTAATTGGCAGTGATAGAGACATAACCAATGGTTGCATCGAACCACACATACAGCACCTTGTCAGTGAAACCTTCCAGAGGGACAGGTGTACCCCATACAAGATCTCTGGTAATACATCTTGGGTGGAGACCTTCCTTGAGCCAAGAGTTGGTGATTGTCTTGGAGTTTTTGGACCAGTTACCCTCAGTGGAAGCCTTTACCACCCATTCATTCAACTCGCCCTCAAGCTTGTCTAAGGACAAGAAGATGTGAGTGGAGTCACGCGGGATAGGCTTCTCGTTGTCGAGCTTACATCTTGGATTCACGAGCTCGAATGGGTCGAGAAGGGTACCACAACCATCACACTGGTCACCTCTGGCATCCTCGTAGTGACACTTTGGACACTCACCTTCAACATATCTGTCGGCAAGGAAAGCGTTGTGCTTTGGACAGTAGAGCTGGGTGGTGGTCTGTTCCTCCAAGTAGCCATTCTCATGCAACTTCATAAATATCTCCTGCGCAATCTGGGTCTGAAGGTCAGTAGTTGTTCTGCCAAAATAATCAAATCCAATCTGAAACCACTTGTACACATCAGCGTGAAGCTTGTGATATTTGGTACAGAGCTCCAAGGGGGAGACACCTTCCTCAAGGGCCTTAGTTTCTGTAGCAGTTCCGTATTCATCGGTACCACAGATGAAAAGAGTATTGTAGTTTCTACCTTTACAGTAACGTGCATAGATGTCAGCAGACAGTACAGCTCCAACGATGTTACCCAAATGTGGAACATTGTTAACGTATGGGAGGGCAGATGTGATCAGAATGTTTCTAACTCCTTCCTTTGGCAATATAGGACCTTCTGGTTTGACGACAAATATGTTATCTTCAAGAGCAACAGCACCAGTATTGATCTCCTTGGTACGCTCAACCTTCGTGATAGAGGAAACAACACCAACAGCAGCAGAAACAGCGGGCAGCGCTTGGAACTCTTCAATCCATGCAGAGAGGGATGAAGACTCCTTCCTGAATGGGTACACAGAGGCAAACACGATGATTTGTTCAGGGGTTGGCTCAGCGGTGGAAAACCCAGTGAGCGCTCCAATTTTGGAAGCGTCTACCTTACCGTGTTTAACAGCATCATGCAAAGTAGTCTCTTCGAATGGAATATTGTCAGTACTCTTGAATGCGTCAGATCCGAGCTTAGAGGAAGCCAGGTATTTCACGATGGCATTAGGCTCAACAAGCTCAAATCCGCTTTTTGGGTCCTGAAGCAACAAAGACTCAGAAGCATCGCCACCCGACTCAAACTTAAGGTCAGGCCTATAGACTGCGACAGCAATTGCCACCTTCAAGTTACTGATCAAGTCCAAATGAGTATTGCCCTTAGAGGCAAACAGTTTCAGAGACATGATGTGATGCAGCCTGAGAGGGGGATACTTTCTGTATATAAAGTTGTCAGATTCTCTTTATCGGAAATAATGCCCGTCTCCTATTCAGAATCTCGTATCGACCGTCAATCCCTGATTATATATGACTGCCTCATGAATGATTATATATAAATCCTAGTTCAAGCTTCACTCCCCGCCTGCCTTCCTTCCTTCCTTCCCTCATCGATGCCTGCGTGCAAAAACTGAGTCAGCGCCATGGAGATGGCCCAAGGTGTGGCAGGTGCGGCGGCCGAGGCTACCCCACGATTATGGATTGGAGACAGAAAAGGCGCAAGGGCTCGCGTTAGAGAGGAGAGCGATAAGCTGAGTAGAGATGGGAGGGAGAAAGTCGGAAAATAAGGAGCGTAGCCTATCAGGAGTTAGATATGAGTTAACTGAAGACATGATCATTGGTATATAAATATATATTGGATATCTGAATATATGTGCCTTATCGACATACAGATGTTAGGAGCGATAGATAACCTTAGTGAGTACTAATTGTTCTTACGTGTGTGGGTGGATTATGTTATCCAATACACAATCTGTCATTATTCTATACACTTTATACGGGGGGGCATTCCTTCTAAGTCAAAGTCTGTTAATTAAGTCATATCTTACCAATGTATACCAATAGTACTGCATTAGGTAGACCATGCTGTTAGGCGGTGTATTATCGCAGGGAGCCATCCCATTTGTAGAGTCAGGTCAAATGCTCATACTACACCTTATATGTGTGTTGTTGGGTTGTTGTGTTGCGCTGTGTCTCTCCATTGTCTCAACTAATTGTGACCTTGCCAAAGATTGTATCAATCTCGTTCATTGGTTCTGGATCCGCAGCTCTATCTTGTTCACCCTCTGCTTCCTCATTCTCTGTCTCGTTGCTTTCAGCAGCCGGTTTCTCTGTAGTGTGCTTTGTCGGTACCAACAAATGATCACTATTTCCTAGATATCCCGGGGCAGTAGCCAATATTGCCTGGTTCTTCCATTCAAAGTACATCTGTTTCTGTTGATTCTTGTCTCCACATGTCTCTTCGATTCTCGGTATGAATTGGTTCACCTCCTGTACCAGGCCCTCCAGCCTATCACACACCTTTAAAAGTGGATCCACAGGGAGTTGTTGTGGTAGCTTTGTAAATTCAAACGGGAGTGTCACAGCTCTAGGCTTGTGGTACTGTCCCGGATCAACCACCAGTGGTATCTGGGCGAGGAGACTGTTGGCTGAAGGTAATAACGTGTGTCAGTAAGTCACGCCCCTGTGTTGGAGAATCGAGATCAAAAAAGTTACTCACGTTTATCTATATGCATTATTAGAATGGGAGTACAATTGAAATCCTGCTTCGCCAGGTACCACGCTACAAATCAATGTCTGGTGGATGTATATTAGGTTTCTTACTTCTTCTCATTGGACTCTCACTCTCTCTCACCATGCGCATGATAAGGGAGTGTGCATGCAAAGTGCCAGAGGGTACCGGTCCTCATATAGATAGACGAATTGGAGGTTAAAGTGGGAGCTAAAGCGTATGGTAAACAATATTACAGGCTTGGATACGTTTCAAAAAGATGAGCATTCCATTATATACTTAAATTTCTCAATCTATATATCAAAAAAGTACACAGAGGCACATCATCCTCAGGCTTCTAGGCATTGTTCTTCTTAGCCATAGTAGCGGCCACCAGCACACCAGGAAGTTCATCCTCTCCACAGCTATAGAGAAGTTTAGCACCGCCAACAAACAAAGCGGTTAGGACAATGCCCAACCACAGGAAAAGGTTAAATTCAATGCTGATATCCTTCTTGGAACATGCTGGTCCCGACCAAGAGGTGGACTGGCCATTCTCCACAGTGACAGAACATACACACCTCCAGCAAGCATCACTCTTGGAGCAGAGTCCTCTGTTAGAACAGGAGGATGTTGAAGACATACACAAGTCCTGGGATGAGAAGCAGTTTGCGGATGAAGCAAATACAACGTTGTCTCTCTTAACTGGAGATACTCTGCCCTTGTGACCACCGCGATGATGGTCAGAAGTATCAAGGCCATAAACTTCCTGCTGTGGTGGAAGTACAACCACTGTGGTGTCATATGGAGAAACACCCTCAGTCAAGTGCCTGTTGATCAGGTCACTGAGGATCTTCTTCGAGGTAGAGTAAGATGCAGAGCTCTTCCCAGTTTTCTTCATCACAGAAGTCAATGACTTGAGATTCACTACAATGTTGCTGATGGTATCGCTTTCAACGATAGCCTGGTGCGAGTCATGAGGAAGCAACACATTGAGCTGTGAGAGCTCATTGATGAAAAGGTTGTCACTAATGACAGACACCGAGCGCTTGTGGTTCCTGAGCTCCTCATGTCCCACTTCAGTGTTTCTGGATGCCCAACTCAGATGAAACATGTCTTTAAGAGAGTCCCAAGATGAGCTCAACTTGTCATTTGATGAAATATCTAAACTTTTCTCAAACAAAATGTTCCATAAGTTAATTAATGTTTTCTCCTTCTTCTCACCTATCACAACGACCTCCTTCGACAAAGTGCTTCTGACACTGTCAGTATCCATTTTGAGTAATTTGTGTGGCAGAGTGCCGAGCAGATTAGTCAATTCTCTGTCGTTCTTTGTGACCACCTCAAAGGCGGGGCTTTTGTGCTCCTCTGCGAAGAACTCAACTGGATTGTCTACCCCATTGATGATAATGACCAGCTTGATCTTGCCGGAACTCGAGACCGGATCTCTTCCTGTATATATGACTGAAAGATCAGATACCTAAAGAGATAATAAATTAGTCGTCTAGCCAAAAAAGAATGAGCGCCACCATCACACCCTCACCGAAGGCAGTGAAGTGAAGCCAAAAGTCACACCAGGTGCTATCTGATGGCCAACGCTTAGCGTACACCTTCAATTGATCATTCCCTTATCCTGCATTTAACGTACCTGGTTCAAATCGTAAAATGACGAAACTCCGAAATCATCGGCCAGGTTAAGTACACCTTCCGCTGTGGATAGCACCTGGCTATCCCTTTGGACAGCAGGGAACTTGAACACAGCTGCGTTCTCATTTGCAGCCGCAGAGGCCATCGACGATGCAACTCCTACTAATGTCAATGCTTGTGACCACCTCATGATGATATATGGTTAACAATTCCCTTGTCAATTTGGTATATACTATATTGTGTATTTATGTGAATCGTGTTACTTATATGGTTTATACCCCCCTACCCTGTTCCACTGTGGAAGGGAGAGTTACGTTCATTCTACTCTGTATGTGAGCTTCGTAGTAGGCATTGGCTGCATTAGACTGTGAACCCGTGTTCTGTCAAGGAACTCTCCTATTTGGGGGGACCCCTCAGGGCTGGAAAGAGAAGTAGAAGTGATAAGGCACAGCTGTGAGGGCAGACAGATGGTCCTGCGCCGGGTACGTTGGTTACCATGCAGTACAGAAAGTAGCATATCAGAGTCAGAGATCGTTGCTATAAGCAAATCACTCCAGAGAAGAAGAACCTATTTACATATTTCAGGTACTGCAGACAAGTTGTAGTTGTTCTTTATCTGAACAAAAAAATACAATTCGATCGTTACAATCATGATAGGACCACCTGTGCCTGAAGAAATCCAGGAGATACGAAGGAAAAGGTTTGGTCGAAGTGATAGTCCAGTTGCGCACGATGCAAATATCGTCAGTGGTGAGAGCGAACACGCACTATTGGATAGGGCTCGTGATAGACAGAACTACCCGACACTCTTGGAGCAACACCAAAAGGATCTGAAAGGGGGAGAAAAGGAGGGGAAAACAAAACTGTTTGACCATGAAGAAGGGCTCAACAGAGAAATACGACAGGAGATATTTAGAAAGTTAGGAAGCTTTGACGATAAGTTCACGAAGGGATCATAGATTACAATGGAGTTATATGATGTTGATTAGATGTAAGGGAGTTCCTTGTGTGTATTAGTACTAATGATGAATTAATCTATAAAATGCTGTGAATATTAGCTGCGTTGTGTGAGCTTGCGCTTCTTCCCTAGTTCTTCTTCATTCTCATCGTTTCCCGTAAGAGCCTTTGCTTCTGGTATAACAGAGACCAAACGAAGAGCAACGTTAGGCTCCCACACAATTTTAGGCCTCGACTGTTTGGGAGGAGCTGTATTTGTAGGAAATGCTATATCAGACACTATTAGCCCGCTCTGTCCCTTGGGAAATGTTCCCAGGAGTTGTTTTCGCAGTGCCATATCAGAACTCACGTCCTGAGACCCAAAGTTCTCGGAACGGCCGCTGGACATGTTTCTTTATGGGTGATATTTCCTTTGCTTTGCCCTGTGCTGTGGTTCATGAAATTATACTGAACAGCCTATTTGTTCGCCTTTGCCTGCTTTGCCTGCTTTGCCTTCCTATCGTTCTCTCTTCTACTACCCTTCACCAACTCGAGATGACCCACTCTTCCGGCAATCAACTTCTCAGTATTTGCAATCAACGTAGATTGATGACTTTTACTCAGCTTTGCAAAGTCTTTAGCACTCTGGTTCTTCTTTGCCTTGATGATCTTTGGAGCAGCTCCTTTTGGATTCTGCTGTTTCTTCGTCAGCCTAGCGTCTTTCTTCTTAGCCAATTTCAGGTTTCCTTGAGCCATGATGGTATATTTTTTGGAGTAGGGTTATGCTGTTTCTACGTGAAGCCTTATAAACAACAGCTTTATCCTCCAAAGAAATAACGAGCGTATCAATCGCTTTTATCTTCTTACTCCTTTCCTTAGATCATCACGATGCTGCATAAGCATAAGATGACTAGAGGACTAAGTAAACAGAATAAAATAATTTCTCCTGCCTCTGCTCATTCCTCCCACACACTACCGCCATGCCTGCCAGCCCGTTTACTCTCATGCCTGCCTCGTGTCTCACAAATCTTCTCTCTTGGTACTCAACCTGCTACGCTGTAGAAACCGCCGCATCACATTGCGGCTGGCTAAATCGGAGTCAACAAAATAAAATTAAGCAAAAAAAGTTACACGCATAGAAGGTGCAGCGCGAAAAAACAGTGCAGTGAAATAGAACTTGCACCCACATTTTAAAGTGGATAAGGCTCAATTTGGTTTGGTCAGTGCCTCAAACGTGAAGCAAGCCAAACTGCGCACTCCAAGCTAGTTGCTGCAACTGATTATATATTTTTTTACGAAAAAGAATATAATCAGTCTGTGACGAACGAAAGAAAAAGAGACAGTAATTGCCATTGGGCTTTCTTCTATACCCCAGAGGAGAGCGTACGTGCGTGTGAACTCTGTTTGAGAGTGCATTGTATCGTATCATACACCCGTGGAGTGGAACAACTACGGTAGTTTCAATCTTTTAGGTATAAGCAATACTTTTGAGTCTTACTCAATCAGGCAAAAGCTACCAACCCGAAAACCATCAACAATGTCTATGCTGGTGCTGCCTGGTCCACAGGCTCTTTCGAGCTTCAGAGTTGCAAACCTCACCAATGACATCAACAAGTTTGTCAACTCCTCCGTGGTTACCTCTGTGAAATCGTGCTATGTTCACTACATCCACACCGATGGTCCTTCTTCTGAGATTCCTGAAGAGGTTGTTGAACAGCTCAGGGTCCTCCTCACCTACGATGACGAAGTTGATGCATCTGAACCATCCAATGCCAAGTTCCTAAAATACGTTCAGTTCACTGCCAATGACAAGTCCAGTTCCCTCTTTAGTGGTGCCGCTGAGTCCGACTCTTACCTCATCAGAATCCTTCCTCGTTCCGGTACTATCTCCCCGTGGTCATCCAAGGCCACCAACATTGTGGAGGTGTGTGGTCTGGGAAAGCACATTACCCGTGTGGAGCGTGGTCTTGCCGTTCAGATTCATGTTAGACCAGGTTTCCCCATTATTGAGTACCTCCAGAGAGATAACTTTGATCCTCTTGTTTCTATCTTTGATAGAATGACCCAGACTCTTTTTGTTGATGACAACTTGCCTGGTTTCAATGACTTGTTTGAGAACCACTCACCAAAACCATTGGTTGAGGTTGATATTTTGTCATCCAAGGACAACCTTATCACAGCCAACAAGCAGATGGGTCTTGCCCTTGATGATGGTGAAATTGAATACTTGATTACCGCTTTTACCGAGACCTTGGGTCGTAACCCAACAGATGTTGAGCTCTTCATGTTTGCCCAAGTCAACTCCGAGCACTGTAGACACAAGATCTTCAACGCCGACTGGACCATTGACAAGAAGAAGATGGACCTTTCCCTTTTTCAGATGATCAGAAACACTCACAAGCTCAACCCACAATACACAGTGAGCGCCTACAGCGATAACGCCGCTGTCTTCCAGGGTTCTGAGGCATACTTTTACGCCCCAGATTACCACCATGGTAAGAGGTGGTCTTCTACCAAGGAGATCGTTCAAACTCTTATCAAGGTTGAGACACATAACCACCCAACTGCCGTCTCACCTTTCCCCGGTGCTGCCACAGGTTCCGGTGGTGAGATCAGAGACGAAGGTGCTGTTGGTCGTGGATCCAAATCCAAGTGTGGACTTGCTGGTTTCAGTGTTTCTGACTTGCATATCCCAGATCTTGTCCAGCCTTGGGAGGTTGATATTGGCAGGCCTGACCACATTGCCAGCCCGCTGGATATCATGATTGAGGCTCCAATTGGATCCGCCGCTTTCAACAACGAGTTTGGTCGACCATGTATCTCTGGTTACTTCCGTACTCTCACCACCAGGGTAACCAACTTTGACGGTAAGACAGAGGTTCGTGGTTTCCACAAGCCTATTATGCTTGCTGGTGGTATGGGTGCTGTGCGTCCACAGCTGGCTCTCAAGAGCGACTACAAGATCACTCCAGGATCCGCAATTATCGTCCTGGGTGGCCAATGTATGCTGATTGGTCTCGGTGGTGGTGCTGCTTCTTCAGTGTCCTCCGGTGAGGGTTCTGCCGATCTTGACTTTGCATCCGTTCAAAGAGGAAACCCAGAGATGCAGAGGCGAGCACAGCAGGTCATTGATGCATGTGTATCTCTCGGCTCAGTCAGTCCTATCCAGTGCATCCACGATGTCGGTGCTGGTGGTTTGTCCAATGCCCTGCCTGAGCTTGTTCACGACAATGACCTTGGTGCCCGCTTCGAGCTCCGCGATATTCTTTCTCTTGAGCCAGGTATGTCACCAATGGAGATCTGGTGTAACGAATCCCAGGAGAGATATGTTCTGGGTGTTGCTCAACAGGACCTTGACCTTTTCAAGGAGATTTGTGCCAGAGAGCGTGCTCCATATGCTGTCGTTGGTACTGCCACATCTCAGCAGAAACTTATTCTCACCGACAAGCTTTTGGGAACCACTCCTATCGACCTTGAGATGAGTGTGCTGTTTGGTAAACCACCAAAGATGAGCAAGACCGATGTGTCAAGACCTCTGAGGCTCGAGCCTGTTTCTCTTGAGGGCGTTGAGTTCTCTGATGCCCTCCACAGGGTGTTACAGCTTCCATCAGTGGGTTCGAAATCTTTCCTCATCACAATTGGTGACAGAACAGTTACAGGTCTTATTGACCGTGACCAGATGGTGGGTCCATGGCAGGTACCTGTTGCTGATGTTGGTGTCACAGCCACATCTCTTGGTGATCAGCTTGTCACTACAGGAGAGGCACTTGCAACTGGTGAAAAGCCAACCCTTGCATTGATCTCCGCTGCTGCATCCGCTCGTATGTGTGTTGCTGAGTCATTGCTCAACCTGTTTGCCGCTGAAATCTCAGATCTGGAGAGAATAAAACTCTCCGCAAACTGGATGTCTGCGGCCTCCCACCCTGGTGAAGGTGCGGCCCTTTACGAGGCCGTTCAAGCTATTGGTCTCGGACTCTGTCCTGAATTGGGTATTTCCATCCCTGTGGGTAAGGACTCTATGTCCATGAAGATGAAATGGGATGACCAAGAGGTCGTTGCCCCACTCTCTCTGGTCATCACTGCCTTTGGCAGTGTCAGCCGCACCAAGAATACCTGGACCCCAGCTTTGCAGAACATAGAAAACACTATCCTTGTGCATGTCGACCTTGCTGCCCTTGTTTCCAAGGCTCTTGGTGGCTCCGCATTTGCACAGGTGTACTCTCAAGTTGGTGATGCTGCTCCTGATGTTCATGACTCTACTCTCTTGAAGGGTTTTTTGACCGCCTTGATCGCTTTGCACAAGAATGTTGACATTCTTGCATACCACGATGTCTCCGATGGTGGTCTTATTGTCACCCTCTTGGAAATGGCCTTTGCTGGACGTTCTGGTCTTAGAATTAATGTTTCCGGTGAAGAGGATGCTTTCTCCCTCTTGTTCAACGAGGAATTGGGTGCTGTATTCCAGATCGAGAAGGACGTGTACGATGAATTCGCAGCTACTTTCAACGCTAATGGTATCACTAAAGAGTACATCTCTGTTGTAGGTGTGCCTATATTTGATAAGGAGCAGACTGTTCATGTTGCTGTAAACGGTGAGGAGGTGTTCACCAAGTCAAGAGGTGAATTGCAGCAGACCTGGTCTAAGACTTCTTATTCCATCCAGAGATTGAGAGACAACCCCAAGTCCGCAGATCAGGAGTTCCAGAACATCCTTGACAACCACGACCCAGGTCTCAGCTACAAGCTCACATACGACCCAGCTGATGACCTTCAGCTTGATGCTCTCAACACAAAGCCAAAGGTGGCCATTCTCAGAGAGCAGGGTGTTAACGGTCAGCAAGAAATGGCTTGGTGTTTCCAGCAGGCTGGCTTCGATGCAATTGATGTGCACATGACAGACATCATTTCTGGCGTTGTCAGCCTTGATAGTTTTGTGGGATTTGCCGCATGTGGTGGATTCTCTTACGGTGACGTTTTGGGTGCTGGTAACGGTTGGGCCAAGTCCGTCCTCTACAACAGCAGAGCCCGTGCAGAGTTCAAGAAATTCTTCCAGGACAGAGATGATACATTTGCCTTTGGTGCTTGTAATGGTTGTCAGTTCCTTTCCAGAATCAAAGAGTTGATCCCTGGCACAGAGAACTGGCCAACCTTTGAGCGCAACGCCTCAGAGCAGTATGAAGCCAGAGTGTGTACCTTGGAGATTGTTGAGGAGAGTTCCGACTTGCCTAAGAACATCTTCCTGTCAGGTATGAGAGGTTCCAGAATTCCAATTGCCGTTGCTCATGGTGAGGGAAGAGCCAACTTCAGTTCGAAACAACAGCTCGCTGACTTTACTGAAGGAGGATTGACCGCAAGCAGATACGTTGACAACTACGGCAATGTTACTGAAAAGTACCCATTCAACCCCAACGGATCTCCAGCAGGTATTGCTGGTGTCAGGACGCCTAACGGTAGAGTGATGGCAATGATGCCTCATCCTGAGAGAGTGACTCGTAAGGAGGCCAACTCCTACCTCCCAGCAGAGGAGAAGGAATGGGGTTCATATGCGCCATGGATTAGGTTGTTCAAGAATGCCAGAAAGTGGGTTGGTGATCGTTAAGTAATCGACGAGAGAAAGGAGTTTGTTATACTAAATAGAGAAAAACACATCATTTCTTTTCAATGCACAATAATATTTATGATCTTTACTTGCATCAAAGATTTTATACTCCAATTTGCAATTCATCGAGATTCTGACACTATAGTACCGTAGCAGGCAAGACGTAGAGTAGCGCACGCTTGCTAACACCTCAAGGAACACAGCCTAGGAACACAGCCTAGGGGGACGTAACTTACAATCCATAAGATGGTTGAAAACCAAAGGAGATATCCAACACACTACAAAAGGAATAATTTATGGAGGTAGTGTCACAGAAGAAAGCAGGAAGGAAATATAGACAGGGAACACACTACATCGCCCTCTGAGTCCACAGAGGCATACACTCTGGTAGGTGAACCTCAAGCTCGGAACATCGCAATGCATATACACCACAAAATAACTACTGAATCACCAAACTACAATGTAAAATATATAAACTTTATGTAGAAGATGTCGGAACTCCCATCCCTCGCATACCCCCAAACAATCCATCTGCAAGAATGGTTGCGACTATGGGTACACGAAAGGGCGTTAAGATGTCCCTATATGCAATTATTGATCTCTCCAAGTACTTGACGCTTTCTCTCCCGTGGAAAAATGAAAGAAGAAGCAACACGGTATGAATAGTACTGGTTGTCCGCACAATGAAAAGAGAATAAATCATAAAACAAAGGAACGAAGAAAAAATTCTCATAAATACTCCTCCCTCATCCCCAGGCCCTCGAGTGGTCGGAATTTTTCTTACTCGATGAGGTTACCCTGTCTCAGTGTGACCCACAGTGGGGTAACATGAAGGGCGCATGTATTACGTAGGGGAGATGATAAGGCGATGGTTCATCAAAGGCAAGAACCCACGTCTGTGTAGTCTGAGTGTGAGCTGGTGGAGGACCCAATCTGTATTATTATTATAATATCACTTCATCCATATATAAGACTTGAAACAGGCCAGATAATTCGACAGTGAAAGCAGCATCCATTAAATTAAAGGCAGGGATCATTATGTCGGGCAGCTCTTCGGTTACTCCTAAACAGCCGTACAAGCTGGTGATACGATTCTCTAATGGTATGATGGACCTTGCCTTGTCGCCTACCAATACTAGAGAATTGTCGCTATCATGGTTGAGAGCGCAGATCAGAACATCAAGAAGAAATGAGACGGGTAAAAAACGTCTCAAGTTCATATATGGTGGAAGAGTTCTATTAAATAACACAGATTTCGAGAAGGACATACTAAGGCAGAGGCGTTATGAGCAGAGCGAATCAGAGTCGAATGAACCGGTCAATGTGTATATTCATTGTCTTGTAGGCGAAGATTTGACTGATGCGGAGTTAAGAGAAGAAGATTCAGTGGAACAAAGGCAACAAGAGCAAACTACCGCACCGGCACCTGTAGGGTTTGACAGGTTGCTCTCTCAAGGCTTTTCACAACAGGATGTCGTTGAGCTTCGCCAGCAGTTCCAAAGGATACATGGAGGTTCGTTGAATGCCAACTCTGAGGATGACATACGGCAACTTGAGGAGAGGTGGATAGATAGCACTGTAAATAATGAACTTGATGACTTCCCAGGTACAGGCGGTGCAGGCACTGCAGTTCCGGGAAGTCAGGAGCACGATGCCAACAAAGACCTTTTACTCGGGATATTAGTGGGTTGCTTTTTGGGGATTTTTGCTCTATTTCTGCTCAAGTTAGATATTGGTGGATTTTTCAACAGGCGAACAAAGATGGCGGTTGTAGCTGGCGTATTTGTTAATTTTTCGTTCGGACTCGTTAGAGCGTGGTCCTAAGCAAGCATTGTCATACTGAAAATGGGAGATATGTACATGGAACGTACGGTACTACTGCATTGGATAAGGAAAGATAGGATATAGCATTACTTGATACAATATTTTACTATGTGTTCATTTAATCGAGTGAACTAAATTGACTATGTGTTCATATATTAATCAAAGTTATACTGAGACTTCTCTGTAAAACCATCCTCTTTCTAGAATGCATGGCTCGACCCGCGGCAGCGGCCGGATTTTGTCTCGGTAGTGCATACAGGGATGCATGTGCAGCTGTACCCCCGGCGATGGCAATTTTGCCTTCATTCCATGTGTTGAGTGCTATCAGACCCTGATGGACATTGGTTTATATATAAAAGAGGGCAACCACTATTGAATGTCCACTATCACATAGCGTCATTGAGATAATTGTGGTTTTGCTCTGGCAATTGAAGCCATTATATTATATTTTACTCCTTGAGAAAGATGACTGTCACTGAACAGATTGTGGAGTCTGCAGCTCCAAATGCAGTAGACGATGATGATACCACAGAATCCGCTGTGAGATATGCTGCCTACGCCAACCGTTTCAGAACTATTTTGTTGGCATCTCACAGATATGTTGCCTATACATCTGATATTGGTGAATCCTTCAGGCCCGTTGCACACCCCTTCATGGTGAAGATGTGTTATGGTATCAGTTGGTCGTATGTCTTAGGTGATGTGGCCTTCGAGGGGTGGAAAGCAAAGATGAGAGCTGAAGGAAGGTATACACATAACCTCAAGCCATGGAATACCATCCCTCCACCAAATGCCGCTGCTGCATCTCTCAATACTGAAATGGACTACAAGCTGCAAATGTTGAAGAGAGGTATTTTCCAGAGTATTGCATCCATGGGGTTGCCTGCATTCACAATTCACTCTACCGTGAGATATTCAAGTGTGCTATTCAAGAACTCCAAGATTCACGCTGTTAAGACCTATGGTCCTGTTGGTCTGGGATTGGCTGTTGTGCCTTTGCTGCCATACCTATTTGATGAACCAGTGGAACACGTGGTTGATTATGTGTTTGAGAAGGGGTTGGAGTTGTACAGGAAGCAAGATTAGAAAGTATATATTGTGTATTCAGTTTAATGGGTGAAAGGTTCTCTTTTTTGCCCAAGATTTCTCATTTGAATTCATTTCGTCTAACCTATCGACGTAACCATATGATACATAAAAGGTAGTATTCATTCTGGTACATTCCGGATATAGAAATAACTCGACAGTGAGAATTCTTAATTCAGTAGACTCATATCTACAATAATTAATTTTATTGAATATCGAGAGCAATAATATCGTTACCCATAGACATACCTCCTTCCGTCCTAATCTTATCGTTGTGGATAAGGCATAAAGCAAGAGACCTTACGCAGTGTGTGGGGAAACCAAATGGACTATTCGGGTAGTTAATGAGGCGCGTCAGCTCTCGCTTGCACCGTACGCACGGCAGACGTGTCGGGGAACGGTGAGAGTTTGATCCAAGATCCCATTCGGGGCTTTGACAATTTTCGGAAAAAATTCACCGGTCCTCTTTCTCTTGAATATCGGTCGACATCAGAGACAGTCAATATCAGGATAAAGGACATTGCTGTTAACACGCTTGTTGTCAATCACCACATTCGTTTACATTCTCCAGTGAAGCATATATATTGCACTTTTTCGACCAAGCTTCCACAATGTCTACTAACGCCGATGATCTCGTCCCTGAAGAAGTGCCAGGATTCGTGGTTGGAGAAAAGAAAACCATTGACGAGTATAACAAGCTTGATGCAGAAGATGAGTCCCTTCAGAAATGGAAGGCATCCCTCGGTTTGTTGTCAGGCACTTCTGAGGCAGTTCCTGTTACTGCGGGTGATTCTCGCAGGGTGGTGATCATTGAAATGAAGCTGGACATACAGGGCAGCAAGCCAATTATTGTAAACCTTGAGAATGAGACAGAGGCATCTTTGAAGCAGAAGAGCATTTCATTTAAGATCAAGGAAAAGTCTGTGTATGTTCTAAGCATCAAGTTTAGAGTACAACACGAAATAATCACAGGTCTGAGATACCTGCAGGGTGTAAAGAGGGCAGGAATTACTATTGATCGAATGGACGAGCCTTGCGGATCATATGCCCCAAATACCACAGCTACCCCATTCTATGAGAAAAAGTTCCCTGAAGTGGAGGCTCCTTCAGGTATACTGGCCAGAGGGTCATTCGCTGCTACCTCAAAGTTTATGGATGACGACCGGACAGTCCATCTTGTCCTTCCATGGTCATTCCAGATAACGAAATAAGAAACAATAATTAGCCGTCACGGAGCTATTTATTAGATTAGACTCTATTTCTCCCTAGTTGTGCCTACTATATATACTACTTGTGAAATAGACTAACATATCATGTTTTGAACAGAGTACCATTCATTATGTAGAACCATGAACCACCACTCTTCGGATTGTGGCCGGGTATTTATTTTAAGACTAAATACCCAAAAATGTAGACAGTCTCTCAATTTCTGCTTTTACGAGTGTGCGAATGAACTCTCTTCTCTCTTGCTTGTTTTTTTTTCTGTCTCTCAGGTTCCAATCAAACCCCTGCCTCTACCTCACTTGAAATAGTGGGAGCATCGCTGACAGAAGCTGCAACAGATATCTCTTCTGTGATAAGTTCAGAATTGTCCTCATGAGACTTGGCAGCAACCCCGACAGACAATCTTTCAAAATCTTGCTCTAGACTTCCAGCGCTTGATTTTGTTGCTGCATTATAGCCCTGCCTCCTGTACGTTGCATTTGGAAAGTGAGGTTGTGGTTGATAATGGGGTTGGTAATGGTATCCAATTGGAGCAGCCATATAATACGAGCCTGATGGGATATGTGGTGATGGTTGAACCATTGGGTTTGGAGGGGGCCCTCCGTATAATAGGGGCTGTTGAGACATCGTCTTATAGTATGGAACAGCACTATACGCATAGCTGTAGTTGTTAAAAGGCCCAGGAACATGATGGCCCTTATAAGATGGTGCTGAAGTCCTTGTCCCAGTGGATCCATTGTTGTTGGTTATACTACTACTGGATGTTGCAACTGACGAAGATGAGGAGGTGGGAGAAGGAGAATTCTCTCCTGATGGTGACTTAGAAGATTCGGTTGCGCCTCCATTGCTGTGGCTTCGATAACTGTTGCGATTAGCGCCCTTCGGTTTGTAGGAACCGTAATCGGCGCTATGTCTGTATGGATATACCACGGGGACGCCAGGGAACGATCCTGGCGTGTATGCAAAACCTGGTGTGGACCCCTGGACAGGGGATGCACCCTGTGGAACCATTGGCGTGTAAAACTGAGGATAATACTGTTGGGGCTGATGCCATTGTTTCCCACCACGAAATTTGCGTGGTCTCTGCCCTGATGGTAGGTAATTAGGATAGTTGCTGTTGGCGACGTAAGGGTCAGTTTCACCAGAAATCGTGCTATGCTGCTCTTCACTTTCATCGGATTCTTCATATTCTTCGTCCTTGGTATCTTGCTGGAATATTTGTTCCCTGGCCTGTATATATCTTTCCTCCTTGTTGAGTCTATCGCTCTCTAGAGGACTCTCCTGTGGTGTGTCCTCCGCGCCCACATCTGGGGACACAACAGTCTCGGAAAGAAGTGGATCAATTTTGGATAATAACTTCTTTTTCAGCGCCTTTGGCGGTTGAGGGGAGGTTTCCGAATGAGATGTATGGATCTCGTCTTGCAAATCACAAAGGGGAATGCGTGGCTTTGAAAGTTTATCGCTGTTATTTCCATTAGCCTCACCTGCTTCTGGGGCGTTGATCAACGATGTATTATTCTTGAATATGACCATTGAGCAGCCGTCTTTAAGCAGAATATGGCCCAGCGAGTAATATTCAGCGATCTGATGTGTGAGTAGCCTGTAATATGAGTTCAACGGGTTCAACTTCCATGAATCAGTAGCTGGCGATTGGATGAACTGTATGAGCTCCTTTTCCAGTTTGAGCACAAACGAACGATCATTGTTGTTATCATTAAACAGTGACGTATATAGGATTGGTGATATATCATACTTTTCACATACGCTGGCAAGAATAGGATCATGTGAAACGTTGGCATTAATGGGCCTGTTGTGCACGCTGTTATAATGGTACTTGGGCTGTGGGATGCCCCCAGCATGCGAAGAGTGCTCCATAGTCATTATACGGAATGTGGAGTGCTGAGGGTGTACTTGCCACTCTAGTGATCAAAGGGTTGTTTAATCGCACAACCAATATTAACTTGGAAACAACTCAAGATGCTCCTTCTTTTTAACGACAAGGAAATCCACGGATATAAAACGGTCGAGTGACCTAGAGAACGGGAGGGTGATAAAAGCGGAGACACAGGTGGTGCAACGCAAACAAACGGTAGTGGAAAATGCGATCCCACATGTACGCGATGAAAAAGCACCCTGTCCCCAAGTAGTGGGGTTATTAGAGGGGAAGCATGGCACGCATAGCACTGATCGATTAGGCTCGGGCCCGAATAGAAATGGCATTTATCGGGCTGTCTACCCCCACCGATGAGTTGATGCATTGCAAGGTTGTTTGAGATTACGCTAACTTTTTTATGAATATAATTGCATGCTGGTTCAATTTTATAGTTTTAACTTGGGCGAACATTCTTACTTGCGGTTTATATAAGTCGGTGTAGAATGTAGATACTGAAGAAACAGGTGTAGAAAGAGTGGGTGGCCTTGCCTATCTCAAAGTCTCTCTGATACATACGCCGTTCTTATCGAGGCATGATGAATACCCCGATGGGGGTAAGCCCAGTAGGGGGGGTGCGCTGTATCAGACCAGTCAAGACAGAAGCGAAGTAATGCATTATACCTACTGTTGAGAGCCTCCCAAGAGAAGGCGGGGGGGAAGAAAGCATGCGTTCTAAAAAGGAATATGGCACATTTCTATGGTCGTATGATAACATAATAACACAACCAAGTTTGTATATTATTTTTCTTGCTGGCAAAGCGCGAAAACCTAGCCCACTATCTCTACAACAAGGTTTGAACCGACTCGCAAACAGTGCATTCTTTTTCCCCCCCACTCCCTCCCGGGCACAGGCTATTTTCATTTGACCGGGTTCACGTAGTCTATTTTGCAGCAGCAGGACGATCGGCAAAAGACCACGGTAACGGTCGACGGGACGACACCTGCTTGCCCATTTCCTTACTATACGGCATCGCTATGGCATTAATATAATATATGTTTGATCCACTACCGACCAAATCAGCTACGAGCAAGATAGTTTTGTCGTTCGTTTGCCAGCAATTACGCTGATTGTCCATCTCATTGTCTATCTAGCCTTCCTTTTATCCCTTTGGGTGGATCTTTGAGGGCAATCCCAGGCTCTTTATTACAGCTCGCTTTGCTTAACCGCAAAAACTGCATATTAGAGTATACCTGCCACTATGAGAAGAGGGTGCCTTGAAAAATCAGCCCCAAGGGTATTCATAGGAGGTGCAACCCCCACACTATGTAGATTATAGATTATCTATGTTACAGAGAAAGTCGGCAGATACGAAAAAACATTACCTCTCAGATATGTAGTCACTATCTAGAGACGGTCTTTTAATCGCTTCATAATCAGTGATCATGTACAATCACCGGCTCCTCTCAGGCTGGCTGGCTGGCTAGCTGGCTGGCTTATGCGTGCAGGATGAGGCCCATACAAAATTGATACTCACTCATATATTATTACCCTCTCTCTATCTTCTCCCCCGCTATCCGCTACACTATAGTGAGCACCAACGGCGGTATGATTACGCATGTAACGTTGTTGCCATCACTGATAAGAACGAAGGGAAGATCAAAACCCAATGAGCCTCGGAACTATCAAATAAACGAAATTGTTCTATATAGACAAAGAAATAATTGTTTTGAAATAATAGAATTCTTGGCTTATGGATGTTCCAGATGATGTATGTATCCTGACCAATAACGGGCAGGCTTGCTTTCGATCCTAGATCACGAGGACAAAAACTAACATATGATCCACCTATAGATACGAGCTAAGCGCCTTGCAAGGTTGGGTAATTCCTCTGCAGCTGCATCCAATTCTTCTGTACCTCTAGAAAATAAGAAAGATGATGCATCGCAAAGCATGCCTGAGCCAGCGTCATCCACCATTCGGCAGTTCCCCTTGGATAGCGGTAGCAGCTCTGGAACGGTGGCCAAGCCCGTTTCTCCTTCAACACCATATGTGGTTCAGGCTAAACTGTCTAGTCCGATTCGAGTTGAGGAAAAGAGTTCGGTGCTTTTGACCGTCCCTTCTCCACATCCCAAAGCTCCATCTTTGGATCGTGAATCATCTCTGAACCAATTCCCCTCATGGGAGAACTCGCAGTTGGAGTATATTCTCCAGGTGACTTTATCGATGGATCATACGGATTCTACCTTGATATTCATGGAGTCCACATTTGAAGACCTGGTAGAGGAAGGCATTGATCCTATTCTTTCAAAAGGAACCATCGATCGTGTGTTAATAGAGTTGCTTACCCAACAAGGTCTGCCTGATGACAAGCTCCCCTTGAGCTACCTAAGGGATTGTTGGATCAGAGCAGCACAGGTAAAGCGGTTGGTAAAGCAGGCTGATCTAATAAAGGAGGAGAAATTTTCTACACTTGATGAGGTGATCAGATTGACCTCTTCTTATGGTTTGGTATGTTTCCAAGTTCCTGATATGTTTGTCAATATGGCTGAGTTGCCCCCGACGGTGGATTTCCTCTGCCATCACATCAATGATATCAATGATTTCTTGAGTGAGATTCTTGTCCGGGCTACTGAGAATGACTCTCTTTTAGAGGTGCTCAACATCATCGTTCCATACCTCTCCAAAAAATTGTATTCTATGGATCTCAACGATAGAGAGTATCTCAAAGTGGTTACCGTGTTTCAAATTATGGTTAGTAGCAAGGAAGTCGCGGCATCCTTTCACGAGATTGATAATTTCCATCAAGATGGACTTGGCCCTACAGACTTCGAGAAGAAGACAGTTTTGGGTCCATTGTTCAGAATTTCTCCATTGCTCTCACAGGTTGCCCTAGCCAATTATACAGGAGAGGAAACAGATAGGCAACGTATCACTGTGGATGAATCCCTTCAAGCCGAACATAAACTTATGCTTGATAGACTATTCTTCGTTGCTGACAAGCTGGTAAGAGCCTCTGAAGGTTCACGTAGTGCCTTTCTCAGATATGCAGCAGATATCGTCAACAAGAACCATCTTAGAAGAGGAGAACATGCTAATCCGGCCGATGTTGCCTCCAACTCTTTCATGTTCAACATCTCTATGGTGATGATCAGTCTTTCACAGCCATTCCTTGTAGGTGGTGCCAAGGTTGATAAAATCGACATAGAGTACCTACAGAAGAACACTCTTATTGACTTCAAAGAGGAAACAAAGGTTAATTCGACCATCAATGAGGCTGACCAATTCTATTCTATGCCCGAGAACAAATCCACAGCTAAAACCAACTTCATATCAGACTGCTTCTATTTGATGTTGACATACCTCCATTATGGTATCGGTGGTATATACACCTTTGATAATAGGGCCAAACAGGAAATCAAACAGCTGTCACAACACATTAAGACTTTGGAAGATACCATGAAAGCAAATGGTAGCTCCAACGCACTCATGGTGAAACTACTCAAGTCAAGGCTCGATACCGCCAGAAAGCGTCTGAGACTTATTAAGGTGCAGAAACATGCTATCAATATGGTGTTTGCAAATAAGAGTTTGCAGTTGGAGATTTTCGATTCAATCATTGGTTCGATCCAGTTCTTCATGAGACTCATCGATCCATCGCATGAATATCCTAAGAAAAGGCTGCAAATTCCGTTCATGAACGTGGATAACGATGTTGATAAGCTCGACGATCAGGAATATCTGAGATCAAACGCGCCAAAGCCATTCAAGTACTTCCCTGAGTTGTTCATCGAAGGAATCGTCAACTATTGTCATTTCATATCACGTTTTAATGGACAACCTATGATCGGTAATGCCAGATTAGATTTGTTTGTTGAGTTTGCAGTGGTGCTCCTAAGATGTCCTGAACTGGTCAGCAACCCTCATCTGAAGGCTAGGTTGACAGAGGTTCTATTCTTTGGCTCGCTCCGTTCGCAAGATAATAGACCAGGATTTATGACTGATATTTTCACAGGAAACGAACTTGTGAGGAAGAACCTGCTTTTCTCTTTGCTTGACCTCTATGTCATGGTTGAGAAGACTGGTGCATCTTCCCAATTCTACGACAAGTTTGATACAAGGTATTATATTTCAGTCATTCTGGAGCAACTATGGGAGATTCAGGTGTATCGTCAGCAGTTGAAGTATCATGCCACTAAGAATGTGTCCTTCTTTGTAAGGTTTGTGGCAAGAATGTTAAACGATACAACTTATCTCTTGGATGAGTCTCTTTCCAAGCTTGCAACTGTGGGTTCAGTACAACGTGAGATTGAACACCGTAATGGAGGAGGTGAACCAATCATGGAGGGAACAAATGAAGAAATTGCAGAGATTTTGTCCACTTCTGAGCGTCAAGCCAAATCATATGTGCAGCTGAGTAACAAGACAATTAAGCTTTTTGATCTATTCACGAGTGAGACACCTTCTAGTTTTGTCATTCCTGAGATTGTGGATAGACTAGCAAGTATGCTCGATTACAACTTGGTGGCTCTTGTGGGTCCGAAATGTAGAGATCTCAAGGTGAAGGATCCAGGTGCCTACCACTTCAATATCCGTAATCTGTTATCCACCCTCTGCTCCATTTATACTAATCTGTGCGATGAGGAGGAGTTTGTGATCGCAGTTTCAAGAGATGGGCGTTCCTTTGACGTTCAGCATTTCAACAAGGCTGTGACTATCCTTTCTAGGTTTGGTACCGTGGCACCTGACTTCCTTGCTAGATTAGCTGCATTCGCTAAGGCTGCCCATGAGAAGCAGTTGGAAGGAGAAGCAGAGGAGATGGAGCTTGGTGAAATACCCGATGAGTTCCTGGATCCTCTTATGTATACCTTGATGGTGGATCCAGTTATTCTGCCTACCTCAAAGATCTCAATAGATAGATCAACAATCAAGGCTCACTTGCTAAGTGACTCTACTGATCCATTCAACAGACTGCCCCTCAAGTTGGAAGATGTAGTAGAAGATGTTGAACTGAAGCAGAAAATCAATGATTTTAAGATGCAGAAGAGACTAGAGAGAAGGAAAGAAGCGAGCAAAGAGTTGGATGAAGATGTTACAATGGCAGAGTGATATCATTCGGTATGCATAGGCTGACAATACTGAGGTCGCTTGTAGCACTTGCTGCCTATATACAGCATCAAGTTTGACATTCATCGATATTTGTTATATAGAATCCGCAAGTAATATATTTCTACAGTTATTTGAATTCCATTTACCATTCTTACAAGCAATAAGCAGCTAAGATACATACATGTATTTTATTATGTAGACACAACACCCATTATAACATAAAACCGCACTTAAGCCTTGATAGCGAACTTCTTGGTTGGGTAAGCAATCTTGGCCTTTCTAGCCTTGTCGGTAACCTGGGATCTCTCGTGCTTGGTCAATTGTCTTCTGATAGCTCTGGTCTTCTTGGCTCTGAGGTCCTTTGGCAAGTACTTCTTACCAGCGTAGTAAGCTCTGACGTTAGCGCGCTGTTGGAGGTTGATGACAGTGAGAACCTTAGCAATGTTCTTTCTGACGGTATGGATCTTTGGGAGAGAAGGTCTGGTGAGCTTCTGTACCTTGAGGGTAGCGAGCTCCTGCTTGAGCTCAACCAACTGGGACTCCAAAGCGTCCTTGGACTTGGTACGGAGTTCGTAAGCTTTGACGGCGGCCTAAAATATATGTTAGTAATTACTCTTAGATGTAATTGAACTGGCTGGAGACAGGTTGGAGAGAGGTTGGAGATAGCAGATGTCTCTCTGATACTCGAAGCAGGGAATGAAAAATGGAACTACACTTCCATCTCAAATATCTTCGGTATTTTGTACAATCGATTTTGTGTAGTTTATGCATGTGGCGGGCTGAAATCTTTATTTCAGTGATCTCGAAGATACCTGTAGCTCCCTGACTGTTGAAATTATTTCTGCGAACACACCCGCACACCCCATGTAATCTGGATCCTTATACTATGTGAAAGCAGCCTTATAGCTGTTGCAGCTTGAGTAATGTTGTTTAATTCACGGCTTCGCATTCCTTTTTATTGATAGTGTGTTGTTGCTGTTTCTCTATGTAACAGAGGTCAAACGTCCCTCTTCAACGCTTCTCTTTCTTCCTTGGGCATTTCCTCAAATTCCATTCTCTTTCTACAAATCTACAACAACCAGATCACTGCAACATAGCTCAAATAGATTATCAGTATATTTGACTTACCATTTTGTGATTTCTGTATAAACTCCTTAAGTGCTTTCCAAAGTCTAATGAAAATTGCAATTTCAACAAATAGTCAAAATAGTACCTTTCTAGTGCAGGCAAGAGCATTACAACCACTACTACGTACAATGTGAGGGTGAAAATTCGTGACAATCGGTAGTGTACGTGTCAATAGTTTTACCACTTCCTCTCGAATGTATGGCGAAGAGGACCATCGAGAGAAGCGGGGCTGCGAACCAGTACAGGTTCCTGCCATTAACAATTTCCTAAAGAGAGTGACTTTTTCTTTATATCACGTGCCATTAAGGGCTTAAGCCCTAAGGGTGTACATCCCGCTGGTATCTTGCGAGAGCATATACCTATAGGTACAGAAGCCATCTGCTTGTGGAAGTGTTCCTCTTGGTGGGCTTATCGTGTTTTTCAAGGCATCTTGACATAGCCGGGGCCAGCTGCCAGCTGCCTTAATGTTATCGTACTTGCAGATTGTCAGATCAAACAGTTGCCTGCGATAACAGCTGTTGTCTCCGCCCTGTGATTGACCTGTGAGTGACCTGTTGAGTAATTTTCTAACTTGGGATAGCCATTTGACGGAAAAGTTGCTTCTCAATCTCACTAGGCTTCAATTCAAGTTTTTACTACTGTAGGGTGACTTGCTCCTCTGAAAATCAACTCGATTTTAGGAAATGTCAGTAATATCATGTAGTTATATAAGCCTACCAAGTGGAACATCGCTATGTACTAGGCATGTCATGTGCTGGGCATATCATATGTAAATGAACTGGGGGGATCCTATGAACCATGATAACCTCCTGAGTAGTAAACGAGGTAATTGGAGTCAATGGTAGTAACGACGTCTACTAATCCAGAAGGATGAATGACATCTAGTGAAGCTACAAACTCAAGAGCGGCGATTGTCTCCACAGTAAGCGGATGTTATCTTGTACACGGTAGTAAAATAAATAAAAGAAAAGTGGGTGGTTTGTCCCTCTTGCATTGATGCTACGGTTACAAAGCTGAAAAGCCAATCTCACGTGTGAATAATATAACAGACACGATTATGATAGATGAAGCTGAAGTTAAGTAGAGGATATGGAGATCAACAAAAAGACAGAGCAATAAAAGGGTAAAAAAAGAGAAATGAAACAAAGATATGAACGGAGACACACGCATGTACGCAGGACAAAAAAAACCAAACAAAAATGTGCAGAAACATAGAAAAAGGCCCTTCCTACTTCTGTGGCCATGGGATAAGGCACACAAACTACATCAAGCATATGCACCATCCCACGGTGAACTGTGTCTTTTGTAGTTATATATAAATTTTCTTATTATCATCTCTCCAAACTCCTAATCCACTAATAGCCTTCCTTTGCTTCATTCCACCGGCTCTAAAGATACATTTTCACACTTAACCGCTGTGGTTCTTCAAGTTGGTACTCAACCATTCAAGACCCTCGTACAAACCGTCACCGGAAGTGGCACAAGTGGCCTGGATGTACCATGGGCGCTGTCTGATGGAGTGCAAGCCAAGCTTCTCTGTGATCTCAGCAGCATTCATAGCGTTAGGCAAATCCTGCTTGTTGGCAAACACGAGCAACAAGGCGTCTCTAAGCTCGTCCTCGTTAAGCATTCTCTGGAGCTCCTCTCTGGCCTCAGAGATACGGTCTCTATCGTTAGAGTCGACAACGAAGATAATACCCTGAGTGTTCTGGAAGTAGTGTCTCCACAGAGGTCTAATCTTATCTTGTCCACCGACATCCCAAACCGTAAAGGAGATGTTCTTGTATTCAACAGTCTCGACATTGAAACCGATGGTTGGGATGGTAGTCACAATTTCACCAAGCTTCAATTTATACAGAATGGTGGTCTTACCGGCAGCATCAAGACCAACCATCAAAATACGCATCTCCTTCTTGCCAAAAAGGCCCGCCAGCAACTTTGAAATAGACAAACCCATCTTCAGCAATTGTTAGTCATACATCAATCCATCTAAGATAGGCATAGAAAATAATCAAGAGCCTGGCAGTAAACACCTCAGATATATACAGGTGGATCACAGAGATTTTAAGGCAATGAAAGAAGATCGTCAACACCAAACTTCACCTACTGCCGATCTCGGATATGATCCAAACGCGAGAAATCCGAGGTGTAACATTGAGGAAAATAGACAATCAATCAGTCAACCAAAAGTGGTCAACAATCACAACATATTTTTCTTGGGTTCCTGGAGCACCAACCTGGATGATTGGCCCGCAGCGTTGGAGTTCACCACCGATTTCAACTTCTGATACGTGTTCAGAATTGCCGAAATTTGACCACACCACCGAAAGGATATGATGCTCTGGGAGACCTCAATTGAAACGATGTTCAAAAAAATACACCGGAATAATCGATCATTATATACATACCTTGTGATTAGAGTTTCGTTAGATATATTTGATATAAAGTCGAAATGGATCGAGGTATGTGTACTTGTATATCGCGACACTGCTTTAAGGGGAGCTACACAACTCTCGATAAGTCTTGTGTCCGCTGCTGGGCGGCTGATTTGGCAAGGCGAAGGGGCAACACGAGAGATGGAATACAGATACACACGAATATGCATCTTACCCGGCCTTGTTCTCGATACTGCAGACACTCTGGTACCGCAGCACAGCACATCACTTCTAAATATATGACAAGACACAGGGAATGACCTCTACAGTGCAAATTATGATTTGCTCAAGGATGAAAGGTTATATATAATATAATAAATTTTACAAATTTATAAACATAATACAATACATAGATAATTTAGATTTAGATATTTCCCTGACATATTAGTAACCACCAGGGCTGTCACAATGAGTGGTGAGCCAATGTAACTTGCTGTTATCTAGTAGATTTTTCTGTACCTTAAACTGTAAGATGCATATATATATTATACTCACAGAAACACCGTCCTCCTTTCCCTGCTTGCCTGGGTCGCATCCTATGCAGCCCAGCCCGTAGGACCCGGTAGGATTATACCTATGACAGGCATGCCTGCAGCGCCATCATGTTGCAGGGTGATCTCCCCAGTCGCGATTCGCTCCTTGAACTTCCGCTTTCGTGACATGTAGCTGTACATGGTGGGACACAGACGCGCATGAGAATCGAGGCTGTATCTTCCAGGCAGATGGGTCGCGTGTCTCTCGTCTGGCTGCAGGCCTTATACATACTTCAGTTAGGGTAGTTAGGTGGTTAGGCTAGGCTGTACAGCAGCAGGCCACCATTAATTAAGCATCTAATGGGGACTGATTGATGTAGTTCAATGGGGTACAATGGGGCAGCTAGCAACTATTATCTGTTGAGTTTATCTGAATTTCTGTAGAATGACGATACATTTCGTGTGAAGATATCTATTAGCGTATGTAATGCAGAGCGGCCATCTTCAAACCCCGCCATGATCACCGAGATTGACTGAAGGATTCAAAGCGAATCTTGAGAATAATAATTGATGAAACAAAAACCACGTGGATATTTCAAGCCTGGAAAAATATAAGGTGTAAGAAAGTGCCAACTGTGATACCTCATTCCTGTTGAACGGGGCCATCTTTTGGAGTAGCAGTGAGAAGAGGTTAGATATCCGCGGCAGCCTTCTACGTCCGAAGACATGATGCAAGATTTGGAAAAACATTAAAAAAAGACGGTTTATTAAATGGCAACAGCTGTCCTTGTCGATATCACTTTCCTACATTGACCTTGCAAGTAGAGAACTTCTTGAGAGCGCGGTAAAATACCGCATACGTGACCTCATCGTTATCGGGCTCCCAGTACATTTCGCTGAGTCTGATATGCCAAGGTGGGTAACCTTGCAAGTTCAAATATGGCTGGAACATAATAACAAGATCTGGTTCAGTACCTACCAACTGCTTCAGCTCCTCGTCAATGAATTTGACAGTAATATCCTTCTCTGAAAGTTCATTCTTGGTGGCCAAATCAGCCATAACTTTGGTGAGCTCCACAATGGTTGAGCGACCGTCAATTACAGAGAGTAGCGAGATTTCTAAATTGACCTCGAAATCCGGTTCCAAGTACCGTTGACCATCTTCATCTGATACTCCGTAATATGAAAGGTTCAAGTGGGGGATCTTTATACGAAATGTAGGAACATTATCAGTGCCGAAATAGACTGCTAGTTTCCTATATATGGCAAGTCGAAGCTCGGGTATATGTTTTTTCAATATTCCATTGTACTCATAAAGAGCAACAAATGGAATCCCACCAGATATGCACCATGCGGCGATCTCTGAAGTATCGTTTAGCAATCCTTCCACGCCTCCATTTTCTTCTGCTTCTGGTTTATAGTTGATTATGGTGGCTATTCTTTTGGGTAGTTTGACGAGTTTGTTCACGTCACTGTTGATGAGGGAAGGTGACCTTGCTGGATTGTAGGCGAGCGCCATAACTTTTAGCTTTACCTTATTGACGGTAAAGTCATACACACGGTATACCGACATGGCAAGATAAAGGAGCACAAGAATAGCATGGAAGAAGTAGAATCCGATGATCTCTGTGTATGACGAATCTGATGTAGATACATGCTGGCGTGGGAATATCACGTCTCTAATCATATTGCTCACCCTACCAATGGAAGTCTCTTTTGTGTTCTGAGCATGAGTAACATTGCTGTTGTTGTCTGGAATTGATATTGGAGTGACCCTTGTATGATCTGTTCTGCCCCCTGATCTCTTGACCAGATTGCTAATGTTGGCTGCCTCGTTTTGTGCTGCCGGCGAAGACAAAGTCATTCTGGAATTTCGCTTCTCTGTAAATATGTATTTAGAATGTTCAGTACCACATATCCATACTAAGTCAATATAGGGGGGTATATAGCTTTGTGGACCTATGCGCTCACACTGTTAACAAGAGCTCAAAATGTATCCGTCTCGCGCACAATCTCAAACAGTTCAATGTCGGAAGAACACCTAAAATGGCCAATAAAAGATGTATTACAGTTTATTAGTCTTCCCAGATATCCCGTTAAAACATCAATGGATATCCAATATTGTCATTGTTGAGACTAACCGGACGAGTCTTCCTTTCGCCTATCATAATTTAATTTGGGCCACATAGATTACGTAGGCACCGAATGCATGTGCTGGAGATGACTTGATGTGCGCACGGCAAGGCACAGAACAAAAGAGTGGCTCTGTCATCGCGTACTAGTGCGTGCAATGACAGCCAGGTGGGTGTGGTGTGTCTGTATGCGGAGAAGAAGCGGAGAGAAAGAGGAGCAAGAGACTGGGAAGGTAGTAGTAGTAATATCTTTAACATAATATGAATTAATCATATGCTGAGTAGTTGGTGGAAGGCTCAGAATGGTTTTTGACAAGAGGCCTTGAAGGTGATCACAAAGGAACATCAGCCAGCTCAAAGGAAGAGTATGCGTGAAACTTAGTACATCAACTACAATCTTAGCGATAGCGGTCTAATTAATCGTGATCTTTCCATTCATTGACGGCGAAGCAGATCGCCTCGTGGTATATACACTTATACGTACACATGTATGTGTAGTGGTCAATACGACGGCTTCAGGATGAAATAGATATAAAAACACCAAACCAACCCAGTAGGTAATAAAAAACTAATAATGGCAAAAACGATAATGCTATAGAGACAATTGGATAATATAACACAAAAAACCAAAAACAGTTGTAAAAATAAAACGCATCGTCTTAATGAAGGATTCCTTTTTTGTAAACATGAGACATTCATGGCGTGTTCTTTTCTGCTGTGGACATGTGACTAGTTTGGCTGCTGCTACCTTGTGCAATTTTTCATCAGCTACAGTAATCTGCACATTCTTATTCTTAGTTCTCTGAACTTTCGTCATCTGTATGAAATGACTGTGACAACCCCTGAGGTCCGTTTCGTTCATGATGGTGTGGGATGTTATATGAGAATCCTGCTGTTGTTTGGCCTCCTGACTCCTGTGCATGCATGTTGTGAGGTGATACTTCGTCTGTGTTCTGTGAGAATCCACCTGCCTCTTCGTTATGGGTGGGCTGAGCATCTTGTGGTGGACCTCTTCCCCCTATATTTTGACTCATGTCCGAATCCTGCATCGCTTGGGCAAGGTTGAACCCTTGCATGTCTAGACCTTGAATGAAGTTGAGAAGATCGGCTTCGTTTATGTAGTTATACCCACTTTCTCCTTGTTCGCCAAGGTTCTCGTCATCAGAGACAGAATCGATAGACGGTGGTGACCTGTTGGGTGCATTCAAATGGAATGTCATGCCCAGCTGTGGCACCTGGATGGCATTGTTGAACGAATTGTCAATAGCATGACTGTCAGGGAAGTACATGTTAGCGTCCAGCGAGTCTCTGTGCTCTGAGTTCGTAGGCACCTGTTGTCCATAAACGGTTGAATCTGTTGTTGTTGTCTGTGTATGTACATTGTTGTTCTCTGTCTGTGTAACAACCGTTGTGGATGCCGGTGATGTACTTGAGTCCCTCAGCCTTCTCTCGGTCACTTCAACTTGTTTCTGCATATCATCGAGAGGAATACCTGAGGATCCTGTAGTATTATCAGAGATTTGGTTCCCACCATCAGAGCCTGATCCTTCCTCAAGAGAGCTTCTGAGATATCTCTCATGCAAGGTTGACTTGAATTGTCTCGACTTGCGGGCATTCTTGCATACCCTGTACATTTCATCAATTTCCTCTAACATCAACCCCTTTGTCTCATAGACGCACATGTATGAGAATATGGCACCGAAAAAACAACAACCGCCCCATAAGAAGAAAATCTTAGTTCCCAAAGCTGCTGTATGAGTTCCCGGGTCTATCAGGTAAGGAGTAGAGTAGGCAAAGATGAAGTTGACAAACCAGTTTGTAGCAGCTGTCAGCGACACCGCCTTCTGACGAACAGACAACGAGTAAGACTCTCCTACCAAGACCCATACCAGTGGACCCCAAGTAGCTGCAAAAAAGGCAATGAACACACAGACAAAGGCAATCATCACCTTGCTGGCAATAACAGACTCCGTGGTGCAGCCTACTATAGCAATTAAAAAATTACAGATTGTCATGCCCACGGCTCCAATTATTATCAGCCTTCTACGACCCATCACCTCAACCAACAAAATACCTGGAATGGTGAAACCCACATTAACAGCATACGTCACAAAAGAAATCAAATATGACTTTTGCACTCCTGTCCTTACAAAGAAGTTCACTCCATAGTAGAAGATGAAATTGATACCTGTACATTGCTGTAGAGCCTGCAGAGCCATACCAACAAACATCCTATAGCCTTGTTTGTGTCGGCTCGGAGAACTTCTGAAACAATCTATCAAGGAGGCCTTACCAAAACTCATCTCGTAGTCATGACTGGCTTTGATTTCAATTAACTCCTCTATGAGTGTCTCGTCATCAACAGGCAATCTTCTCATTTTCGACAAAGCAACTATTGCCTCATCCAACTTGTCCTTTTTGACGTAGAATCTAGGGGATTCGGGAAGAAATACCATACCACAGGTCAACAAAGAGGCCCAAATTATTTGTACACCGATCGGCACTCTGTAAGACCTTGAATCCATCAAGGAGTGCGTACCTTGTGAAATGGCACTTGATACCAATAACCCCCACGTAATAGCCCACTGATACAAAGATATAATGGCACCTCTCACCCACTTTGGTGCAGTTTCTGCCTGATATAGAGGCACAACAGCAGAGATGATACCCACTCCTAGACCGCTTACAAAACGGCCTACACATAACAACGGAATTTGCGTTGCGATCATCTGTAACGCTGTTCCCAGTATGAAAACAAAACCCGTACAGCATATGATAGTTTTCTTACGACCTATGGTGTCGGATAGTAGAGGTGCCATGAGAGCTCCGCAAAAGGTTCCTATGGAAAGGACGGCTGTGATTATTGATATTTCAGGAGCAGAGAATGATACTCCGTTTGGAGCAAACTGCTGTTTCACGTAGTTCATTTCCAACATTCCGTTGATCACTCCGGTGTCGTATCCATAAAGAAACCCACCCAGAGCTGTAAGCAGACCAACCATGAATGCCATAATCGAGGAGCGCTTCTGTTGCGCCAAGTGTACCTGTTCATCGTGCTCCTCTTGGGCTCTCTGGTCAACCTCATTTGACATCGCCGGTCGGCGACGACGGCTTCGCAGCCGATTTCTTAGCGTTGATATATCCATCTGCTGTGATTCATTAAATGCGCAAATGTGGCTGGCTGTCAGTGTATCAGGGAAAAGAAATAGAGAACTTTAAAAACTGGGTGAAGACCAACTCTCTTTTTTCAGGTAACTATGTTAACGCTCGTCAATCTGAGTTCTATTCAGAAAGCAAAAAGACATAAGACAAAATAGAAACTTTAAAGAGGAGTCTGATGCTATGAAGTTCTTTATCTTTCTCGCTGTCTCTCCCTCTCTACCTAGTTGGCGGTTCCTGTTTTGGTGATACCTCTGTATGTAATAATGTGTAATGCAATATGTAGCAGCCAGCAGCAAGTGTGTAAGCTTTCAGTCCTCTGTATCCTATGCCCAGATGTTTAATATATATATACACACATGCGCTGTCTACTTTGACGATACCTAGAACTATTTAATAATAACTGGTGATAACAAAAGCCCAACTACAATGTACACTGACGTGCCGGTTGATACTGAACTCTGACGCTTCTTGCTTCACTTTGTGTGGGGTCTTTTTCCTTCTGCGCCCAGATCGCTCCCACACCTTATTGTATTGTCAGCCCTTTGAGTCAATCTGCCCCCCTCTCCTCTTTGGCACCACAAGAGAAGCTTTACCGAGCCACATACGGCTGCAACGCGCCACCTGATACCATGACGAAGCAAGGTGTCGTGTAGGGGTAAAGAGGCTGGTGAAGGTCTATAATAACTTAAGAAGCCGGAGAGAGTTTTATATCCCAAGTTAAGTTGAGAGGTAATTGTAACCGAGTCCTTGTTTTGTCATTCTTTGTGAGATGACAACTTGTATTATTTTTTATATATTCCCAAGGTGGCGTGATTATCAAAGTGAAACAATTTTGGTCAACAAAATAATAGCTTGCTTAATTTCGAACTGGGCATCTCTATTTTGTCAGCAAAAAGTGGAGTTGAAGCAGCAGGTATAAATTTCACAAAAAACAAACCAGCGCAAAAAAAAGGAATAAATAATGGAAAAATCACATGACAACATATACGAACGCTGCACAAAGATTACTCATGGATTCCATATTCATTGGTACAAATGGGTCGATGATATTTCTCTATTTGTTAACAAACTCGGTGTAGATTCTTAATTGAATAAAACATAACATTCAAGGATGGACCGTGACTCCCATAAGAGGGCAAATTGAAGCATAATTATAAATCAAAAACGCATGCATGATTTTTCTAAGTTTATATACATAAAAGATCATACTTGTCTCAGAAAACCATTAATCACGATTGTTTATTCTCTCAAGCAACCAACTTGGATAGACCGAGCCTGATAGAAAGGCGCCTGGCAAGGGTGGATTTCTTCTGATCCACCTGCTGTACCACTGGCAGGTCTGTAGCCACCATCTTATAGTTCTCCTCTTTCTCATTTTGAGGAGGAATTCCAGAGGAGGTCGAGAGACTTGACAGTGCTTCCACCGACACGGTAACAGGGTTTCTGGGCACAGATATCATATCCTCCTTTATGATATCCTTTGGTTTATCCAGCATATTGGCAAATGAATATCTCTTTCTCGTCTTGGGAATGCTTATTGTCTGAGACCGGACAACGGAAGCGGCCGGCTCGATCGGACTTGGTCCAAGTTTATGGATCTTATCAGTGCTATCCCCGGAGGAGGAACTTTTCGATGCACTGGGCTCAGAAGCTAGCTGTTGTTTTGTGTCCACTCTCAATACAGGAATGGACTCCTCCAAAGAACGGAATGATCCCTTTTGTGTAGCAGCAGGACCAGACACTGATCTATAACTAAACAGTGTCCTTCTTCTCATCATCTTATCATCATTTGACACAGCCCGCACAGGCTCCGTCTCCTTCCTAGGAGAACTCTCTACCAAGCTGAAGAGCTTTTCGGTAGGCAGAGAAGTTGGAGTATCTTGTTGTGGTCGGGAGGCACAATCAGCCAGAACTAGATCCATGTCACTGATAAACTCGTCATGGTACTCGATCCACTTTTCTAAAACAGAAGAGTAGCTGTTGTAACAACTCAGAAGGTCATCGCAACTAGTGTTCATTTGAATATCATGTCTGAAAAAACTTGGCTGGAACACTTTAGCAAGGTTCAAACTAGTCATTCTAGTCACATTTACAATCCTCTCATTAGACAGCTTACCGATGAAGTCAACCAAATAGATCAGAAGGTGAAGATGCTCAAGCTGCATGGAAACAAGGCAACGGGAAGTACTTCTGACGAGAGTTCTGTCGACGCCCGAACATGCATTAGTTGCCACCGAACTGTTCATTTTGGAGTCATCCACTGTATCTTGCCCGTCATCCTCAACTGAGGTATCCTGGGTAGATCCACTGGTCATGCTGAAGTCAGCATCGGAAATAGAAGAGGCATCGTTTGTAGGGAGTGACGAGCCTACAACCACAGGGCGCTGAAGACCCATTTCTACAGCCAGGGTATGAGACTCAAACTCTTTTCTTAGTGCATGAGAAACATCGCCATCGATGACCCTTTCGGAGAGGTTGGATAGATATCTCTTGAGGATCATGGAGACGTCGTATATTGTGAGTGGTATATCTACAGAAAACTTTGGAGAAGAGAAAGAACACGCGGCTGGGTTCTCTGCAATCAACTTTTCGACAGCTCTCACTTTTTTGATTGAACCATTCAATCTGAAGAGACCTTCAACAGGTTCATGATCCAGTATGAACTCACAGCATTCGTGAACCAATTTGGGAACAATTACTTTAAGCACTGACTCATGTGCTTTGATGCTGGTTGTGACGGGATGCGACATAGTGAAAGTCTTAAGATCTGTTGGGATCGGGTATATTACCAAGTCGAATGAAGATCCGCTGTTGTATAGTTGTGTGTGAGCATCGCTGATTATATTTGCTGTGTTTGAACGTACCGGGGCCGACACTGGTCCAGAGACGGTAATTGGCATTGAAGACCTTCTCCTGAACCAGGAAGAGGACTTGGATCTCTTCAGCTGAGACCCTATCTTCTGTTGTTCCATGGTGAGCAGAGCACTCGTTACCATCCACCTAGCGACTGACGTGAATTCTTCCTCGATAAGTGATAGGGCTGTATCGAATCACTCGCGTTTAAGCCGTTGACTGGGTTTCTGCACCAACGTGATTGTTGTACAGATCTAAGCACTTCTAGTTTGTTGTTAAGTATTCTGTAAGAGCTCGCTTGCCATACACAACAGGAAGGAAACAAATTGGTCACGAGATAACAAATAATACACCAAAAGCCTCTTGACTGCTCTTCTGCCTTGAACCCTCAAATTTCCCAGAACGGGATACCCGTCATTTTCAAATGGGTTGAAGCATACCAAATTCCCGGTTAGCGAGAGGCCTGGCTCGCAGGCACGCGCGTCCAGAAGCGTACCTTAAAGGAAAACAAACACACACCGCACAAGGGATCGTGCATGGCGACACAGTGCAGGGACAGGCAGATATGCAGGCCTCATTAAAGTTGCCATGCTCGAAGGAGGGATGAGCTGTGAGGCTCGAGGAGAGAGGTCGTCTTGAGTCAGCAGGTAGGCTAACTAACTACTTGTAGGGCAAAAGTGTCAGATATGTACATCGTGCTATACGATACTCAAGAACCGACATGTCTTGGGGGGTTGATCTTCAGTTCGATACAGGTCACTTTTCAGGTCAAAAGCACGACATTGCGATATAAGACTCAACAGAGAGAAGGTGTGCTGCACACTTACTCATTAGCCGTGTTGAATTCCGTAGTGTTACTCTACTTGGTTTTGTTCGTTACTCTAGTGGCGTGCAAGAGACAAATCTTTAATCATGGGTAGGTCGGCCCTAAGTTCTGAAGAACCTGCGGTTGAGTATCTTTTGAAGTATGCCTACTGATACGGTAAGCCTGCTGCTTAAGGTGGGGAGACGTAGAGATTGTAGACTGTACGTGTAGCGGCCGCAACACATAACTAGACATTTGGGGTCTACCCCAGTCGCAGGAGAGAGGTGCCACAAAAGAGAGAAACGAGGGTAAAACGAACAAATATTTTATCATCAGGGCCGTTGGAAAGCGAATAGAAAGCTGTTGACAATATTATTAGAAAGCTCAGGCTGAGTTAAGTATATTATTACGGCCGACGGAGTTGATGACATAGCTGGACTGGCTGATATCTATTCGATACGACGGAATCGCACGTAGGTGGTGCTGATTCGTAGAGGTTACTCTTTACATTATTATGAATAACTGCTTCCTTCGGTGACCTATATGGCTATCCATTAATAAGCGGCAAAGATCCTTCTGATAGCCAGCTGGGCAGTTCGACTCTTGCAAGAGAAGCTTGGCTTCTAAGGTCTCTCTTCCCGAAGCTTCATAACATCTCACTATAATGGCGCGCTAATTCATCGCTGCACACCAAAGCAGTTAACCGCTTAGATAATCATGCACGAATTGTTGAATGAACTGTATTAATAAGAATCTCGTTCGGTTAAAACGTCCTGCCGTGCTCTTACCAATGGCATATACAATGCATTGTCCCGCATGGAGTGGAGATGGCTATCCTGAAGAAAATCGGCAGTTAAGCCCCCAAACATCAGTTGCCCCCGATAATTTCTGGACTGAATTATTTACTATATATATTGCTAATTCTCAACTGAGCTGACAGATATCACAGCGGATTGAACAGTATCAATTCTTTACAAAAAATGTCTGTCTTTACCAAATCTTCTACTAAGGCCCTTACCTCTGGGCACCATATCCCGGTCATCGCACTCGGTGTGTATATGACCCCACCAAATGAGGCCAAGAGATGTGTTTACACTGCCCTCAAACTTGGTTACAGACACATTGACAGTGCTGAAATTTACAAGAACGAAGATGAGGTTTGCCAGGGAATTGCTGAGTGGATCGCTGAGTCTCCAGAGACCAACAAGAGAGAGGATGTTTTCTACACCTCAAAGGTGTGGGATGCTTACCACGGTTACGAAACCACAAAGGAGGCCATTGACGGTTCTTATAGTATCGCCACTACCCATGGCCTGCAGTACATCGATTTGCTGTTGATGCACTCACCTCAATCCAACAAGGAGAAGAGACTCGGCAGCTGGAAGGCTCTTCAAGAGGCTGTCGACGAAGGCAAGGTGAAGTCCATTGGTGTTTCCAACTACGGCGCCCACCACATTCAAGAGCTTTTGGATTGGGAAGGCTTGAAGTATCCACCTGTTGTGAACCAGCTTGAATTGCACCCTTGGTTGATGAGAACGGATCTCGTTAGCTTCTGTGTTAAGAACAACATCTACCTCGAGGCTTACTCTCCTCTTGCCAGAGGAAAGAAGTTTGGTGAGGACGAGTCCCTGGCACAGGTTGCTAAGAAGTACAACAAAACCGAGGCACAGATCCTTGTACGCTGGTCACTGCAGAAGGGATTCATTGTGCTTCCAAAGTCGGTTCACGAGGAACGTATGGCTTCTAACTTTGATGTGTTTGACTTTGAGCTCACTCCTGAAGATATCAAGCTGCTCGACCACCCAGATGATTACTTCCTGGTATGCTGGGATCCAGTCAAGTATGACAAATAATTTCATATTTGATTTGGAAGTCCAACCCGAAGAACTCTTACTCATTCATGCACATGATAAGAGTATATGCAGTTCGACAGGTGCTCTCTATTGTTCTTAGGATGATTTTTTTTTTATCTTCAGACTACTTTTCTTTGTTACTACATATGAACTCTGTAGAAATACATGTTTCTTCCATGAAAGTATTTAGCTCTTTGCCAAATTCCTTCCGTACACTAATATATATAAAACATGCTAGAACCGTTCTAAAATCGTTATCTCTATCTCTGTCTCCGGCTGTTAAGCATTAGCTCCATGCGTTATCTTCAGATTGTTACCCGCCCTAAGAACGTTGTGGTTTTCCCTCCTAATTCCTCATCTAGCATTTCACTACCTGCCTGAATAGCATACCCTGGGCATGTCAAAGAGAGGACCATTTGGATGCGGAAACAGAGCAAAGTGATTAGAAAAATATCTGCTTGAAATTCATGAACAACCTGTCTAAACATTCCTTTAAGCCTGTTCCATTTTAATATTTTGAGCCGTTCTTGCTGTGCAAGGGACAATTGTGTTAATTGTGGTACCTGGATTGCATACTCATTGAGTTCTGCAGAGACACTCTGTGCGGTTTGAGATTCAGTGGCAGTGCATAGTGTGGGATACAGTCTTGTCTTGTGAATTGAATACGATCAAGTGGGGGAGAATTAAATTCAACAACATTGTCCTTTTTATTGATTCTGTTATCACAGTCTTTGTTATATTTTTTGAACGAATCCCGACAAAGAGGCAACAGACATCTCTTAACATCCTGAGTCTGAATAAGGGGTGGTTAAGCTTTATATTTCAGTTCACATCCCACATTCTCAACTGTATCACCAGTTGTATAATTCCATACCATCTGCATGATACATCGAATTAACTTTGCAATTTGATTGTTAAACACACAGAAGTCAGCGCCATACAGACAATGTCTGACAAGCAGATTTATTCGGCCACCTATTCAGGTGTGCCTGTGTACGAATTTGTGACACCCAAGACGTCTGTTATGAGGCGTAAATCCGATGGATGGGTCAATGCTACACACATCCTCAAAGTTGCCGATTTTCCCAAAGCGAAGAGAACAAGAATCCTCGAACGAGATGTCCAGACTGGAGTCCACGAGAAGGTGCAAGGAGGTTACGGTAAATATCAGGGTACTTGGGTGCCTTTGGAGAGGGCTCTAGAGATAGCTAAGCAGTTTGAGGTGAATGATGAACTTGAGCCTCTCTTTTCTTATGTCCAAGTACAAGGAGCTCCCTCTCCACCACCGGCCCCAAAACATCATCATAATGCTTCCAAAGCAGCTGCTCCTGCCAAGGCTGCCAAGGCTGCTTCGCTCTCGGCTGCCGCCGTATCTGGATCAACCACGCTAAGAACCTCACCCACTCCATCCAAACGGATGGCAAGTTTTCCTGCCGCTGGTGGTATTAGTAAACAACAACAACTAAAAAAGAGAGGAAGACCACCAAAGAACAAAGAGCAAGAAGCCCTTGGTTTCTCGTCACAGACTGTAATATCGGAGCACCAGCGTGTTCAGCCGTCACATTTTCTAAGTCAGTCACATGCTCGGTATGACGCCAGCAAGTCATTTGACTATATAGACAACGATAACGATTTTGATATGGATGAATCGTCTTCTATATCTGCAGATATCCATGACTCGAGGTTCAAGAAACCCAGTCCTTCATCTTCTCCTAGTGAATTTATGAGTGACACTGATCTTGCCAATGCACTTAGATCACCTGTACAAAGAAGTGGTATAACTGCCAGAGATACCCTAGAACAGGCATTAGCACGTGGCAGTGGTTCACCTTATCGTGCACAACATAGAAGAGATGCCCATGATATTAATGGCGGCCCTAAATCTTTGCATGATGGAGACCATGATCAATCTCATTACAGTAGCTACGAGGAACATAATCACAGTTGGTTCGACCCACGCAAAGAGTACACATCTCGTTTGTTGGAGTATTTCATGGCACCCGATGACGGGATGGGCCACATGCGTGTACCTGATTTTCTTATCAATATGGGTAGTGGCTTTGATGTAAATCAGGTTATTGATCGTGATGGAAATACAACTTTCCACTGGGCCTGTGCGATGGGTGATCTAAAAATGTGTGATGCATTGCTGAATAGAGGAGCTAACTACAGGTGTTTGAATGATCAGGGCCAGGTGCCAATAATGAGATCAGTAGCATTCACAAACTCCTACACTAAGCGTACGTTTGCCAAGTTGTTAGAACTTCTCAGAGATACACTGCTAGATTCTGACAACAAGGGCCGCACACTGTTGCATCGCGTTGCACTTTCAACTGACTCGAAGGTACGCCTTCCTGCTGCTCGCTACTATATGGAGATTTTGTTGGCAAAGCTGAGTGAGATCCAGCCTCTGGAGAGACTGGAGAACTTCATAAACCAACAAGATTCAACTGGGAATACGGCCCTACATATCGTAGCAGCAAACGGAGCCCGTAAATGTGTCAAGGTGTTACTCAGCTATGCGGCTAGAGTAGACATGGCAAATGACAAGGGCCATACAGTGCACGATTATATAGTGATGAATAACCTCGCTGTTGGCACACCAAACCCAAATAACCCAGGCGTATTGGACATTGTGAACTCGTCAGGAACGACAGATTCAATGTTGCATTTGGGGTCCCAGTACATTGGTACCGGTATATCTGAAGGTGTGCCAATGACGCAGCTAGGTTCCCATCTATTATCTGTGCCGTATTACTCAGAGGCGGCTATGCAAGTCAACCAAAAGTTATCAGGAGAGTTGATAGAGAAACTGAGTGAGTTGTCCAATGCGTTCGACAAAGAATTACAGCAGAAAGAAGAGGACGTTCACGAGATACGGCAGCTATTACACAACATGAACCAGGATGTCGAGAACACAGAGCGCAGTATTTCCTCAGCCATGGAGCGTATCAAGAATACGATAGAGAGCAATAGAAACCCTTTATCCAAACATGATGAGGTTAAGGTAGAGAGTGAAAATGGAGATAACAACAGTAAAAATGGTAATGGTTCCGCTCAGGCAGCAAAGGATGAAGATAAGGATGAAGTTTATAATGATATAGCTGTTGCCCTTAAGGAAGTTGATGAAACTTTTGTGGTGAGGACGACAAAGCTAAGAAGGCTGCTTGAACGGTCGCAAGCAAAGGACCTGGCTTCTATCGTAGAGGCACAAGAGACGGAACTGCTGTCAAAGGAAGCGTCTACGAAGGATGATAAAAGAAACATCCTGCCAGCTGCTGTATCTGAATCTGCGGTGAGGTCAATAATCGACCTTGCCGCTCTCCAGGTCTCCCGCAAAAAGCTTATGGATGAAATTGTGGTTTTGTATGCCGATGCAAGCGGCAAGAGTGAAAAAATGAACCAGTACAGGAAACTTGTATCACTATGCTGTGATGTCGAGTTGGATGGAGTGGATTCACTTTTGGATGGCATTGAGGAGGCACTCAAAACCGCATAACTTGTCTGAAAAAGTCATGGGCAGTCATGACCCATTTTTCTTTTCAGCTGACTTTGTATTACTATCTCACGGAAAGGGGCTAGGGTTTTGCCTTTTAATATAGTGTCCTCGCTCATCAGTCGATGCATCAACATTTGAAGCTACAGGTGAGTGATCACACCCACTGATTATGATCAAACGGTCTCATAGTGTATTATAAGAATGATAATAGTTTGTATATTTATGTCACATAGCGATTTCAAAGTCCTTCATATCTATTTAATTACTAAACAGAGAGTAAACACTATAATCCTTTTTGTAGAACATTGTCATCACCATTGATGCCGCACAATTGGTCTAGAGGAAATAAGCTGCGGGGTAAAGTATGCATCACATTGTCCACGGCAGTTCCATCGGCGTGCATGTGAGCGGGATGTTCACGTGGGTAGAAGAAGAGATGACAGACTGTTTGACTACTGTCGACGAATTTACATTTTAAAAGTTGAAGCATATGGAGAACAGGAAGAGTATCAATCTAGATAGCAGGATAAACGATGTCTAATGAGAAATTTGTTAAGATAAATACAGCCTCCGGTCGAACGTTGGCAGCTGTGGTAACTTTTCCCGTTGCTTCGGCAGAGCCATCCCTGCCGTTGGCAGTCATTATGTCTCATGGACTCGGTGGACACAAAGACAACTGCTACCATACCATTCTGGCATCACAACTGGCATCTCTGGGTGTATATTCTGTTAGGTTTGACTTTAGCGGTTGTGGAGACTCTGGAGATGTTGATGATCCTTCAGTCGGTCGCACGGTGGCCGGCGATGTGGAGGATCTTGAGGCCATTATACACTATGCGAAATCTGGGGGATACAAAAATATAAACATGAACATTCTGGCATTAGTCAGTCATTCAAGAGGTTCCGTTGCCCTGTTCAGATGGGCCATAGAGACTGCTCATAGGCGTCAACCACTGCCTTATCTCATCAACTGTGGAGGTAGATTCGCGGGAGCAGTCTTGTTGAGGCGACTCGAAGAGACATCACCCGATTGGAGGACAAATAATAAAGGTTACGACTTGAAAGTTTTGAGGCATGGAAAGTATGTCAACATAACTCTCCCTGCACAGGAGATTGTTGACCTTGCTGACAATGATTTTGAAGGACGTCTGCAGGAAGTAGCACTACAAACAGATACGCTAAGTATATATGGAGAACTGGATACTGTGATCCCCGCGGAGGACGCTTTTGCGTTCAAGCGCAACTTGGGCAGTAGAAGCACTTTGAAGATTATCGACCATGCGGATCATAGCTATTACGGCAGCATCAAAGTCACCCCAGAGGAAAACGATTCCGGTTATCCTCTCAATAGTAAAGGACTGGTGAATTACAATTACCTCGTCACTGAATTGATTACAGAATGGCTTCAGCCAAGGATGAACAGAAGACGCGATCTGACAAACCGGCTATAATTATTAAAACTATGCTGACTACTTTCAGATTTTATATCCTTCTTCCTATTTAGAAATATAGATGTTCGCATATAAATCGTTTCAGATAAAAGCAGATAAAGTAGACAGATAGTGCGTTCTCATTCTTTCCACCACCTTCGATGACTGTCCTCGAGTGTGGGGTCAATGGTCGGCTTACGTACGCTCCCCAGAGTCTAATGCATATAAAACATTCTACAATAATGTACAGAAACTGTATGAAGTAGAACGCGATATCCTTGGCTGTACTGATAACAAGCCCGGACACTGGCGATCTCTGCGGTTATTTGTAATCTGTCTAACAAACTCGTGAAATGAAACACCTGGTTGATCCGAAGCTGCTGAAGGATGCCCGGGTTCTCCATACCAATATACAGTGAATTCAACTGCACTCGGCAGCTGACGGTTACTCACACGGCACTTTATGCACGCCCAGATAAACGGAATCCTGGTTTATCCTATGGCTCTCACCATCTCCGCTCCTCCCCAATAAGAGCTGCACCTGCTAAGAGGCCCCTGGTTACCTTGTAGTTGCGTGGAGGGCTCCCTGCGTCCTGTGTCGGAGCGAGTAGCGGAGGCATCTGCAGAGATAATATATGGCGTTTGCTCTGCGCACTCCCCGCGTTGCTTATTATCACATCCTGTCATCGCCGTCTAAGAGTTTCCAATTCGTCAGTAGGGTGATGGAATAGGCAAGTGAGTCAGAGACGCAACCCCAGTTTTTCAAGGCTGTGGTGTGGTTGCGATGATATAAAGATTTCAGATATCCTCTGTAAAGGCAACACCAACGACTGAGCTTACACGCAGGGGTTATTTTTTTTTGAGTCTTATTGATCCTTTGAATAATTTTAAGGGTTTGTTAAGCGCTTGAGCCAAATATTACCCGAGAACAAACAAAGAGATCAACCAAAACATGTTCAAGAGATCGATAGTTTTGTTTCAGCAGGCCTCTAAGGCTGGCTGGGCTAATATGCTCAGAGACCCATCTGTGAAGTACAGTGCCTTCAAAGGTGTTTCTCTTCCTGATAGGACCTGGCCAGACCAGGAAATTACCAAGGCTCCTAGGTGGTTGTCGACCGATTTGAGAGATGGTAACCAGGCTCTTCCTGATCCCATGTCTGTGGAGCAGAAGAAGGAGTACTTCCATAAGCTGATCGAGATCGGCTTCAAGGAAATTGAGGTGTCGTTTCCCTCTGCCTCCCAGACCGATTTTGACTTCACAAGGTATGCTGTTGAGAATGCTCCAGACGATGTTGCAATCCAAGTTTTGACACAGTCCAGAGAACACCTTGTGAGGAGAACCGTTGAGTCAGTGAAGGGTGCCAAGAGGGCAACAATCCATACCTACCTTGCTACCTCTGATCTCTTCAGAGATGTGGTGTTCAACATGAGTCAGGACGACGCTCTTGCCAAGGCTGTTGAGACCGTCAAGTTGGTGAGATCTCTTACCAAAGACCATCCCGACATGCAAGACACCATCTGGACATACGAGTTTTCTCCAGAGTGTTTCTCCGACACCCCAACCGAGTACGCCCTCAAGGTTTGTGAGGCTGTCAAAGCTGTTTGGGAACCAACGGTCGAGAACCCTATTATCTTCAACCTTCCAGCTACCGTGGAAGTTGCTTCCCCAAACATCTATGCTGATCAGATTGAGTACTTCCATAGGAATATCTCCGAGCGTGAAAAGGTGTCTATTTCATTGCATCCTCACAACGATCGTGGATGTGGTGTTGCTGCCATTGAGCTTGGCCTTTTGGCTGGTGGTGACAGAGTTGAAGGCTGTTTATTTGGAAACGGTGAGAGAACCGGTAACGTTGATCTCGTCACTGTTGCTCTCAACATGTACACCAACGGTGTTTCACCCGAGCTTGATTTCTCCGATATCGAGTCCATCATTGACATCTCTGAGAGATGTAACAAGATCCCAGTTTCTCCAAGAGCTCCATATGCAGGCTCCCTTGTGGCGTCGGCATTTTCCGGTTCTCACCAGGATGCCATCAAGAAGGGTTTCGCCGCCCAGGACAAGAGACAGCTCAAGGGTGATACCAGATGGCTCATTCCATACCTCCCAATTGATCCAAAGGATATTGGCAAGAGCTACGAGGCTGTCATCCGTGTGAATTCCCAGTCCGGAAAGGGTGGTGCCGCTTGGGTGGTTATGAGAAGCCTTGGCCTCGATCTGCCAAGAAAGCTCCAGATTCCGTTCTCCACTATTGTGCAGCAGGAAGCCGATGCTGTTGGCCGTGAGCTTAAGGCCCAGGAAATCGTTGATCTTCTCGAGAAGGAATACAACGTTGACAACCGTGTTTACAACCACTTGGAGGTGGTCGACTTTGAGTTGAGAAGAGGTGTGGATAAGGACCAGACAATTATCAACGCACAAGTATCTGTGAACGGCTCCGTTGTAGTGCCTCTGGAAGGTACCGGAAATGGTCCAATTTCTTCCTTTTTGGACGCTGTCGGAAATGCTTTTGGTGTGAACCTTGAGGTTGTCACTTACCATGAACACTCCTTGGGTAGTGGTTCCAAGACCAAAGCAGCCACCTACATTGAGCTCTCTACAGGTGACAAGATACACCGTTGGGGTATTGGTATCCATGAGAATGTTACCAAGGCCACTCTCACAGCTATCACCTCTAGTATTAACATTTTGATCGCAGACGGATCTATTGCTTTGAACGCTTCAGAGCCAGTTAAGTCCGCTGCTGGATCACCATAATCGGTGTCTATGAAAACATCATCACTACTATATTCTTGAAATGGCACTTTCAAAAGGTCTTAAAAAAGGTACTGTCCTCACTGTTTGAATTATGTTTTCTGTTTTTTTGGTTTCAACCTTGTCTTTGTTTAGGAACAAACTCAAATATATGGAAGTATATTATTAAATGAAGCTTAACAGAGCTGTCTATATCGTATCCCAGCATTAATTCTGTTTGCTATTGTATTGCCTTTCACCACCAGGAAACCTCATCCCACCAATACACGGAGATGGCGGATTTTCCGGCAATTGACCATGCCTTAGGGTTCCCACATACCAGTAGTTTTTGTGTTCTGTGAAATACTGTTGCCATGAATCTATCACTTTTGCGGCACTCTCCAAGTCAGCTATACCTCTCAGATCATGCGTGAGTTCATCTTCTTTCATCAAACAGCCAGTAACAAAGGCTCTGCAAGCGTCTCTACCTGCAAATACGGAATATCTCCCTCCGAGTCCATACATCGCTCTTCCAGCGGTCACATCATAAATAGAACCGTTCAAGGCAAGATATATAGGCAAAGTACTATCCGAGCCATTGTAAAGTGCCAATTCTTCCGAGGACACATTTAAGTATGACCCCGCAATTTGAAACCTCAGGTATCGGACGTCTAGGATCTTGCCAGAGTAACCCCATGTAGTACTCGAGGTGAACCAGTAGGATAACAATGCATTGAGCAACAATAAACCACTTATTATACGTAGCACATCAAGGAAGCCAAAGGATATGCTGTTGGTCTCCTCTGACTGGTCATGTTCAGAATGAGCGGCTACATCGTCCGAAGAGCCTTGAGTACCGTCACTTGCGCTCATTGTACCGTGCACAATCACGTCTCTAACAGCAACACTGAAGCAGTCAGATGCTAGTCGGGGTATTGATAGTATAACCAACAAAAACAGCAAAGTGATTTCATACCATTGGATATAGTTATTGTCTCACCATCAAACCGATTAGACAATGGCTGCGACGCAATGAACTATCTCTCCTGCCTCATCGCTATCTGCGCGTTCTTCTCAGGCTGGATTCCCTAACTCTGCATGTTCATGGGTGAATTACAGTAGAGTAGAGTAATGCCAGGGCAAGCTCGATACTTGAGTAGAAAGTTGTGTATTTGCCATAATTATTAAACATGCCATATTAAGTATTTAAACCAAGTCAAGTCAGATAGAACAAATATAAGATGCAAAACAAAAATGTAAGCAAACAATCACTATAATCCGTCTAATTATCCGTCTAGTTATAAGAGTGAACGAGGCTATCTGCCCGCTATATGATAATGTTGAATGTAGAAGCAACTATCCATGTTGGGATTCTCAGGAGTCCTGACTAGCCCCTGAGATATTTTTAAATTGTAAATGTGTAAGAAGACCCAAAAACCATAAAATAAATTTGCATACAATTACCGCCTCAGAACTTATTCTGAGGATTTCCCTTGGACGTCCCCACATCCATCTCATGTGGATTGTCCACAGATAGAAGCAGTTCACTCCAGAATTCATCATTAAGAGCCCAATAAGAGTACTCCAGAGGATCAGCAGTTGCTTCTGGCTGAAGCACGGGCGGATATACCAGACCTCCTTTGATACCCTCTGTAGCTGGGTCGATGAGTTGGGCGGGAGACGCGTACCGTAAGGCACCCAGGGTTCTGTTGGCATTCGGCCTTGTCTGGTCTCCTCCTTGAGCTGCTGGCGCTGCTGAGTCGCCGCCCATTGCTCCCTGATTGGATGAACCTGGTCTCGAGGACTGTTGCATGGCAGCATCCGATAAGATCTCCAGGGGCGATCCCGGATGTAGGGCCCAGGTTGCCTGAAGTGATGGTGAGCGAGACCTAGAGGCACCATTACTAGCCGCAAGTGGGTGAGTGTTCATCATCGGAATCTTGAATCCGTTTTTCTCACTAGTCTTGTCCGGCTGTCCAACTGCATCCGCTTCTATACTGTCACCCTCAACCGTTTCTGGCATGTTGTGGTGTGGGATACCACTCCAGGCCCTCATCTTATTTCCCCCACAAGAGTGACCAATTGCTTGCGAAAAAGAAGATCCCAGATCCACAGAGGACCCACTATTCTCGCCTTCCATACCCACCTTCGTTATGAGATTTTGCAACTGTGAGCTATACGTCTGAATAAACAAACCCAACACCAACCGCATCTTACTGAGAAAATTGTTCCTCTTATAAGTCTGTGTAGCCTCATGGAGGAGCTTGCTCAGCCTTTTGATCATAAATAATGACTCTCTTGGGACGAAGTCGTATATAGATATGGATTTAACAGTCATACACGTAAACCTTAGTCGCAAAAGCATTCCAGCTGTGTAAATAATTCTCGATGAATAAAAGAGAGGCATAGTTGCTATTTCTTCCATGGGCAATTTTGAAAAATGCTCAATTGCTTCGAAACAGGAAGCAGAACACTTTTCGATTGCACTTATGATAACAATAGGGAGCTCGATATCAGCGGTTGAACCTTTTGACAAGGCACCCTCTGAAAAAAATCTATGCAACGCGGGTTCGTGAAGAAAGGCCTGAACTGAGTAGTAATAAGCAAGAAGTCTGTGAGTGTCTTGCATGGTTGCATCTGGCTGTGCCATGATTTGAACCCTTATTGCGTCCAGTTGGCGCTGAATCTCATTTATTACATATCGCATTCTACCTCCCCCAACCTCCTTTATCGTAACCACAGGATCAGCTGGCGCGTGAACAGCACAGTAAGTCTTTTCCAAAATGCAATTTAGACGTGCATAGAGCGCAATGGTTCTATTTGTTGAATTTGGGGAATTTTCGAGCTGTGTACAACATTCTTCTAAGTAGTCAGTCCATTGAACTTGAAACTTACGACGCAAAAAGAGAGAGATACAGATGGAGGTCAGATAAACCACCAACAAGAGTGATCTACACTCGGTCTGCTCAGGGTTCTCCAAAACTGCAGCCTTCTTAACAATACCCTCCTCTCTGTTATAGAAAAAATAGGCTCTACCGCTTAGTCCTAAATCATGTACCATAGTAACACATAAGGAGTTAATCATATGATAACGTCTATGATGAAAAAATTCAGGACTATTGTACCAGAGACACAATAGTATTAGAGCTCTCAACTGCTCCATTGTCTTATTTCCAATGATCAGAACGTCAGCCAGCAGATTCTGTGAAGCTGCTGTCTCCAGTTGCAGTTCGGTATCCGAAAAATCGCCATCATCCGGCGAAGTGTATAACATGGAGGTAATTGTCATGATTGTTGCAAAAAGCAATGGCTGTTTCATCTTCAAAATTTCAACTGTGTCGCTTTCCTGCAGCTGTACGAAAGGATATTTGTGAGACATTTTTTCTTTGAATATTCTGAGGCGCTCTTCAGCCTCCTGCATGGTGATTATACCTTGATTAATTACATCACTAGCCGATGAGGCATACTTTTGGCTAAGTGTGGTGACCCGTTTCTCCGCAAGATGAACAATATAAGAGGAAGATGATAGGATGTCGGACTGTTGAAGTTCTGTCAGCAGGCCCAACTCTGAGCGTAAATAACCTACACCAAGCACTTCGCCTGACTCAGGATTACCCTGGATGCTTCCCGCTGTGCTGCCATGAAAACTCCCATTTCCGTGCACCGACCCATGGATCGAACCATATGTAGAACTATGCTCACTGTCTTGCATACTTTCAGTTCTCGAGTGAGAATTAGAAGCTTCAGACATGGAGGCAGGAGCCAAAACATGCGATGGAAGGGAGGAAGGGAATACAGGAAGGCGTGTCAGTGTAGGAGCCATAGCTGGAGCTTGCATTGGGTTCACAGGAGTTGAGGGAACTGAAGGACCGGATGGACCCGACGACATAGAATGGGGTGAAGTGGCATCGTAAGATAAACTACTACCGCCCATCATAGCTGCTGGGGAAGCATTATAAAGAGGGAGTGGACTGAAATACTGACTTCCTGGAACCATTGCAGCCGCCTGTGCTCCAATGGTGTTCTGCATGGAAGTTTGAGGAGCATTTGGTGACGGGCCATGCTTCATAGGGAATCGAGCTGGACCTGGCTGAATCCCCTGTAGTTGTTGTTGTTGAATATTATTTATATGTCGTTGTTTATGGAGTTCATCCCTTAGTATCTGGACTTGTTTTTCAAGGTCTGAAGTCTTTACTGCACTTGTGGGGGCAGACTTCTTCTTTCTGCCTTGGTTTATGTCTATTTCACACTTTCGTCTCATCTTGGCACATCTTGTGCAAGAACCCATAGGATCCTGTTCGTTCAAAGGCACACATTTCACCTTCAATGTATGACATGTCTTACAAGCAACAGCCCTTCTTCTGCTTATCTCCTTTGGGATAGAGTTGGTTGAGGGGAATGTCTCTGGCGATGGTGTTGAGTCCTCTGTCCTCTTTCTTTTCGCAGTCGTTATTGCCGCTGGAGGAGTGTCCTCGCTTGTTGTGAGCCGTGTATCCTCCATGATTCCGTCCTTTATCGCTGGCATTTAGACTTTTAATATAGGTCGATTGGGCCCGATGCTGAATCATAAATAGACAATAGCCACTGGGATGTCACAACCCCACGCAGTTACTGAAGATCACCGAGTCGAACAATATCTAAACCAGAATTGCCCTTGTGATTGTTTTTGTCAGGAACGATAACAGAAGATCTCCAAAACAAGCTATTGATAATGCATTCCACAACTTTTGTACTCGGAACTGATATCCTCAACGACTGACATATGTTCTTTGCAGAGGTGACATAGCAAGTCGCATATTCAGAACAAAAAAGGGCACGGCTCGGCGGCCGCGGCTGAGGTCTGCTGCTCGAAAAGGGTCATTAGTCTGTAGGTGTTTGGGACGGATCTTGCGAGGGCAACGGCATATACAGACAGGAAGGGCGGGCGGGGCAGCCGCAGGTTGGCCGAGAACGCAATGACAGCCGCTCAAGAGTTTACATCAAGGAGAGTGGGGGATCATGGAAGCTGATTTCGAATATGATTGACACTCTCTAGAACAATCTGAAAAATCATGTTGCATTTTTAACTGACTCATGGAAACTGCTTATATCTGACTACAGATATCATAAACCCGACTTGGAAGTCACGTGGTGATACAGCTCCTGAATAGGGGTGAGGGCCGGGCGGGATCTGTAGTCGTGCCGATTACACATTCTGGGGAACCTTTCGGTCCATCTCTGCCGCGTATGCTTGTCCTTATGCAAGGGACGGCAATGCTTTGCGGAGAACTAACAGGCACTTGCTTATATAGGGCCTCAAAAGGAAGTGTAGTGTGGACTTCTCATTGTTGATTGATTGACAATAGAAAAGAATCAGTTACAGCGTTTAAAATAATAAGAGGCACTCTTTAGTTGATTCTTTTGATTGTAGTTCAATAGTCAGGCATATTAAGTAATTAAGTGGCAATGCATTTTTGAAGTAGTCATACAGCAAATAAACAGCAGAATACATAGTAAAATACAAATAGGGGCTTAAAACGAAACAGTTTGATCCTCAAAACAACAAAGAGCATCTTGGCGACACTATAAAATACGTAATTTCAAATTATATTCAGATATGTCGAAATTAGGGGCCTGATTGATACCCTTTCAATATATCCTCCGCTTTCCTCTCCTCCCCTCTCCTCAAGAATGTTGTGGAATCCTAAGATTTGATGCATATTTGTGATCCCGCTTCAAGACGCTTCAAGTCCTCCTTGCCCAGACTTCCTATCTCAGGCTTTGATTCAGTAGCAGGTACAGCAGCCGCAGGCTTTCTGTTGTGGGTCATATGACTCTGGACAAGATGGCCGGCTGCCAGGGCAGAACACAGAGAAAGTTCAGCTGCAAGCACAGCAGATGCAACAACCTTAGCAAGCTGTCTGGCGTTAGCACCTGGTTCGGTTGGGTGAGGTCCTCTGACACCAAGCAGTTCAAGCATGGCCCCTTGAGGCTCCAACACGGTTCCTCCACCAATGGTTCCAACTTCAATGGAAGGCATTGATACAGATATCCGAAGATCACCATTAGGCAATTTGTTCATAAGTGTGATACAGTTTGAACTCTCAACGTTCTGTGCTGGGTCCTGACCGGTCGCAAGGAAAACGGCGGTAACGAGGTTTGCGGCATGTGCGTTGAAACCACCAACTGAACCAGCCATAGCAGAACCAACCAGGTTCTTACTGATATTGAGCTCAACGAGAGCATCAACGTCAGACTTTAACACCTTCTTTACAACGTCGGCTGGGATTCTAGCCTCAGCAACAACGCTCTTACCACGACCCTCAATCCAGTTGATTGCTGCAGGTTTCTTATCCATACAGTAGTTACCAGAAACAGAGATAATCTTCATATCTGACCAACCACACTCCTTTACCATATACGACAGAGAATACTCAACTCCCTTGGAAATCATATTCATACCCATGGCATCACCTGTAGTAGTTCTGAATCTGATGAACAAAAGAGTACCTGCAAGGGCAGTCTGAATATGCTGCAATCTGGCGAAACGTGATGTTGAGTTGAATGCCTTCTTGATTGTCTTTTGTCCTTCCTCAGAATCTAACCAGATCTTAGCGGCGCCTGCACGTGCCAGTGATGGGAAAGTGACACATGGACCTCTGGTCATTCCGTCCTGAGTCAGAACAGTCTCGACACCACCGCCAGAGTTGATGGCCTTACAGCCTCTCATAGTCGATGCAACGAGACAACCTTCAGTGGTAGCCATAGGAATATGGTATGGCTTGCCGTCAATGATAAGTGGACCAGCCACACCCACGGGCACAGGCATGAATCCAATGACGTTCTCACAACAGGCACCAAAGACACGCTCGTAGTCATAATGCTTATATGGGAGTCTTCCAGAGTCCAAAGCAGGGGCATCTGCCAACTGGGCAATGGCTTTACGTCTAACGGCAACAGCACGAGTCTTATCAACGAGTTGTTTTTCAAGAGCGTACAAAGGCAGCTTTCCACTTACAACAAGAGAAACAACCTCCGCATCGTACAATTCCTTGACAGCGCCCTGTTTCATCTGTTCAATAAGCTCGTCGAGTGGTCTGATGGCTACCGCTTTTCCATCTACACTCTGTTCATCGTCGCTAGATGAGGATACAATTGACTCGTCACTCTCAAGCATATGGGTAACCTTGAGACCAACATCTTCCGACTCAATTGACTTGTCAGTGACTGGCTTTGGTGGAACCTCAGTAACGGTCGACTTCCTGGAACGAGGTTTGCCATTAAAAGAAGCGGCGGCCTGCTTAGAGCTGGATCCAGGTGCTGAAGAAGCAACTCCAGAAACGGACTTCGAAACGGCTGACTGAGCAATGGAATCAGATGCAAGGTGCACACGAGTTGCATTGAGCAAATAGATGTTAATGGAGACACTGATTCCTGCAGTGATAAACAGAAACTTGGAAATCAGAGGGTCCACAATAGCACTAGCAACCTTGCCAATAATAATAAGCAAGAAGTCCTCGATCTGAAGGAGTAAACCCGCGGGCATGTACACCTTGGTGGGCAAAATAGTCACAAGAGTTCCCTTAGGGCTAATTGGAATAGTGTCGAGAGCAGCACGGGCAATTGCAATGGCTGGTGGTGCCGCGGCCCTGGTGTTAGTGGCAGAGTCATAGAGCCAAGAAGTTCCGAGGGCAAAGAGGTGGAATCCAAGGAACCCAGCTAACATTACTACCTTAAAAGTGGCAATACTGGAATTGTGATTGAAGAATGACGATGGAACCTCAGTGGATGAGGCAACTCTTTCTGCAACTACCTCGCTGATTCCATCCTCCTCCAAAGCCTGCTTAAGGGCAATGTTCTGGTGCACCTTGTTGATCTGAGCCTTAAGAGAAAGAATACCAGAGTAGAAGGTGAAAGTGACCAATAAGTCAAAGATAAGAATGTTAGCTGAAAGCACACAAAAGTTACGAAGGCCCTCAATGCCAGGAGCAAAGAATGCACATGCAATAAAGGCAACTATCACAATAGAGTGGTCACGAATCAGGGGCAGTGCTGACACATCCCTGATGGTGGAGGCAATAGTAGAAGGGACATCCTGTCTACCATTGGCATTAATGCGAGCTATAACGGGTGCAGTGAAAGTTACTTTATGTTTGAAACCAATTGTAGCCACAAGGAAGGGAATACCTTCGCTCAGGGATGCCAGTGGCACTTTTCCGTCAACCAAGTAGCCAGTGGCGACTAAAGCGAAAAGAAAAGCGAAACCAGATGACAAAAGGGATCCGAAAGCAAGCCAGAAGTTGGAGCCCAATTTCTTCATCTCTACAAACAACTGTACAAAGGTGAACCACATTGCTGTGTAAGCTATGGTGATCAAAGCAATGTCAAAAGGCTCGGCACCTTTCACCATATTGTGTAGTTTTGCAAAGAGAGATCTGAAGTATTCGGCATAACGGCCAAGACGGTAAGTTGGTCTGATCTTCCAACTCACACCATCTGTTCCACTCAGGGCCTGAAGAGACTCGAGAAGGTCATCCTTCCTATCGTAAAGTGAGATCACAAATTTTTGGGTTTCATCAGCACCAGATACACCGTCCTTGATGTCAGGAACAATGTGGTGTGCGGCATTTTCGAACCTGAGTGGTGTCACGGCGTAATGAGTAGCCTGGTCGTACTTCGATGGTTCCTCGATATAAGTCCAGGTTGCCGAGGATTTGGAACCTCCTGGTGCATAGTAATAAGATACAGCTGAGTCCTTGTTGCTAGACAGTGTCACATATTGATCAAAAAGAGATAGATATGCAACAGATCCCAAAAGCGCTGTGATGACTATAGTGTGTATTGGCCTATTCGCACAAAGTTTGGAAATAGCAGCCACTGAATCAACTAGAATGCTGACTATGGATGTCATGGTTGTTGGACTGTTGATATATATGTGTGTAGTGGTAAGCTGCGTGAATATTATACTTTTGTTATGACAAAATTGGCGGAGAAGTAGATTACTTCAGCCTCAGTTTTGCGAAAGCTAAACCGTAGGAATACGTTTCGCAGATATAGTCTTAGATATTTTGAATCCTAGTTGGTCCAATTGATCCAATGAAATATCTCGCGTCTGGAATCAACTCCAGAGAAAGAAAAACGAAGGTAACAAACAGCCAGCAGTGGCAGCTGAAAAAATAATAAAAACGCGCAAATACCAGATAAGCGAAACAAAACTGGCTCTGAAGAATATAAAATGATCGTCAGCTTCAACGTTCGTGTGCTTTTCAAAGGGCCCTGACAATTCTCCTTTGTGAAGCAGACTCTGAGTTCTTAGTCAAAAAAAACTGCGGACGCGATGGTTACACTGAGTGAGGGTGCGAGCGCGAGAAGAGTATGCGAATAAACGACGAGATGAGGTAAGATGGAAAATAACCAGGATTCGGTGACCGGACGCCAAACCGAACCAATGTGAACTTCGCAATCCTTCAATTGAGAAGAAAACAATATCTTATATCAAGATAAATATATATGCATATATTCAGTTTGTTTCTCAAATATCCTGTGCTTCATAGGATAGGATCTATCATCTTAGTCACTTGTGCCGCTGTTGCTGCTGCCGTCGTTTCTCGTTACGCCTTAGCCCTTAGCTAGCTAGCGTGCTCATTGCTTCGAAAACGGCAGATGCCCGCCTCGACGCTCGTATAGCTCGCATCCCAATGCAAGCAGGGAGCACAAACGCAGATGCGTAGAGAAGGAAGCCAGGAAGCCAGGGCCCTGATGGTGGAGGGAATGAGACAGACAGGTAGAGAAGGTTGGGACTAAGAAATAGTTTGGATAATCAGTACAGGCTCATCTGAGGAATAAGTGTGGATGATGATGAATCGTGTGGGTGTGGGGTGTGTCTAAAGGGCCGCTACTGGTATGAGAGTCACATCAACACTCAGTTGTTAACTGCAATTTTAATGGAGAAGCAATACGTGAACCTATGTTAAAACAGACTATGCTCTAGTATTCCAATTATGTATATAATTTATACTTATTCTAATAAATTTCTATTAATTTTCATTTCATATTTATAAGAACACCTGCTTAATCAGATTTATTCATATACATCGAACGGCTCCGTGTATTGGTGAATCAACTCACTGTTGACGTTCATTAAATACTATATATATATTCGTTCCTAGTTATTTTTTTTCTGTATTTATTTGAGACTCAAAAGCTTCACGTCGAAGGTGAGCTCGGAGTTTGCAGGAATACCTGGAAGCTTCTTGCTACCGTAAGCCATAGCAGCTGGGATGACAATTCTTCTCTCACCACCAACGGTCATACCAACAACACCAACATCCCAACCCTTGATCACCTCACCCTTACCGAGGCCAAAGGTGAATGGCTTACCAGAGGTGTTTTTGTCAAACACCTTACCGTTCTTGAGCTTACCGATGTAACGGACACCAACTCTGCTGCCGTTCTTGGCGGTTGGTCCCTTACCAGCGGTTCTGTCTTCGATCACAACACCACCGATGAGAGTCTTAGTTGGGTATTTCTTAGCGGCTGGCTCCTCCTTCTTGGTGACAGTAGCACCCTGTTCGAGAGGCTTGTTGAACTCGACAGTCTTCTCCTTCTTCTCCTTCTTCTCCTTCTTGGACTTCTTGTCCTCGGCAACTGGGCTCTCAACTAACTCGATAGAACGCTTCTTGCTGGCCTTCTTGTCGTCCTTGGTGGTCTTCTTCTTGTCCTCTTCCTCAAGAATCTCCTCGATTCTTCCCTCAACATCCTCAACATCCTCAAGGTCTGAGAGGTCAAAATCCTCACCTTCGAGGATCTCATCTTCATCTGGGGTCAGATCGTAGTCCTCGGAGTCCAACTCGTCCTCAGAGTCCTCATCACTGTCGTCAAACTCATCCTCAGAATCCTCGTCGTATGGATGCTCAATGTAGTTACCAGTGAGGTGGATGGGGTAAGAACCAGTGACAACAAAGTATGCCTGCTCGTTAGGGGTGATGGTGAGGTCGAGAGTCTGCTGGTACTGGATACCTGGGCCAAGAGTGCACACAATGATCTCCTCGACATCGTCCTCGTCGTCCTCATCATCCTCATCATCTTCATCCTCATCTTCATCCTGCTCATCTCCCTCCTCAACCTTGGCAGTCTTCTTACCCTTCTTTGGCTTCTGCTCTTCCTCTTCCTCGGACTCCTCTTCTTCCTCATCCTCATCCTCCTCGGAGTCCCCTACAAGATCATCAAACTCATCATCCTCGTCATCGGACTCGTCCTCAATATCGCTGAAGATGTTGGATCTCTTGAGAATTCTAAGGGTAGATGGCTGGGCCTGGTCATCAACAGCTTCTGGGTCAATGGCAGCAAGTGTAATTCTTATGGTAACTGGGAAATCCTCCTCAATAGCTGGTTGCGGATCAAAAGGCAGCAACTGCAAGCCGTACGAAGCCAAAGGCAAAAGACCGGACATCTTATATTCTAATATGTAAAAATGTAAAGAAAATCTGTATGGATTACTCCGTCTCAGTCAATTTCTTTATTGATAACGTCTGCTAGAAACATCTTAAATGTAAAGAAATACCATCACTGAAATATTATACATACTGCTGAAGCAGCCCCTACGAAATTTTTTCGAAAGCTGACAGCAAAAAGCAATATGGGCGATGCCCTAGCCGGGTAATATTTATATTTTCCCTTTCCGGCTTGACGAAAGGGCCACGCCTTAAGTTTAGCACGGGCACTCTGTTCTGGTCATCGCCGTGCATGCATCTCATCTCAAGGGCTATGGGGAAACCCGCATTTGTACCTTAGTTGAGTGCGGGGATAGGAATCGGCCTAGCACAGGTTGTGGATGCTGGACTACGAAGGTGACATTTTGAAAGTTAATACATCACATAAATAATACACATCGAATACAACAACAAATGGAAAATATTCATGATTTGAACGATTTCATAGTTTCCACCTAGATCAGCCGTCCCTTAAGTCAAGCTTTATATAATCGGTTAATAGACCAGAACAGACACACTCATTTAGAAGGAGGGGCATAATTGAAGCTCACAACCAGAGATCCACCACCACTTAGTGGTAGAGTGATTTCATTGACATTTCCAAGGACATCTCCCAGAACTATCTCTGCTGAGGACAGCTCAGAGTCCTTACCGAAAGTGTGGTGCTCTCTAACGCTGAAAACCAGCTTGGCTGATGTCGGAGCCTTGAATGCACTGGACTCGTGCAATTGTACAACCTCTGATGATATTTTGTTGGGCCTCGTTTTGTAAACTTCCTTCTGCTTAGAAGACGAAGCTAGGGAAATCTTGACCAGCACTGGAGACTTGCTGTTGATATCCTGCAACGACACGACCGTGACACGACCAGGGAAAACCTCACCAGTCGTATTGTTGCTGGTGAAACTGGTAACATCTGAGAATTGGGATGCGGTACGACTATGTCCGAGTCCATTAACAGCTGCAGCACCACCTAAAACAGAGCCATTGCCATTGTCACGCGCACTTGGGGTCCTGCCTGATCTCAGAGATTGGAGGTCCTGAGAAATAGGACTCATGACAGGAGGCTGGAAAGAACCCTTGGTTGGAGTTCCAGTAGCGCTCAATGTCTCAACCTCTTGGTGTTTTTCCTTCTTCAAACTACTGGTGCTGCCCTTGAATCCCTTAAAGAGACCACTCACTCCTCCAGTAACTCCACCGGCAACACCACTGGCGACACCGCCTGCTACACCGGATGCAACACCAGCAACACCTCCAACTGCACCAACTGCACCTCCAACAATCTTTAATGGAGCACCAGTGACAAGGTCGAATCCCTCACCGAGGCCAGTAGCAAACTTAGTGACCTTTGGGCGAATATACGCTGGCTCGAAAACAGCTGAGAAACGAACAGATCCCTGAGTATCAAGAGGGACTTTGAACTCTGTCGGTTTGAGTGGCTCCAATGCCTGTAGGTCTATCTTAGCCTTGCCAAGGTTGTCATTCTCTCCTGCCATATCCCAGTCAAACACATGTGCGTACACCAAAGAGCGGCTTCTGGATGGGATAACGAATTCAACTGTCTCATTCCATACAGGTTCCAATGTCTTCTTCTGCTTTTCAGTTGTGTGCAGCTTCTTGCCATCGGCAACCAATTCCAGGAATGGATCAGACTTACCATTGCTGTCAGCAGACAATAGTCCAACTGCATCCAAGATGCTCAGCTTGACCCTTCCTGTATCGAGAGAGGTTTCACAAGCAGGGAGAGACACACCAGCGGGGATATACAACAACTTGATCTTGATCTTGTTTCCTCTAACATCCAGAATAACTGGTGCGGTATAAGCTTTCTTCAAAAGATCAAGAACACCAAATGTCTGCTCTGCCAAGATCTCATCTTCAGACTCGACGATAGCTTTCTTGGCAACTCTCACAGTCATCCGAGAGTGTTCGAGGTCTCTGATAAAGGCCTCACCAAAGTCAGGGTTTCCTAATTTGTGACCGTTTGCCCTGGTTGAAACATAAGAAGGACTGATAAGCTCATCGAAAAGGAAATGAACGTATGAATCGGCTGATGTGAAGCTACCATCGCTCAAATCAATGCCCAACATACCAGCATTGTACTGGATAAGCTGTTCAAGTGACATTTCATGCTTCTGAGGCACTTTGTCAGCGTCATTATCATCCTCTTCGTACCATTCATAGTCCTTAGGGTGCTTCTTATAGAGTTCCTCCAACTCCTCTTGTTTCTTGCGTTCCTTCTCCTCGTTCTTTCGTACTTCTTCTTTCTTTTTGTCAAGCTCTTCCAGCTCGTGTGGAGTATAAACTGGGATCAATGGGAGGAACGACAGAGAGTAGTTCACCTTGCCACGACCAGCAACGCCCTTAAGAGGTTCACTAAGGACATCCTTGGATCCATCATATGGAACGTAGTCACCATCGTCATTCTTCTTGATGAACTTCTCAATAGCAACAGAAGCAGAGCCCAAGCTACGGTCTTTGTGGAGGTTCTCAGCGTCCATCATTTCAAGAGTTATTACCTGACTCTCAGAGGCAACAGGTATATACACAACATCGTTGAAGACTGGTTCCAAGGTGGACTCATGGACAAGTGTTCTATGCTTGAGTCTACCTGTTACCAAAACACGTATGTATGGGTCTACCTTTCCAAGTGCAGCAAGGTTATGGATACCCTGTGCATCTCTGATATGGAGCCTGACAACACCAAATGGTGGAGAGTAGTTCACAGAGGCACTGACACCAGTGAGAGCCAGTGGTTTCCAAGTAGCATCCAAACTGATAAGACCCTTAGGCGAGGTCTTAAACCATTCCTTCTTCTCAAGGCTCTGATAGAGCACTTCGGAAAGGGAACCAGAGTACTGTGCAATGACGTTGTCACCAAAAGCAGAGTTATCCTGAATAACAATCTTGAGCTGAGAAGAGGATTTGGCGGTAATCAGTTCCTCAAACTGCTCACCAAAGGCTGGTTCGTTGGTCCTTCTGAGAATACGTGTCTTGCGTAGCAACTTGTTGTTAAGGTAAATCTCTGCATATGGGGAAAGCTTACCAACTACGGAAGATGAAACATCAAAATCTTTACCTTCCTTAAGAGCAAACTTGAGAATACCAACCTCAGTGTCGGGTGGATTTTCGGTGGTACCATCTTCAAGTGTATTAGACTCAAGCACAGGGAACCAACACACATCATATACAAGGTTTCCAGCCTTCTTACCGTTATGGGTAAGCTGCACAGAGATGTTCTCGTGGATCTCCTTCTGTGATAAAGCTTCAAGATCAAACTCTGTACGGCCAATTGGTCTATCAGCATGGAACTCGCTGAAATCATACACAAGAAGGTTAATCTGTTGACTGAGGGAGCTTACCATAACGTACTTGGTCTCATTCCATGCCGGTGCATTGGTGTTTCTCTTCACAGAAGTGTGGATATGTGCATCAGGAGCCTTGTCAGTAAACATGGCAACATATGGATCGCAATCAGATCCCTGTAAATTCTCAGCACTCTTAACGGTGACGGCAAGACAACCAATGGCATCGTTAGATTGAGCGGCCATAATGGCCTCAACATCAACATCAAACGAATTTGGAGCGTACATCATTGGACGCAGAGTGGCGTGTACAATGTTATTCACAAAAGCAGACAAACCTGGGATTAACGACATGATATCAAGACCAAAGGTGTCACCACCAACTGGCTTCAAACCGTAATCAATGGATGGTGGTTCCAAAAACATAACAGATACTGTCTTGATATGAGGGAAGTCGTTACTCAGCTTGAGGGTGATTCTCATTCTACCCTTGAAAGACATGTCCTCAACAAGGATAGGCAAGTTCTTGGAGACAATTCCCTTACCCACCCTGACACCAAGGGCAATCTTTGGATCAATCTTCTTGGCCTTTTCGGCCTTTGTCATTCCATCGGTGTCCATTGGGGTAAATCCAAAAGCCCAGTCCATCTGTACGACATCATTTCCAAGCTTAGTGTAGGACTTGATACTCTCCACTTTGGGTGCCTTAGAACCAAGCGTGAACTTATCCAAGGTAAGAGCATCGATACCATGCCCTGGAGCAGCACCAGCGAGGACTTTGTTGGCCTCTCTCTCAACCATCTCAGACATTGCCGGCATGTAGATGACCCAGAACTTTGCAAGAAATGAGTTAAGCCACTCCATCGTCTCGAGCTTAGTTTCAAGTCTCTCAATGGCACCTGCACGGGTCATATCATCACGAAGGTTACGGTTAAATCTTCTGAACTCGGCACGGTAAACCGAGGATACACACAAAAATACCAATCCAAGCGACAGAATGCCTCCTCCAAGTCTTGCGATCAACCATGCAAAGGCACAGGTTCCTAGCATCAGCGAAGTGTTCCAGTAAATATCAGAGTAATATTTATTCATGATATATCTCTCAAGGAAGTTCGCCCTATGCTGGAAGGAAGTAACTGCTTCACTGGAAAAGGTATCAGGGTGTTCTGGATCATTGTAGGAGCCGATTGTGCGCCATGGGAACTCCTGCGCCTATATATATGGGGGATATGTTAGATACTGCAAACCAGAAGATTAAATAAAAAAAACAAGGCTATGTTATGACTCAATTCCTCCATAACTTACCCCAGTGGTTTTTGAGTCGCTGAGATCAGACTTCTTCTCAACTGGTTGTGTCGTAGCCCCCACCGGAGTTGCTTCCTTAGCTGATGCTGCAGGAGCATACTCTGGCTTGGCACCTGGTGCAAGGCCATTTGGAGGAGGGGTTATCTTCTCCGTCACCTACAAATATAATGTTAGCATTAATGAAACTTAAGAGTGTAGAATTGATAAGCACTGGATACTCGATCCAATTGGCATGACATGGATCAATGTCAGGAGGCTCCTCTTCTCCTAGCAGGGCAAACCAGGCGAGCGAGCTTTGCTAGGAGACCCCACCGCATATGAATTAGCATACTTACAGCACTCATCCCGCAGTAATTCCTTCAACGAAGCACCAACTAAAAGAAGATTCAGCCGCTTTCAGCGCAATTGATGTAAAAAACAAAGAGCAAAGATATGAACTTTTTCTGGTTGTATTCATGTGGCAGATATATCTCTTTCAGTGATCCAAGAACCCCTTTTCAACAGCTGTCTGCTGCCTGAATGTGTGTACACTGTGCCTCTTCCCTCAGCTAGCGCAGCAGCAGCACAGTTGCGAATTTCAAGCTTATGTGGGATGCGCTTACCCGGAGAGAACGCTAACCCCTGGTGGCTACAGCGAAGGAATGTGTCAACGGTCGTGCAGCGGATATTTAAAGTGTCCGTATGCGGCGAGAGAAGCAGTCGGAGGCCCATAGTTTGGTGCAACCAAACTGGGCTGCATGCGCATGAAGCAAGCCTGGAGAGGAGCCTGGCACTGCCCAATAGTGTGGAGGGAGGGACCATTTATGGAGGGATCCCTTATGGAAGGCACATCAGCTCTGTAGGAGGAGCCAAAAGAGTGTCAAGTTGATATATTTCCAGTAACCATTTCCTGTTCTAATTTCCAGTAGACACTTACGATCTCTAATATTATACCTAAAATCACTAACTTATACATGTAGACACATTGTCGTCTGTGGTATTCAAAATCATAATTACAAGTATGCATTGTCGATCTTAAGTACACTTTCTGTCCTCTACACTGCAGCTATAGAAAACTGTTCATTCAACGCCAACCCACTCATACCCTTGTTCAATGATCTGATCAATTCTTTTTGCTTCTTGAGCACAGAACACCATTCTTCCTTCGTGACAATTTCAATGCTTTGATCTTTCTCAGAGGCTGATAAATGTTGCCTAAAGTCACTTAAGAGAATGGTGCCAAAATCTCCACCTATCCTTCCAAGACTCTGCGAACAGTACATCACCTGCATTAATAACCCATCCCGTACTGCTTTGTCCTGTATTTGAGGGAAGCTTTCCTTGAAAATGGCAGAGAGATGCGATATTACTGCCCTGATGAACGCACACAACAGCGACTGAACAGCCCTGTCCTTCTGTGGGTCAGCCTCCCTGGGGAATATCGACTCAAATGACATCAACGTGGCAAAACAATGCTCCCTGATAACCTCGATGCTCCTCTTGAGATACTTTTCTACCGAATTTGAACTCTTCAAGGGTAACAAAACGTTCAACTCATTTACGATGAACTGATATCTTGACTTCAAAAAGATCCTTTCAAGTTGATCATTGTTCATGGAGTTATAGCTGACATTATTGCCCCGAATATCATCACGGGGAACGGATTGAGAATTGCTCAATGGAGCAATTCTCTTAAGGTACGATATAATCTTCATGATGCTGGACTGTCTGAGGTCACTGTTAAGCAGCCGTATGAGACCTATCAACATTTCACTGATCTCGTGTTTTATTCCCTCTTCAACGGCCGCTATTATTGGTATGTCAGAGTAGCGAATGGCTAACCTTCTAACGTGAGATGCTATTTCCACACATGCGGAGTATTGTCCCTGCTTAACACAGGCATTAACAAGAGCAGGCAGTTCTAATATATCCATTAAATTATCCATACTCCGTAGCAGAACTGAGGAAGACGTTGAGCCTCCTCTAGCCTCTGGAAATGCCTTTTGTAAGTGGAATATTGATTTCCAATCACCGGATGTGCTTATACTCTTGCGCTCCAAATGTGTGTTGTCTTCATCCTGCCCTCCACTTATAGACTCCTCGTCAGGGTCTATAGCTCCGTTCAGATCTTCTTGACCGGCACCTTGCTCCTCCAAATCATACTTGCCAAAACTTCGCCTGGCAGAGGAAAGACTTTCCACAAGATTCTGCTGTACCAAACCCACGACATCCTCAGCAGTTCTGTTGGCCTCAAGAACGAGATCCAAATTGCTAACTAACTTGTTCTTCAGCAGCTGTTCTAATGTCCGTTGTTTACTATCCAGTTCAGCCACTTCTTCAATGAGAGTTTTGCCACTATGTGTATGATCGGCAGAAGGCTGTGCCGCACTGGCAAGCAGAAAGCTAGAATCGTTATTGGAGAGTAGGTCCCTAAGGAAAACTAACGACTTCTCTCGCTGCTCCTTGTCAGAAAGTAGTTGTAGAACATCACCTGATAGGTCAGGGCTCAGAGTATCGAGTAATAGCTCGAGGTTGGATAGATCATCAGACATTGTGATTCACTAAACCTCTGGTATGAAAGCTATATATGCACATAAAGAAGCATAGGAAAACAAAAATCGCCTTAGAGGGGAGAAAAAAAAGCAAGACAAGCGATTGGTACAGTCAAACCAAGATCCACAAAATCTCGAATTGAGGTATGTCAGAATCGTTATATTCGATAATTGAACTATCTCCAAGCCCTATTGATGTTGATCCAATATCCCCAGTCTCGTCTGCTTATTGTCGTACACTCACTCACACAATGCGCCAGCCCAGCCAGCGCACACAGCCTACTCCGGGGATAGCTAGCCATCTAACTGCTCCTATCCGCCAGCCTTTCCAAGATAGGTATTGCACTACCATTTACGTACGCACCCAAAGCTCAAATCCAATCCAATCCGCACGGGAAGTCGTGTTCTGGTAACTCCGCTCCCTGCGCTTTAGTAGGGACCCCCGTTCTGCCACTCCCGACCTGCTATGGCTGCTCATACAGAGCGACAAGTAGCCGATAGAGCAGGGAAGGAGAGAGAGAGAGGTAAAGGGATAATCGTGGTCTGTTCATTCTGACGGTTGATCTATTCACATAGGTGTTGTTTCTTATTGCAAGCTATAGCTTACTTTTCTGTTGCTTGGATTCTACACTAGTTATTTTTTCAGTCGATTTGTTCAATATCACCGTCTTAGTTGTGAATTGATATAGGGGTCCTCTTGCTTCCTAAGCTGCTTCGAATTCACTTGTTTCCATAATCTTGAACAACTAGTCGTTTGAGAAAAATAGACAGCCATTGGTGTATGATATATATTGGTTGTTTTCCACTTGGAATTGATAATTGAGTGACATACCAGGTCTCTTGATCTCAACCTTGGCGGTGTTGTTCACATCTTACAGTTTGAAACTACAGTTTTGAACCCCTAATACTCACACTTATACATATACATAAAATGGAGGGACTCTTTTTCAACATTGAGAATGGATACATTGAGGGGCTGGTTCGTGGGTACAAGTCCGGGTTGTTATCCTCTGCGCAGTATGTAAATCTCACCCAGTGTGACAATCTCGAGGATCTGAAGCTCCAGCTCTCAGCGACTGACTACGGTAGCTTTTTGGCTAATGTGCCTTCACCTCTCTCCACATCCACCATCCAAGATAAGGCATCTCAGAAGCTTTATGAGGAGTTCCACTACATAAGGTCCCAGGCTACAGCTCCCTTGTCTAAGTTCATGGACTTTATCACATACGGCTACATGATTGACAACGTTGCCCTGATGATCACAGGTACCATCCACGAGAGGGACAGAGCAGAAATTCTCGAAAGATGTCATCCTTTAGGTTGGTTTGATACTCTTCCTACTCTATCTGTTGCTACAGACATTGACTCCTTGTATTCAACTGTTCTAATAGACACTCCCCTAGCTCCTTATTTCAAGGACTGTCTCTCAGCAGATGATCTTGACGATCTCAACATTGAGATTATCAGAAACACCTTGTACAAGGCTTATCTTGAGGATTTTGCCAACTTTTGTTCTACACAGCTGCCACAGCCTTCTGATGAAATCATGGCTAGGCTGTTGAACTTTGAGGCTGATAAGAGATCTATAAACATCGCCCTTAATTCTCTTGGTACCGAACTGTCTCCTGAAGTGAAATTCAAGCTCCTCCCTGACTTGGGAAAGTTATATCCTACACAACAGGTGTCCCTTTCAAAGGTGGAAGACCTAGAGTCCCTCAAAGGTATTGTAGCAGCCGTTGGAGAGTTCAAGGATTTCTTTGACTCCTCAAATGACAAAACACTCGAGGATCATTTCTATCAGCACGAGATGGCTCTGTGCAGGGATGCTTTCACTCAGCAGTTTACCATTTCTACAATCTGGGCATGGATCAAATCCAAAGAACAGGAAATTAGAAACATTACCTGGATCGCGGAGTGTATTGCCCAGAACCAAAAGAACAGAATCAACAACTATATTTCTGTCTACTAAATGAGACATGGAGCTGCAAGTCGGTGAAAGATACCTGTATATCTGAGGTTGTTGAGGGTTGCATTGTTGTATTTCCAATATAAATAGATGAACTTTACTAATGGTTGATAGATTTATTTTCAAAGCAAGTGCGTAGCTCTGTTAGTTGTCTATTGCGGTGTCCATATGCGCCAGAGCATACCTGTAAACGTATAACTGTGGAGCTCTCTCAGCTTCTCGGCGTCGTAGTTCATAACTTATATACCTATAATGCTACCATGTAAAATCACTAATGAATATATCCCAATTCTTTCATTCAGAAACACCTTCCCACTTCTCATTGTGTCATAACAAAATTACCAAGTTAAAATAACAAAAATAAAAATAAAAACGTCATGGTATGAATACAACTATAGCTTATGACTACAACACCACAGCAACAACTCTCTCGTAGGGCGACACCTTGAGGTACGCAATCTTTGTACCTTCTTTTCTTTCAAATGGCTCCACTGGAGTTCCCTGGTAAATATGAGCCCTTGGGCATTGTGAGATATCCAAATAGGCAATGCTGCGTGAGTTCGACAGTAACATATCAATTCCCTGTCTTGTGACGCGAACACACCCGGTGATAGTAAGCTGCTCCAAGTTTTGTAACCTTGATATTGAAACCAGAGAATTATCACTTACCGCTGAGCCACAAAAGGATAGGTTTAATGTCTTGAGGTGCTTGCAGCACAGATACAAAACGGCCACTGCACTATCCGTCAGGACACAGCAGAAGGTGAGATCCAGCTCTTCAAGAATTGGCGCTGACCCCACTAGGCTGATGATTGCATTATCAGTAAGAAAAGTGCAGTCCCTAAGGCAAATCTTTTTCAACCTCGGAAATTGTTTGTTCGCCCAAAATGAGAAACCATTATCTGTGATGGTTGTGCAACGCGATAGGTTTAAGGATTCCAGTCTATCATAAGCGTTCTCCGCAAGATGGAGCATTGTACGGTCTGTCAAATACTTGCAGTAGGATAGATCCAATTCCACGAGTCGAGGACAGCCTATAATGCTACCACTGCTGAGATTATCGTTATCCTTGATGCCAATGAGTCTCTCTATAACGTCATCTCTAACTTTTCTGCAGTTTGCCATGCAGAGCTTCTTCAGACCATGTCCTACTGATGGAACACCAAGGTCCATGATAGCCATAGCAGATATGTTCCAGTTGTTCTTCATGACGAGCTGTTCGATACAACCCCTAATTCCAATCTCGTTGACCATATATGAAAACCCTTCATCAGTGATATGATAACAATTGGAAACATCAATCACTTTGGGACGAGATCCAACAAAGTTGGTAATCTGAACTAGAATCTTATCATTAACAAGTCTGTTCCAAGGAGTCAGATCTAGCACCCGGCATAAGTCACCGAGGTACAACAACTGCTTCCACCTCTGACAAACAGATGTGAGAGTCATCAGTGTTTTCAGGTCAAGGTAGCTAAAGATCTTCATATAGAGAGAGTCCGTCAGCGGACCTGTAATGAGAACAGATGATCTACGTCTCCCAAAGTTCAAGGACCTGAGTCTGAGTCGCTGTGCATGTGGCGTATATTGAAATGCTGATGGCCTCTCCAATGCAAAAGTATCCAAAGAAGGAAACGTTGGGTTCATTGGTGGACTCATAAGACTTCTTGTAATGGGGCTGGCCGTCAATGAAAGATTCATAGACGAAGTGCCTACACCATTGGCGGTCACACTTGGAGGAAGCGAAGGCACGGCAAACCCGCCGTTGTTGCTGCGCGCGTTTGTCTTCTGACCCATTTGGTAGTCTTTTCCATGAAAGGAGAATATGGAATCCCTTATTGAATCCCTTGAAGATTCCGTAATAGCTGTGGCATGTGACGCTCTCGAAGAAAATGTCGAAGGCACACGGCTCGATGCTGCCGTTGCAGGAGACGCCGGAGAAGGAGGAGCAAGAGGATCTTCACCCACCTGGTATGATCCCATATCTGGTGAACCCATAAACCCAACAGTCTTTTGAGATCCCCATGTAGAAGATATGTTGCTATTGTTGCTGTTAGCACCAGTGTTGTTGTTAATGTTGCTGTTATTGGCACTCCATGAAACATTGTTGAACTTAGGCATCTGAGGTGAACCTCGCACAAGTTCGGGCAGCTGTGGATGGCCCCTATGGGTTGCTCTGTTATCGTTGGGTTGTGGTACAGGTAATGATGTTCCTGTTGTTGTGTACGTAGGGCGTTTGTCTAGTCCCGCACCACGTTCTGCTAGTAGCCGTGCAAGTGCCTGCTCTTCTGGGAGGGTCTGCATTTTAAGTCCGGTGAGGTTACCGATCGAGTCCAATATGCCTAAACGCTCTTTGGAAACCTTTCTCATGTCTTCAACTATTGAGGGATATCGTAGACAAAAGCTCTCTAAGTTTGTGCTCTTGAGGGCCAGTAACTCACATTCTGACGCTATTCTCACATCGCCACAGCGTATCTGACTAAGTTCAACGTCGGTATCAGAGTCCGGAGTAGCTAATGACAGAACAAATGTGATCTCACCAAAATAGTCCCCATATTTCAGCGTTGTAATCACTCCATGTGGAGGAGCTGATTGAACGATCTCAGCCTCTCCAGATAGTATGAAGTAGATATCTCTTCCATAGTCACCCTTCCTAAAGATGTATTCCTTCGGCTTACAACATATGAATTCAGCATCAAGTGATAATTCTTGGATGGCCTCAATGGGCAGATCTCTGAATACCCTGTGACTTCCCAAAAATTCAGCAGCGGCTAGATTCGAAGCTGTTATGGGATCAAAAGCTGAGAGTCTCTTAGCGGGAAAGTTAGAAGAAGAAACCGAAAATGGTTGCTGCGTGGCTGACTTTGGAGAGAATGGTTCCTTGAATCCAAACTGTGTTGTACCTGGGGATATAGCTGCAGTTGACAGAGTGTGGTGCTGGGGCACAGATGTGCTGTCATTATTAGCATATGCTGCAAATTCAACATTGTCAGTTGGCCCATTGTCATAACCACTGAGCCCAATATTCTCCATGATAGGCATAGGGTTCATCATTGGAAACATCACCTGAGAAATAGGAGGTAGCACCGGGCCCGGAACCGGTGACACGGAAGCAGCTACCTGAGAAGCTATAACTGCGTTCTGACTGGGAAGACCAGATCTGTTTCTTTCCTCCTCAACGGATGCAACCAACACTTGCCCTGCTCTTTTACGCTTTTCTAGCATAGCCAATCTTTCTTGGCCCTCATCTCGGATAAGGCGCTCGATATTCGGGTAGTCCGGTAGTACTTGTCCGAGAGCATCTTTTGTAAGGACTCCCAATAAAACTCTTGTACGGGTCACAACTGTTGCAGTTCTCGGTCTGTTGAAAAGGATGCCAATCTCGCCGAAGAAGTCTCCTGCAGCAAGTTCGGCATAAGTGGCCTCTCCATCTGGAGATGTGATGCCCACAGTGCCTTTGAGAATCCAATACATAGCCTTTGCAGCTTCTCCCGTTTTCACCACATACTCCTGTGGATGGAATTGAACAAGACGTAGTGATTTTCCTAGAGCATTGAAAAAGGAAGGAGGAGCATTTCTGAATAATGAAAAGTTCTTCAGTGTATCTAAAAATTCCTTTGGTATAGAATTATAACTACGAAGCTCTCCACTTTCTCCCTCTTCAACTTCCTCTTCATCGTCGTCATCTTCTTCATCGTCGTCGTCTTCTTCCTCTTCTTCCCCTTCTTCCCTTTCTTGGTGCTCCTCCTCCTCACCTTGCTCATTATCTCTATGTTTATCTTCGTCGACGTCAACCCTAGCTTCCTCATTCGGTGATCCGATGCTGTCTTGAGAGTGGGTGATAGATCGCCTGATTGCAGGCTTTGGTGATTCCTGTGTGTATTCAAGAGACGGAACTTCGCCTAATTCAGTTCGCCTCCTTCCATCTGCCTCTGGTACAGATTCTAATCTACCTACTGAGGGATTTCTCCCACCTTTTGATTTTCTTCTCGCGAGTTTATGAGCGGATTCTTCTTCTTTCAATGAGGATTTTCTTCTCTTCACTGGCACTCTCTGCTGTCTTTCTCTTTCGCCAACCTCTTGTGCATCCCTTGCTGCCCTCGATTCTGATATTAGACCACTTCCTATATGCTTGCTGAAACGAGATTCATCCTCAGCTGCTAACGGTGAACGTCTGGAGGGCACAAAGTTCGGCAAGACGCCGTTAATTTTCCGCTTCATGTCATAAGAGACAGACTAATGGTAAATGCCGAGGAAATATAGCCAGTACACCAATGAACTGTGTCTCTTATCGACTGTTGAGATGTACAGGCTGCAATAGCATTAGAATAAACTATCCGGATCCGATCCTTTGGGAAGTCCCTTTGGTGATTTGAGTGCTTAGACTGATAGAGAAAAGATACGTCTGGTCTTTGACAAAGAGAGCAAGCACAAGATGGTGAACAAGTAATGAAGTGAATGTATATACACTCGAAATTCAGACTACTATCCGAATAATGCAAACGAAATGAGAGTGGAAACTAAGCGAGAAAAAAAGTGGTTCTTCATCAGCTGTAGTATTAATTGCTACTGCAAAATGCTTATGTACATGAAACGATTACGGTGGTTATGGCCTCGCAGAGCATCGGGAGCGCTTTATCATATGAGATGCTCTGTCACCCCACCGAAAGCTGCAGAGGTTCCCTGGCGTCTGAAGACAAAAAGCTTATGCAGAGTAAAGCGTCTGAACAGGAGGAGTAAGGGAGACAATTTTGTGAGTGGTTAGGCAACAAAGGATACGTCCACAACTGCAGCAGAATTGTTATAGTCTCTCAAAGCAACCGGAACGGTATCACCTGGGGCTGGCTTTAGAAGCAATTGAACCATGGTCCTTCCCCGTGTGGTGTGCACGGCAGCTCTAAATTCCCAAAGTGGCTTTGCAAGAGGCTTCACTAGCATGGCATCATCATACTAACGCACAATGTGGTAACTACCTATGTGGCCGTGCCCCAAAGAAGTGAGGGGAGGGTACCAGCCGAAGTGAGGGCATGAGCTACCTGCACGCTTCTGCCTGCAGCCTTGCCTAAGGGGCGGGGACGTAATACGAGGGAGGGGGATGGTTGTACAGCGCGGTGTACGACTCTCGCATGGAGCAACAAGAAGAGCAGACACACAGATTGTGTGTGATCTTCTACATGAATTATTCAGGGGCCATGATTTCGTTAAGGCATATCAATGAAATGCACATCTCAAGTGTGAACCAGAGATTTTTGGTGCTAGGAGAATGGAAATGAGCTTCGTACTCTCTGACTCACCTATCTCTTGGCCGTGAAACCTTCGGTGATCTGAGAATGAGAACCCTCTCTCTCACCTCATATCGATAGTCTTCCGAGACTGCTTATACCCTCTCTTCCTCCCAAAGATATGAAATAGAGTTGGCGCAAGATGGAACAGAATCAGCAGCCCACTGCAGCATATGGCGGTCGCATAGGCGCTTTGTTTCGATTCCACAAGAGGCCTCATGCATCAGTACAGCTAGTGAGCCGCAAAAGGCAAAAGACCCGCGAGGTGGGGTAGAACACATGCAAAGCCAACAAGGCCTCCCCTCGGCTTGGATGTACTGAGCTGCAAGTTCTTCAAAGCGCATATCGTCATCCTGCACAACGGAAGAATATCGGGTGTTCTACTTCCCGGTTGTTTTACCTCCCGGTTGTTTCTCATTTATATGCCGGTTGGATATGTGAATGCAGTCAAGCAGTATCTAAAAGCATGTTGAGAACATATTCACAGGCATATTGGCATGTTACCCATTGCTTGTTTTGCGGTTCTCTCTTATTCCGTTACGTTGCCAGTGCGATCGTTCTAGATCTTTATCTAGACCTAGTTGGAGATCGGATAGGTTGTGCTTATAGCCTTTTGTAAGCGAGATGTAGAGCTCGGTTTCTCGAACAGTCTAGACATACTCGTGATTTGGCTGGGCAGCGCCTTGGCTGGGATCAGATTCTCCAATGTGACATGCTCTTGTCTTTCTTGCGAGCGACCATGTCCCATACTATAGAGCATCTCTCTGATGGATCTTGACATCAGTTCAGCATGGGCTTCAATTCCAGGTTATAGTTTTATTTAACTTTGTTGTTCACTTTATCCGACGGCACGTCATATGGATTTCACTACTAGCTGTAATACTTTCTTTGTCGATGAGTCCACAACTACATAAAAAAATCTGCCAACTAATATTCCAAACCTCATTAAGTATATTTATTGGATATATATCATTTCTTACGCAAAAGTCGGGAGGGACTGAACATACTTATCCACTCCTCCAATAAATGCCTCATTGTCTATCACCTCTCCGGCCGCAAAGTCAATTGGTGAGAATGCACTGCAATGTATTAGTATCGAATAATGAAATATTGAATGTTGGCCGACTGCCTCTGGAATCAACAAAAATACTTACTTTCTGACAACGCACCGCACATATATATCTGAGTAGAGCTTCTCGAGGGCAAAATTCATGTCTTCGGTTCCTGGGTCCGTCAATAAACAGAACTTGAGTCCTGATGCGGTTTGAAAGAAATGACACCTATATTTTAATGTCGAAAATGACCGCAGATTGTTGTTTGTCTCATCGCCATTAGGATTGAGGTTTTTGGCAAACTTTCTCATCGAGAACAAAGCTCCAAACAACAGTTTGGCACCGTCATCCTCGTTCTTGACATTCACTGTTCCTCCAGGGTGGTTGCTCAGAAGGTCGCCAGGACTGTGGTGCTTTGATGTATTACTTCTGGATGTTGGGATTGGTGAATCAAATGACGATGAGAAAAGACGACTGGGGGTTGCAGTCCCTTGCATCACTGCCCTGCCATGATTCCACTCTCGACTGTAGATACAATTGCCTATGGGATCTTGTTAGTATTTGCGACAACGCACCACCATAGTTACCTATCAAATTCCATGACAATCTCACATTGACAATGAACCGATGCTGTTGATCCTACTTACTATGCCTATCATATATCCAGAAACAGTAGATGGTCATGATTCCTACCAAAACAATGCTAAGCAGCAGCAAAAAAAAAGGGTCAGCAAGAACTTAAAGAAACACCAGCGAGACTTCTCTCGAGCCTTGAATATAATTCAAATTAACTGTCAAATATATGATCCAGTACCATTGAATACTGATAGGGTTTACCATTACCTAGATCGTAATGTCGCTCTGATATATTTGTCTCTCATCGCGGCACGCGGTTCGAGCCTGCAAGCTGTGTGTGGGGGGATCAAGTTCCCGGGTGCGGCTTACAGAACGCAAGAGGCAGGAGAATATAACAATAGAGAACTGAGTCTTACAGAATTTGGGAAAGGCGATCTTTTTTGTCATTTTTATGACAATTTAACATATGAGCATTGCCATTGTAAATCCTTTGTAAACAATGCGTAACATCTTGATTATTTCCACAAGAACGCCGACAGCAGATAAAGGACCTGCTCTCTAGGGAATAACATGCAACATAACCTTACGGGAACACAAACACTTGTAGGTGATACAACTACTTATTTATAAGATATATAAGATACAACCACAGTGGAGAACATAAGTGTGAATAGATGTAGCACATAGCACATAGCACATATCCACTTACATATATAGGGGGAAACCAGGAAACGAAAAAAGAGGAGGAGCTAAAACGAGAGAAGATCAAAATCATCATTCTTTGTATTGCTCGATGAAGGAACTGTGGCCACCGGAACAGAAGAGCCTGTTTGAGCACTACCAAAGAAATCATCCTGCTGCTGCGTCACAGGGGTGTGGCTCGTGCTGGGGGTACGAGCAGCTGGGCTTGAAGTCTTCGTCTTTGCTGAAGAGAGAAGAGAGCTGAACGCATCGGCTTTCTTGGGAGCAACTGAGGGTGTTGGTATGCTGGTTGTTCCCACTGGTCGCGTGTAATAAGATGCAACAGGTTGGGACTGTACGGGGGTTGACAGATAAGAAGGAGTGGCAGCAGGAGCAGCGGCAACAGAAGCAGCAAAGGAGCCAAAATCATTCAGGCCATTGCTCTGTAGTGGCTGTACAATGGATGGTGACGCAAAAAGGTTGGCCAGATTAGCTGAGTTCAGAGGTGCAGCACCGCGGGCAGAAGCCACCTCGGGAGTAGCACTCTGAAAGTCATCGAAATCATCATCATCCACGACAGCTTGTGCGGAAGGGGCAGAGCTAGCTGAAGCGACAGCGGGTGCATCTCCGAAAGAGAAGAGATCCTCCTGAGGCGGGGCAGAAGATGCTGTTACCTTTGACGCAGCAGTGGTTGGCTTGCTAGACCTCCTGCTGCTGGCGGGTGCGGGTGCCTCCTCGATATCGTACTCTTCAAAGTCATTTGGGTTACCTCTGGAGCTTCTAGACTCCTCAAACCTCTCACCATACACACCACCATCACCAAATACTCTTCCAGAGTATGCACCGGCAGCGTATGATGAATATCCCTCATCATTGTCCTCATCATAGCGAGAGTTGGGGTTCACGGATGATGCTCCTCCAAAGGCGGAAGAAGCCACACCTCCAAACTTCTTGGTGTTATCACGGGCCTTCTTTCTCTCTTGTCTTATGGCTGCTTCATCATTGAGCATCGAAACAAGCATTTTCGCTCTGTTTCTAACGTTAATACCTTGGTCTCTACCCTCTATATCAGTGTAGTGGAAAGAGCGCAGCATGGATATGAGGGAAACGTTGGCTCTCGCATCATCAACAAACCTTTCGGATCCGTGCTTCACCAAATACTCCATCAATTGCAAAGCCTTGTAAATCTGTCTCCATTCATGGGCACTCTTCTCTGTAAATCTCTTGAAGATCATTGCACAGATCTCCTCTCTCTCTCTATAGTTGTAAGTCCCGCGGGAGATTTCCTGCATCACAGAACTACTGGCTCCCCATGGCTCGTTGTTCGTCGCTTCACGGACCTTTGCCTCCATTTCGGAGAGGTTGAGGACCGCATTCTGCGCCTTACGAACGTAGGCCTTCACCTCATATAGGGAGAGGTTGTTCAATGTCTTTCCAAGATTATCCATCGTTGAGTGTAAATGCTGAAAGATGCTGAGCTGTTAGATCCAACTTGAATTTTGTTCTCACCAATCACCGCAAAGCTGAAAATTGTGTAAGTTTTCAAAAAACGAAATATACCTAGCAGAACTTGTGGGACGTTGCTCTTACCAAGTATTTGCGGCTAGCAATACTGGAGAGGCTTGATTCGGAGAGACTGCTACGTATTCCCTGGGTTTGAAAAATGTCAAGTAAAGAGGGGCAAATCAGTCACAACTAAAATTGTGGCTGTCGACGACAATAATTCCTCTGATGACTAAGTGGATCTTTGTATAAATTGATAAACGTTCTGATCTGTACAGTTCTAGACTTACCACCGTTAGGGGAATCATTGATCGGCATACATTAACCTGGATTACTACTAGTGTGCCATTCGAGAGTGGGACCCCTTCCTGCTGCGTATAATTCCTACTCTCTCTGCCATACTTGAGCCCCGTACTCCACACGGGGATGTCGGGGCTGTTAACCCCCCTGCGATGAGGAAGCGGGCAGCGGTGATAAGTTGGAGGATGGCTCGCTGCCCGAGTGCGTGTGAGACTATTATTGGAAGGTGCACTAACATATTCAAAGAGGGTTGGGATCTCCAAGGAAGATAATATTATACATAGCGAAAGCTGGATGGTTCCAGTGCCGAGAGATGTAATAAACAGATAATTTATTCTTTATTTACAATTTTCTTTTCCTTTTTATTGTGGAAGCTATTCGAACTTCCTTGAAAGATGCAGCGCCGGCATAACTCAAAAGCACTCTACCCATCAGTCAAGAGAAGGAAGCTTATTCGGTGATCTCACCGGAATCAGAGATCTTGATCTCGGCATTTGTTTTACCAGACTGGCTTCCAAGGGCCTCAATGGCCTTGACGGTGTCCTGACCCTCAACAACCTCTCCGAAAACGACGTGGGCTCCATCCAACCAGTTAGTCGCAACAGTGGTGATGAAGAACTGACTGCCATTTGTATTTGGGCCGGCGTTAGCCATAGAGAGAAGGTAAGGACGGTCATGTTTAAGTTTGAAGTTCTCATCTGGGAAACGCTCTCCGTAGATGGACTTGCCACCGAATCCATTGTGGTGGGTGATGTCACCACCTAATCCTTGTTAGTAGATGTACGATACTGTAACACATTGTGAGGTTCAGATACTTACCCTGAAGCATAAACTGTGGAATGACACGATGGAAAATGGAATTCTTGTAACCAAAGCCCTTCTCACCAGTACACAAGGCTCTGAAATTCTCGGCAGTCTTTGGAACAACCTCATCGAATAACTCAAAGACGATTCTTGGCTGGACCTCACCGTTGACGGTGGTGTCAAAGAAAACCTTCTTGCCAAAAGCAATTTGGGAGGTCGAGAATGACCTCAACTGGCGAAATCCATTGAGTCTAAACATTGTGATATAGTGGTTTGTCTTCCTAGACTGAAGTGGTGAGATATGTTCGATTGGACAAACTTTTATATTGTGGAGTTTCCCACGATGCAAGATGAGCAGAGATGGGACTTTTTCATGGAATGCACGACTACTCCGGCATTCATCCGTAGCTGGGCGGAACTGCGTTAGGACACTACTTGACAATAAAAGTCTATAACCCTTCAGGGAGAGAACGGGGTGTGTATATTCATGTTTTTACCATGTCAGAGACTTTTAGATATCAATTGTTACACAAGATTTCAACCATTAAGCTGCAACACATTCTCTCGTATAGGTTCATCTCCCAGAGCACTGCTTTTCTCACTTGTCAAAACCACATCGCTAATCACGCTTCTATGATCAGAGAGCGAATAATCAGTATCGTAATAATTCTCACTAACTTTATAGCGTAGTACCTTCCAATTTGTGTTGTCGTCTCCTTTAGTTGAAGGGAGGTGGGAGCCGAAGTGGAAATCTATACGCGAGAAGGCATCAAACTCATAGTGCTTCCTGAAGCCACTGAAAGTGGAGAAATGGCCCATTCTGTTGGCGGGAGGAGTTTCCGCTAAAAAGTCTTTCATTTGGAAGTCCTCGGAGATTGAACTGCTGAATTTCTCCACAAAATCCTCATTCATCTCTTCATATCCAACTTGTCCTGTGGTAATATCGTAAGCCCCAGAGTCCTGTCCTGCTGGTGGTGAGTTGAAGTCTCCTGTGAGTAATACCGGTCCGTTGCCTTGCTCCAGTTCATAGGCCGCTCTGTAGCGTATCAACGAAGCTCCAAGTTTCCTCTGATCGTCACTCCTATCGTCAAGATGTGTGTTTATTAGTGTGAACTTCTGTCCATCCTTTGTGGATAAGCGGGCCAAAGTGGCTGACCGGAAAGAGCCTGCTGTCGCGAATTTGGATGGGATGAAAGGAGTCTCAGAGAGCCAAAAGGTATCCCAATAATCCACAGAGATAGTTGCCTTTCTATAGTATATTGCTTCAAATTCGCCTGCTACTTTGCCATCAGTCCTACCCACACCTATCCAGGACCATTCTTTTCCAAGTAGTTCTTCCAAGTCCAATACCTGGTTGTATAAGCCCTCCTGTACACAGAAGATATCTGGGTTGTTGAACAGCACGTCATTGACTATTCCAAACCTTCTCTTGCTCCACGAAACCTCACCCAGATCCGGATAGTAATGAATACCTTCTCCATTGGAGATACTGGTATTCATTGAAGCAATGGAGTCTGCAATGGGGATACCATCGTGGATATGGTCATACCGCAAGTTCCAGCTTTGGATTCTCAAATGAGACCCAAGTGACATGGTGCAACACGATGCGAGCACCACCAAACGAGCCAGTACAATGTTTATAGTCATTACTGTATATGCACTCTGTTTAAAAATTGGTGAGTATTCATATATATATATATATATATACTTCTAGTGGGGTAGCAAGGCTCCATCTAAGGCTCCAATACAGTTGTCCCCCGTACAGCACCCAATTGCTGCACTATGGAACGATGGATAAGGAGGGCGTGCATTTTGGGGCAACAGTGTGGTAGGCAGCTATCAGAATATGTGGGGTACAGGCAGAGGAGAACCACTGCAGCAGCTGCTGCAGTGCAGTCGGTCACTTCTCCGTCCGTATGTGACCCAATCTAATAAATATATTTAGCTCGTGAGATGAGTATCGAGTTGGGTTGAGGGCAAAGACAAAACAAAAAAATGTATTAAACTATAGCCAACCCCAGATGGGGATCTCCAAAATCTGAGATCCAATAAACAAATATAAAAAGAGATCGTGAGTAGCATCCAATTATTGGCATGGTTTACGCTAATCGTATCTTCATTCTGTAGAAAATTGCACCTCAGCTCAACTTTTTGTCTACCGCCTTCAACCCATTAGCGAGTATCACAAGCCATCTCACTGCTTCGAGATAGTTCCCGTCCCTGATCGCCTCGTGGAAACCTGGCAAAACATCACCTGTGTAGCCCAGTTCTCTATGTGGAGCAAAGATGATATGCTTCATCCAAAATCTATTATTGAGACCATCTTTGAACAAAAATAGTCTATCCAAGTCACGAAACTTGAAATTGGCCAGTTTCACCTGTATTGCAATCTTCACCTTATAGTACAATTTGAACCATGGATAATCAACGGTAATCTGGCGTTGAAGATCAGTAGCATAGTCATCAAAGCTCTTGGATGTACTCAGCAGAGAATCCAGCCTTCCTTCCACAAGCTTCACTAGATGTGAGAACTTTGGAGCTTGGCCATTCGTCAGTCCCATTTTTTCAAGCTCCTTGAGAACGTCATGGTAGTAAGAGGGTAATGCTCTGTCAGAATAGATATCAACCGCGTCGACCTCCACATAAAACTTGTTCCATGAACGAGGATACTCTGCCTTTTGAGCCTCAAAAAATCCCTTGATTTTCTCGGCATATCTGTAAGTATTCATAGTAGCCACCTCTTGTTCGGAGATAGAAATGGCCAAGAGACCTAGAAACTTGGCCATTGTATTGTGAAGCCTGAAATCCGGATCAACAAGCTTTTCCATCCAGTGGAAAGAGTCGTAGTTAGAATGGTAATGGTAAACTGCATCTGACCTATGGTTGTTAACAAACCCCATATCCACACTTGGGACACCCAAATGGTGCTGAAATACAGTGTAATCCGTGCCAGCTCCCAGGTTCCCAATCGTAGCATTATCTTGCTTCATCCATTGATGGTAAAGAGAGTTCGTGGAATCCTTGTAAGGCACTTCACTCGCAACCTTGTGAATTATTTCCTCCAGTAAAGGATTGGAAGAAATATCGAAGTAAGATCCACTAACCGCCACATCCAAATTCAAATATGCAAGGGTATTTCTACTGATGTGGTGACTATTGTACTCACCATACTCGGTGGATCCCAACATGGCATACTCTTCTCCATCCCATGAAGCAAATTTGATTGTCCTCAGAGGTTTCCAGCCTTTCTTCAATAGCTCGCCATATGCCCTGGCAATTTCGAGCAAAACTGCAGAACCACTATTGGGATCCCCAGCACCACCGACAATCCATGCGTCTCTATGGTTCCCAATAATGATCTCCTCATCAGGAAGGATTCCCTTTATCTCACCCATAACATTGTAAATCGGTGTGACACTGTAATCCTGAAGATTGTAAAGGTTTAACTGCAAAGTGCTAGGACCAGGAGAGTAGTCAAATTCGTCAACGCCTCCAACCCATCCCAACTTTGGCCCCTTGTTGTTCAGCTTCTTTAATACAGGAGCTATAGATCGGTAACTCACAGGCAAAGAAGGTACATCTGGAATTCTGCCATTGGGTGAGACTCTCTGTGAGTACTTCTTACTGCCCCAGCCTGGAGTAGTTGGATCGCCAGGCATATCTGTGAAATAGTCAACGGAGCCCCGCTCCAAACTGCTGGGATTCCTTGCCGGTCCATTAGGATAAGCCATATACCCGTTTTCTATTGTTACTTCTCCGTCATCGCGGGGGTCTGAATATAGAATAGCTCCCACAGCTCCGTATCGTTGAGCAAATTTCACTTTGAGACCTCTAAATATCCTACCGTAGCGAATAATCGCAATAGTCCCATTCACTTCCACTCCATTGGAAGCCAGCTCTTCAAAATCCCCAACCGTTCCATAGTTGGCATATACATACTTCGCCGTCACGTTACCATTAGCAGAGTAGCCATGGAATGCTGGTATAGTATTGTTGAATCCAGTGGGAGCATCCTCCAACAAAGCATCTTCATTGAGGTCCACCGCATACATAGGTGACACTCCATCATCCCCAAGCAGAGTGATAGAGGCATCCAATGGCCTGTTGAGCCATATATCGTATCTGTCAATATAAGTTTTAAGGCCAAATTCCTCAAACTTGCCTTTTGTAAACTCCACCAAGTCCATGCCTTGCCCTGCCATATGGGGCTCATATGTGTGCCTCTTTAAAAGCTCTTTAGCATTGTTTGTTTTTTCAAGTGCACCCAGGAAATTCCTTTTAACATCAAAATATGTTAGTTTATCTCCGTGCAACCGCCTGAGATCTCTGCTCAACGAAGTTCTGGGAAGGAACACGAGGTTGAACCCGAGAAGGAAGAACAGTCCAAAAGCGCAGAAGGCCCAGAACCTCCTTTGTTGGCGAAGTGGCCTGCTTTCTTTCATTGAAGAGTTGGTAGGCTCGCTGATGGCTGAATACGAACTCTCATGACTCCTCGCGGGAAGTAGAGGATTTGTCTCCCCCATGCCAGCGCGAATATCACTAGACATGGTGCTATATTTAAAGACTAGTCGGTGTGCTTCTCTCCAGCAGTGATATTAGACGTACGATTCAGTCTAAAGATGTTGCAATTCTGTGCAATGGCCTTACCTGTTCAGCGGTAATGTCAGTCTGTCAATCCAGGCGCAATAGAGTGACCCGAATGATAGTATATGCCCTGTGACTCTGCTGTTAATAGCCCGGATGGCGTATCTTGAATATCAGCCGCTACCTCCGGTGAAACTTACCCTAAATCAGCAAGTCTAATTATGTTATTGTTTTAGGTTACGGTCAGGTTTTCCTCACACAGAACTCGGAATACTCTTATCCCTGGCTATCAGTATGATATGACGTAAGTGTATGTATATGTGGGTCTGGGTCAACCCTCTTGTGCATACGCCGCTCAAAGGGGTAAACTCAATAAGTAAGTGGCTCACAAATTACCCCAATGACAGGCACTATAAATGCTATTTTCACTATTGGCTATAGTGATCTTATAGACTGGGTATATCGGCTTTCTGTATAACAATGCTACAAAATGGCGGTATCATAGCACAACACACGCTATTCTAGTTAGGTGACTGACCGTTGCGCTGCACTAGAAGGGAAGTAGTGCGCCCCAAATGAGCGACCCGCATGCAGATGAGATGGTGCGCACTACTCCATCTTGTTGAGAGCCGAGAGACGCGATTTCCCCGGATTTCCCGCTTCGGCCTCGGAGCTGCCGGCTTTGCCGTTGGAGAAGAAATATCAGAACACGAAAAATAAAATAACGAGATGGAATCAGACCTTGTCATCTGTCCTGATGGCAACATATTTTGGGCAATAATGGTTTACACTCAGTCCCAGGTTTAGCCTGAGTCTTCGGATTCTAGCTGAGTGACGACCAAGGATGCATGTCCCAGTAGAGATGAGGCAGCTAGCTCCAGGCGGACAGTCGGCGAAGATAGTATCACTTTGGTATCTCTTTTTGTCTATATTATGGAGAAGTAAGAGGTTCTAAAAGCATATCAGATATCAGTAATATGGACACACTAACGAAAATTATTGTAATCAACTCTTGTAGTTGTATCTATTTGCAATATATTATACAGAAGGTTTCTTGGAGTCCTTCGGCTGCTCCTCTTCAGCCTTTCTCTTTTCAAGACCTTGCGAGATATGTTCTGTTGTGACTACCTTCTCGACCGTATTCGTTTCTATGTTTTGTTCAACTTTTTGCAACGACTTCTTTGCTACTTCTATTCCTGAGATTCCATCCACGGGGCGGAAATATGGCTGGCATCTCCAATATGGCACCTGCTTGTATCTGCCTCCCCAGGATTCTATAGGGCCATTCGTGATCACATCGATCTCGGTAATGTCTTCTCTCCTATATATGGATTGCACGATCTGTTCTATCTCTATAATCACTAATTCGATATCGTCGTAGCTGGTACCTTTGTGAATCTGGGCTATCTTAGATCTAACGTTTGTATGTTCTGGTAGGAAGGAGCGCAAGAATCTGAACATATGAGACTTGAAACCAACCCTTGAAGCATGACCGGGAGTTGTTTTGACAATTTCAAAGTACTCTCTAGCAAGGCAGTCTACACGAGGAAACTGTTTTTCCACATCATCAGTCTCAGTCCAAAACACACCAGGGTTAAATAAGTTTCCCTCTGCAGACATCACTGCATCACAGCTCACTTGCTCAATACACCTTTCGATATCTTCTGGATAGAGAATGTTACCATTGGCAAAGAACACAGTACCTTCGGGTAGATTGTCTCTCAAATACCTCATCAATTTCCAATTTGCAATACCGGTCTGCTGTCCCTTCATCTGCCTTGTTCTGCCGTGAATTGTGAGGAACTGTGCTCCAGCACTTAGCACCATCTTGGCATATTGCAACGACTTCTCCCAGTCATCATATACTCTGATCTTAGCTGTCACTGGAATATCAAGATTATCATGGAGGTTCTTGATGAGATTATAAATTAGATCCCAGTCGTCCATTAGGAAGGCACCATAGTGGCCCTTTCTTGCTATTCCTTGCGGACAGCCTAAATTCAGGTCTACCGCATCACATTTGTTCTGGATGAGACGAGCAGCTTGCAAAAGGTACTCGGGATCGTTGGCACAAAATTGTACTATAAGGGGCCTGTCCGCCTTCTCGTCACCGTCTAAATCATCAATCATGTCTTTTCTGTACTTCTCTTGGGTTGCAAATAATTTTGCATGGTACATTGGTGTATAACATAGCTGTGCACCGTATCTCCTGGAAAGAATTCTCCACGCCAGCTCACTCTGGTCAACCATAGGTGCAACAATCTTTGTTGGAGAATTGATTGCTTTGAACAGCTCGTATCCTCTCAGCTTAGCGCTTACAACACCCCTGGAAGAGTCTCCAGAAGCCTCCTCAGCCTGAGAAAGGTCAGCAACCTTGCCGTTTTCTTCAACTAAAGCAACTGGTGCCATTATTTTGTGTGTATTGTAGTATGTCCTATAGGTTGAGTGAGAAACACCACAAGAGAGATATCTAATACACCTTCCAGGGGTGCCCTTCAGTCCCTGAGAAAAAAACAATTTGACAAAATGAGGAGCAAAAAGGTATAAGAAGAAAAGTTATTCTGTATCACCTTCGTGAAAACAAATGGTGCTCAGTCTTATCTTTATTCGACTGCGATAGTGAAAAATATCGTCCTTCTCAACTAACTTATCCTCCTGCATAATGTGCCAAAAAAAATACTTTTTACATTGCACTAAGCAAAAAAGGAATGAGGTAGATTGGTTTCTGCACTATCATTTTGTGGGGATCACTCGGATACAAAGCAGCGGGTATAATATCTATAACATAATATTTATAATATTAAGACTTACAATCTATAAGATAGAAGTGAACTGAGAGTACCATATTATTGGAGCCTATTTTTGATATTTTGTCGATAGTAGAGGTGAGAGAAAAAGCTACAGAAAACATTTATTTGGTACTTTTACTCTAATCACAGGCAGAATGCTATTATTTTGTATAAATTGCAATGCTCATTTTTATGCAGAGTATCAGAGATTGTCGTAATTTGAGTCTCGAAATATTTTACAATAATTAAATAGCAGAATTAGTTGTATTGGTTTGAATTGCAATGTTGGTTCGTAATCATTAAAAATAATGTTCTAAATAATCAAATAATAAATAACAGCTAAAGGACAATCATATAAGGGCGTTCTGAGCATACACTGCCCGCAAAATAAAAAAGCAGACCGGTCCGCCCATCTCAAGGAATACAAAAATCATTTCCTCATTATATTGTACATCCGTGATCAAATAGCCATAGCAAGTCTAAGGTGTAACATACACTTTTTGTCGCCTCTGTCATTCATCCTTTCTCTAACTGTATTCTTGAAGAACAACTTTTGAGTCCTCTTGGTACATTTTCGCAGCGAAATCATCAGCAATGACCCTTCTAGTTTGTTTTTCTTTTCTCTATTTTTCCTTCTTTGGCTTGTAGATGGTGGTGGCTCTTGCCTTCAAAGCTTCTGCAAACACCAATGCCACGGGCCATACTGGTGCATCTGCCATGATCCGAACACCCAGGGACAAACTTCTGGATGAAAGTCTGGCTGTTGTGATAATCTCAGCAATGGGTCTTAAGTCACCTGGTCCCAGAGCCAATTGGGCAATCTCATCATCCAGAATATCAACATCCAGGGCACCATTTGCCTGGATGCGAAGAAATTCAGAATATGAGGAATGATTAGAACCCTTGGGAAGCAGATTTCTCTCAACTTTCTTGAGAATAGTTTCCGTACGCAACCACAACACCCTGTCAGCGGTACTCAGGGGAGACATCAGATTAGCACCGTTCTTGCCGCTCTTAGCCTGACTCAGGTACGCTTCTGCCCACTGTTCGGTGGCATAGAGATACTCGGCAACCATCAGGATAGCAGTGAAAATACACGTCAGGAAGAATATAGGGGTTCTAACCGATGTCTTCTCTGCATCATTTGTGATGGAAATGATCTCTATCCATAAATTGATGATATCCAACGAATAGGCAGTACCATCTCTGAGCGCTTCAGGGTCACTCTCCAGATTGTGCATTTCACGGTTCATACCAGCCCAATCTCTACCCCATACACTCGACAGCAAAGGAGTAACATTAAGACATTTACAGATTTTTGCAAAGGAGAGAAGGGGCAACACCAATTTCAGAATCGGCGTCTGGTTAATGACATGCATGTTCTGTCCCTTCGGTACCAGGATGCCGCCATTTCGGACAAATACACTTTCCCAACTCTTAATGAGGGATTCAATCATTGGCCGTGAGTTCATCCTCCACCTGGCAGACCTTAATCCCTCAGGTTCACCATCGAGTTTCTTTCTCTCCAGTGAAATGGTCTCGATAAGAGACACAAGGAGAGAGAATAGTGATCTCATGCCCAGATTCTTATCACATGCGTGATTCTGTAAATCACGGAAAACACCAGGATAGGAAAATTGCCCGTTGGCAACCCTCACAAGAGCGAACTTAGAATCTATGACGATGTTGTGCTCCTCTAAAACATGAAACCACTCTTCTGAGGATCGGGCTGTCCATAGTTGCTCAATGTGGCATGGAGTTCCAGCCTTGAGTTCCTTAGCCACTAGAGAGAGTGGAGTGCCCAACAGACAGGATGCAAGTGTAGACATGTAGTAAAGAAAGTGCACAGTTCTGATACGCGACTGCGCAAGGACAAAATATTCATAACAGTTTTGTAACAGTTGAGGACTGCCAGCGATATTCGAGTCGATAATAGGGGGTGGTAACAGGTAGTTCTCCAATGGCATATCCAGATTAGTGGTCTTGACCAGGCTTACAAGGGAGGCAAGTTGGCGGGATGTCACCTTGGATACTTCTACATCATTGTGAAACATACCCAGAAACATATGCAATAGCAAAGATTGAGCAATATGCAAAGGCACATCGTTGAAATTGTTGAAAGACACCTGCTGTTCCATGAAGTTGTGGATCAAGAAACGTGAGAAGTTGAAAAGAATCGAGGAATTCCTTGCATGGAAAGAGTAGAGACCACCAATGGCAGCCATAGACAACAAGAGAGGTATCTTGTCCATTGGGGAGGCAGGATTAATCACAAGGAAGCTGGGGTGAACACATGGAAAGTACTTGGCAAATTCATACTGGTAAAGACTCAAGTAGTTGTTCAGATCATCCAGTTGAGGAAACTGGGAGTTCTTAAGATTATAAGTGCCCATGATGTGGTTGCGTATCTCCTCTGTAATCCTAATACTAAAACTTGCATGTTCAGGGTGATGCTCGGGGATCGGCAAGTGCTTTGCCAAATCCATCTGCCTCGATCTGAACAATGTTGAGATGGAATGAATATCATTTGGAGAGGTGCTGCTTCTAGGTGACCCAGAGTTGTTGGTAGCAGGAGAGTCAGTGAATCCCACATGGTTTGACGCCATTGGGAAGTCTCTATCGATTGGTGCATTGATGAAGTCAGCCAACCAATCCTCACCTCTTGGAGCCGCATTACCTCCCGCTGCAGAAGGATGGCTCGTCCGGGGCAATGGATGATTTCCCTGAGAGGGATTCCCCCCACCCAGATTGACATTCATGAATTCCAGCATGGATGAATCAGGAACAGTGCCTGAAGGCGTAAAGTCAAATGGCATTGGAGATGCGTTTTGTTGTGCTGATGCACCAGTATTAGTAGAATTTGGATTTGAAAACAAACTGTTGGACCCACGGTGCTGACTGGCAGGAGAAGCACTTAGTGCTTCTGGATTATTGCTGTAGCTGGCTGATGAGTTTTGAGGATTGGTTGATGGGTGTACCTTACCGGCCGAGGTCTCATTTTGGCTGCTCATCTTCGACTTGTGATTGGCGATGTTGGCTGTGGCAGCAAAGTTTTCTTGGTTGTTGTTGATATCCAACCGCAATGAATCGAGGTCACCCATCTCTGGCCAATCAATACCAAGAGAAGCCAAATCTACACCTGAAGATGTGCTATTCACATTCACCCCGTTCAGGCTTTCAGGTAGAGGGTTCACATTATCTGTCAGTAGACCTATGTTATCAGCAAGTTCATTCTCAGTGAGATCACCAAGTACTGATGGACGCAGCTGGGGACTCGCAAAGGCAACCTGGGAGGGTCCCTGCAGAGATCTGAGCCTGATGTCATGAGCCTCCTTGTTATCAACATAGGAGGCCGCTGTTGCAGCACTGAAGGAAGAGTGACGATAATCCTTAAACTGGGTTCTGTCAATGCCATGTGCATCAACTGACATCGAGGAATGGCGTGGAAGGCCATTAAATGGTGGTCTGCTTGGGCTTACACTGGTGACAGTGGAAGTGGCGATGCTATGCACCCGACCCATTGGATGATGAGCAGGGGGGACAGGAGAGTCTCCCATTCTCATCATTCTCTCAAACACCATGTCATTATTGGAAGGTGATGCATCGGAGTACGTTGGAGAGCCTTGGAACATTTGAGAGTGCTGCGATTGGCTTCTGCTCTGCGCCTGGAATGACGCCTGATGAGACTGGCTAGGGGGACGCGAATGTGCAAACAGTGAAGGGGATGGGAATTTGAAACCGGTATCGAACTGGTTTGTCTCCTTTGAATTTCCAACGCCTGCATCAAGAGAAACCACTCTGTTGAGGTCTGATTGCATTGGAGAATACGCCAAACCATTGTTTGTAGTATTCACACCTGTAGCATCCCCAGGGGCACTGGTGGATGCATTTGCACTACCAGGGGAAAGAGAGTTGCGTTGATCATTATTGATGCTATTGCTTCTCGTAGTAGGAGCACTCAAGTCATCAGAGGTTGCTGTATCTGGGCTATGGCTGCCACTGCCAGCTGTGTTTCTCAGGTGAGACATACCACCCTTCCCAGAGAGGGGTAGGTTTGGGTTAGTGTTGCTGGCAACGATCTTGATGTTGTCATTAAGGTAATCTCTAATATCGTCACCGCTCTCAAGAGCCCTTGCAGGTGGTCTCGAGCCCACTTTACGCGTAACCCGAGATCTGTTGTTTGTAGGTAGCGAACTGTGTAGTTTCTGTTGGTGTCTCAGAACCAGATCTCTCCTGGCAAAACACCTTCCACACGCTGCGCACTGGAAAGGTTTTTCGTTTGTGTGGGATCTCTCATGTCTCTTTAAATGTTCCAGTCTGGCAAATGCCCTGGTACATGCTCCACACACATGTGGTCTTGGTTTATCCGTTTTTATCATTGTAGACTTCTTCGGAATTGGCTCTGTGGCTGAAGAGAGCATGGAGGTCGAGTCCACAGACTCGTTCAGCACAGAGGATGAAAGTGCCCTCTTCAAATCTTCATCCTTTCTCTGAGGTGCCTTTGCGGTATGCATAGCCAGAGGCTCGCTAGATACAGACATTTTCGGCAAAAAAAATTGTTGAAGCTAGTGTGGTTAGAGCGCTAGCATATATTGGCTTCAGGTGAGTGATGATAATAGATCCAATGTAAAATAAAAAGAAAAACCACCCAGAAAGTATCCTTGTCCGTCTATTCTCTCAGCTATCTGAATGAAAGGACAGGTACACAAAGGTCAAAATGTCTAAAAAACAAGTCCAATCAATGAAAGGAGAGAATCGTGTTTGGGGGTAGAAAGGGGAGGGATGACAGTTCCGTCCCTTAGCTATATTCTCTCTAATAAAAGCGAAATGGAATATTGAGCACAACAGTCATTTATACACAATAGGGAAGCAAAACCAATAACTAAATATACACACAGTCTCAGAAACAAAAATAATAGATACACAAGGGGGACAAAATTAGTTTGAAATTAAACGCCCTCTCTTCATGTACAAAACCTGAATCCTGAGCCCATCCATCACATCCGGGGGACTCCTTTTTCTTCAGAGAGAATCGTACGTACACTTCGAGCTCCATGAAGTCCTGGCGCTGGTAGTCTGCATCTCCAGAAAAACGCATCTGTCATCGGCGCGCTAAAACACTGGGGTAGCTGCGCTATCTGCGTGTCCGACCCAATATAGTCACTCATTTAGGTGCGACAGGAGGCTTAATACGGAGATCAACAGGACGCACGCTGGCTCCAATCAGTGGGAGCAAGAGTATTTTTGAGCCCGCAGCCCAGTAAGGAGTTAGGGGTAAGGATTGCTAGAACATTGGGGAGCCGTCGGGAGATGCGAAGAGGAAGTTGATATCCCGATGGAACACATTTAACTGATGAAGAAAGGAGAAATCGTTGATGAGGAACTGTTACTGGTGGTAAATCTTCTGTATGGTTAACAGAGTATCCACACACACTTAGACCGGGGAGTCTAAAGGTTGACTAGACATTTTTTTCTGGGAGTGGGATGCCCCACGGGGTACATACAACCTCGGCCCACACGCTATGCACATAAATGTTCTTCTGTGATTGAGCATAGTCTCGGCCATTTTTAATCATCGTTCATTAATGAATGTCTCTCGTCCCACTCTCAGCAGTAACCAGGTGGGCTTCATATATCCGGCCGTTTAATCTCCGTTTTCAGAGCTTCGGGATATGAAGGGTAACACCCCGTGTAAACCCAAATTTGTGGTTACTTGTTGGGTCATCACTTTATTCTTGGGACATTAAGCATTGCAGGCGGTGGAGAATTACGTCACTTAGTACGTACACCTCTGTCTGCATTCATGTATTAGCTTTAGAGTTGCCTTTTGAGCCTATCAGGTTTGGTACTCGTTTTATTGTAGACTGCCCCCAGGTCCATCGTTTCGGTTTCTGAGATGGGAACGCATACGGCTCCGCATGAGGACATGCTGGTAAAATTGGGAATTTGGCGTAGCAGCAATACATACAATGCATCCATTCACTTCGACCTACAGCAATCCATCAGCGAGCTGCGGGATTGCCCTACCTATTACAATTAACCGAAACAGTATAGGTGGCACATTGTCTACTTTTAATTCAGTTTTACACAGGAGATGGACAGGGGAGATAAGAACATCATAAAAAAATTGTGTATATATGGGAGAGCAACCTGCGGTTGCTACTGGCAATTCAAAATCAATTGCGTGTCATTTCCATACCAACAGGCTCGGACTCGTTTCTCCGACCGTACTGCCGTGCATGAGTTCACTGAAAGGAGACAGGTTATCCCTCATCACATCTCTCTACGTCTCCAGCTTTTGCTGTGAAGCCTCCCTCGCACGAAGAGCAGAAATGAGGGGAAGGGTTCGAAGTGCAAAAGCGGAATGGAAGTCCGTACCCCCGTGCATACTTTAGCTTTGTGTGTTCCCCAGATTTGCTGCGCGCCGTATGTAGAGTCGATGCATGCACCCCAAACTGATCATCTGTCTGTAGGCGGCGGCACCTCCCGTTAGGATTTCCCTGGTGGCCATTGGATGGAGCAGGCATCACCGGTACGGATACCAGCCGATTCGAACCGTCCACCGATGCTGGCGAATGGCGGTTCAATATGGGACCTCAAAAGTTGGGAGACTGTACTTATCTGCACGGCTTGGCTCAGAAGAAAATTGTCCAATCAACCGTCTGCTCGGAATATTTCCTAGCACAGATTCAGATTCTTCGGGGGTAAGAAAAACTCCGGGGTAGTCAGTTGGATCCCAGGAACTCTGGAATATCTATGGTACCATCAAAAGCAATAAACAATCGTCACATTCAGTCATTTATTTCCAAACTTGCTTATGACCTTTGACTACGTGGGCGAAAGACAGGTTGCAAATGCCAATCACTTCTTCTCAAGGAACCAGATGAATACTGGGGAAAGAGCGGCAATGCAGAAAGCAGAAAGCAAAGGCAGTGGAGTTAGCTACAGGGAGCTACAGCCGAGCCTGCTCGGATTCCGAAGGGCAATGCGTAGGCCACGTAAGGAGAGCCATACATGCCATGCATCCCACCATCTGTAGGCGTGGAACTCCCCCGGCTCACAGCCTCATAAGGGGGTGGGTGACACTTACTCTGCTTGCATAATCTGGCGTTGCACCAAGGTGCCCGTACTGTGTCCGCGAAGTAAGTGCCAATAATGCAAGCCCGCCAAGCTGGCCCAACCTTCAAGTAGGGTTGTAGCCCTAGTCCGCTTCTGTAGACGCTTCTGTAGAGAGCCCGCCAGTTGTTGGTTGTGCCGCACTCTTTTTGTCCTGAAGCACGACCACGTAAGAGATTACCCTACTTGCACAAAGGTTTTCTTCTCTCGTGGGAAGTATTTCAAAAGATTCTTCACGAATACTTTTCTTCATGCTTAGATTTTGTTTCTTTGTACCATACCATCTATTTAGACAGTGCGCTATGTTGGTGTTGGATGTCTGGAGTCCGGGTTTAGTCAGGGCTGTTGGGAGTTAGGATGATCGTTCCAGTTTTTGGTTCATGATTCCTTTCACACTCCCTCAGTTTCTTTCTCTTCTTCTTGGCTCTTGTACACCCTTCACAATCATCAACCCTAGCGCGATAGCTGATGGTTAGAACAACCATGTATGTCTTTTAAGAACTCATCTGGATCTTACGATTTGAAAGGAGAGTGTCAGGAGGCCTATATATTCTAATTTATCATTGTATTTTTTTTCCCTAACCGAACCTATATGCTTATATAGCGCTAAACAAATAAAATGTAGCCAAGAATTTATTAAATCAGACAGGCTTCTCTCTGTGCTATGTGGTATTCTTCCATACTGTGTAGCCCGTCAACTTACTCCCAACTATCTATGTTGATTTTGTGTGATCGGATCTCCTGTTGGAATTTCTTTAGAGTCCCTCCAACGTTCCATAGAAATAATCGCGGAAGCAACATTTCAGCAGCGGTTGTTCTTGTCTCTGTCAGTCCTATCTCATGACACTAATGCGAAATGCTAAATATTGGTTTGTATGGTACATCTTCTAGTTTGTGCTTTCCTCCGCCGTTTCCTTTGTGCTCCCTGCCTCCACAGGCTTGATACCGTCTGGAGAGCCCGCTCGCGTATGCAATCTACTGTGCTTGTGGCGGGGCCTACTAGCCGTTCTAGTACTGTTCTTGCTTGGCTCTGCAGCTACTGTACTATCAGATGCTCGTATTATATCCGGCCTTGGATCGTGTGGACGAGCAATCTTGACCGCCAGATTGTCGTCATGCTTGTAATATATATAATTGTGGAGAGCCATGATGATGTAGGATTTGTGGGTGGTGCGAAACCTGGTTAAGCAAAGGGTGCTCTCTCTCTCTCTCTCTCAAGTATGTCTTTTCCGTGATATCTCTCTCCGCTGTTCGGTATTGGGAAATAGCAGTTCACTCTAGTTCATCTACAATTGTAGAGTTGTAGTAGATTTTATTCTTCTTTGGCCATTATTGGCGTTTGGCGACTTTAAGTATATCAACGGCCTTGTAGCCTCTTGTTTCAAAACAGGCGTGATATGCATCTCAGAAAATGGTGCCATTTTTAATTTCTTACATGCAGGTATCACATGGACAACGTCCATCTCGTTCGATTTTACCGTGAGAATTGGGTAATGCACTTCAAGAGTTGGGGTAGTATGTTTGGCTGGTTATCGCTATCTTGAGCTATATTACCAAAAGTAGCAGAAGAAACCAGTGCCGTATATTTATGATTACCCACTTTTCCATATATATATATATGAATTTATAGATGTCGGAAATATAGATAACAAAATATCATTGAAATTATTGATGATTATGTATGTGTATATGGGTGGTATAATGCATAGTGTAGTGGCCATTCAGGTGGAACGTGTGAAGAGTGTATATTTCTTGAACATTTACTTCATCAAAGTCCACCGAAGCATTTCTAATTTAATCAATGTCGAGGTCGATTGCTTCCAGACTCTGTTGGCCGTTTGTTAGGCCGGGCATCAAAAGCTGAGTGATCCGCATGTCAGCTGTCTTTCCTCTTCTGTAGAACCCACCTCCTACCAGCAGACAGCCCTGGAAACCTTCAAGGTCTTTAATTGTGATATCTGACACGTTCCAGACAATGGGACTATCCCGTATTTGGCTGCCCTCAGCTGAAATGTTCTGCTCGAAAGATTCCCCGAGGAATGTCCCTGCGTTTATCTTCTGGGCCATGGAATCACTGAGGACCTTTGACCTGGTTCTATTCTTCATCACTGTGACTTTGACATGCCTACTGGGGGAACTTTCAGGTGTAATAATACATGAAGTAGTCTGTGTTGTGGTCGTAGAACCCCTTGGATGTTGGGTCTCGGATGTCTCCTGATAGTAAGAAAAGCTTCTCTTCTTTATGACAATACCGCGACGATTATTACCAACATTGCCACGGGTATCGGAATCAATCTCTCCTCTGTCTTCATTATGCGCTCCTGGCACTGAAGGGGTGGTTGATTCTGTTTCTTCTTCCACTGAAATTCCTACTCTCATGGGCATCGCACTTGCACACCTCATGACCTTCTTCAGCTTTGTTTTCGCATTTTTGATATTGATTTCATCAGAATACTCGTACTCAAGGCTATCTTTGAATATAGTTAGGCCATTATCCGATTGGCTCTGCAACAAGAAACCAATATATGAATGTAATTTCTCATTTTGTAATTGCAATGACTTGAGCTGGAACTTAAGCTTCATCATCTCCTGATCGTGAAGCCTTGTTTGATTTTGAATTTCAATGTTCTTTAGAGCTCTGGCAAAAGAGGGCACCCTCCGTGATCCAGACGAGACAGCTGACGACAAAGATATATTTCTGCTGTTGACAACTGTATTTGAGTTATGAGATGAATGATTGATTTCTGTGCCACTCAGCAGATTGAGTTCTTCAGCTAAACGGCTTCCTGTCTCGCCTTGCATTTTATCCTCTTCATCGCAGCGAAGCTCATCATCTTCAAATTCAAACTGCTGTTCAAGCTCCTCAAAGTCTTCATCCTCCATTTCTGACCTAAACTTGCTATGCTTATTCATGAAATGATCACTCTCAATCATCTTCTCGTAAGCCTCTTGTAAGATCTCATGCTTTGTTTCCAACTCCGCCATCTCTAACTTTAACATCTCAAATTCCTCTATAATAAGAATCTTTGAATTCTTCTCAAGATCGTGGTCTCTCTCCAGGATCTTTAATTTCTTCTTCAGCGTTGGAATCATTTGGCTGAAGTCTTGCTCTGTGTATGTTTCGTCTCTCTTTTCGTCTTCTTCTTCATTACTCTTTATTATATTATTGAGCTTCTCTATCTTCTTTTCAAAATTCCTCTTCATGTTGCGCCAACTTGAGAATTCCTTTTCATTCAACTCCATTTCTCTGTGTAAGTCACTTGAAAGGATTTTATTTTCCGATAGTAACTCGTTGATTCGCTGTGATTTCATCATCATCTCTCTTTCTTTCTCCAGCAATCGTAGCCCAAGTTGTTCTTGGTCATCTTCAAGGGTTGAGTTCCTTACTACCATATCTGCATATAGCTGTTCCAGCCTGGAAAACTCTTTGCTTTGGATGTTATTTGACTCTGAAGTGAGTCTATTGAAACACTGCAGTGTCGTTGATATGTCATACTCTTCGCTTTGTGTGTTGTTTACAACACCACCTCGTATAGGGTTGTCATAATGGATATATGGCTTCTCTGACGAAAATAAACGACTCCCAGAAACGTTACGAGATAGCAAGTCTCCCAGACTCTTCTGATGTACAAGCCTTTTTGACAAATGTTTATCATTGGTGATATCCGAGAGACCATTCCTCATCTTTGAATCGCGGAGTGGTTTCACCCGAACAGAAGAAGGGGGTGAGGGTGAGTGTATATTCTCTCGATCCATCCAGTGGCCTTGTCTCTTCTCTGGGGTTATGTGAACAGAGTTCATATGGTCGCTCCAGAACTGATCGTCATCAGCCTTCTCCTCTTTGAGAAGTGATATAGTATATGTATGGCTTAGAGGGTTTGAGATGGCTTCACTGAACCCCATCATTGCTGTTGGGTTAAAGCCCCGTTTATGCTGAGTTTATGATGTAGGAAGTAATATTGTTGTTGTGATGGTTACTACTCTCTTATAAAAACGGAACCTTCAAAAAGAACGAAAATGGGTGGCAAGAGGTAAAAGTACAGTAGTAATCAATACAGTAGTAATCAACAGAAGTAAGAGTGAACCAACCCGAAAATCATGTGCTGAAGATGATTATCTTTGCAAACCAAAAGTCAAAAAATGCAACAGATACCCACAAAGAATTATTAGAGAAACAAGACGACCAATAAAAATACAAACACACTTCAAAGCCCAATTCTGATGCAATTAGGTTGAACTGTTTAGTAAATCAATTACCACAGGAAGGTGAAGTTCATTAACATTCCCCTCTTTTCATCCCTCTGCCATATGCCTCTTTCGATTTAGTGGCCCTCATGAAGGCACAGATCGGAAGCACCCGAATGCATGTTGTTTGTTTACATTTGGCTTATATAGGGGAACCGATGAGGTAAACACACTACCACTCCCAAAATGGGTGGCTTTCACAGATTGATTAGGTGCATCTGCAGGTGTAGACAGACGGCTGGCCGAGGGCAAAACAGGAGGGGCCACAACGGCGCAGGGGCCAAGAAGGGCCAGGTCAGGCGAGAGCGTTGGCACGAAGAACGGCATCGGAGAGAAAAGAGGGGCCAGGTCCAGGATCTTTGATTTAGACAGTTTAAAGATAATTTTTTTTGGTGTTTTGGCATTCAAATATCATACACCAAATGTGGGTTTATGGACTGTGAGCCTAATGGATGTGAGCCTTGTTAATATTCCAATTTATTGTAGTGTACATGAGATATAAATTTTTGCAATTTTACACAGATGCCCGTTCAATTTTGTACACTCTGATTTCTGGGATACCTGGTGCAAACCACAAGCTCGCAGTCTGGCTCTGTATATCTGTTTCGCACAGTGAGCTTGGTACGCACCAAGTCCAAAGAGGCAACGGAGATAAAGCCACCTCTTGTATAGTATCTTCCCACACTTTTATCGTATCTTCGTTCCGTATAGTTGCTGCGATGTACGCTACAGAACATTTTGTGGATACGAATGCCTCCTTTAGACACTTTACCAGGTCTGGAATCAAGCTTGAATCGTATGTTATATCTGCTCCTACTATCACCTCTGTATCTGCAGGGACACCATCCACTCCCCATAATAGTCTATGGCATGCCAGTCCTGCTGTACCACTTTCACCGACGGTCTGCCCTAGTGATAGCCCATTGAGCAGTAAATTCGGTGAGAGATTCTCCACCACCGAGGAGTCTCCATCTGTCATCACGATTTTTCTGATTGATAAATGCTTCCGTAATGTGATGCCCACAAAACCTGTTCCTGTACCTAGTTCAAGTATCGTCTTTCCTTCCAATGCTGTGATGTCATTCTGCTTCAGTAGATACTGTGTCAGATATAATGATGCTTCCCAAGTCCTCAGACCAGTTGTTCCTAAACCAGATATTAGACGAGGAGACTCCCCTATGATTGTCGATACACTCTTATCAACACAGTACTCAATTACATCACGCTCTGTTGGCTGTAGTTCTTGAGCAGGCAAAAGCTCACAATAATACTTATAAATCTCATCCTCCACTTCATAGCCACCAGCCTCCAGATATCTGATGAACGACTTGAAGAACAGCCTCACATAATAGGGATTGCTGACTGCTATTTTCTGTGCAATGTTGAGCACCAACTGTTGGTCTACCTCGTTGTTTGGTCTTGGTGAACCCAAAATCTGTTCCAAATTAATGTTGCATATGGGCACACGCTGGCCAATTCTCCATAATAAGATGTCCATTGTAGACATATATAAAATTATAATATATTGTGTAACAGTAATGGGTTCACACGTTTATATTGAGCAGAGCTGATAGAAGACCAAGATTTTTCATAGCCTGCATCGAGGAGCATGAAGGTGCATAACGTGCGCGACCACTGTGTAGGGTGGAGGCAAGGCTATATAAGCAGTTCCTGTAGTCATGGAAAACGGGATGCTACTGACCACTACAGGGTTGTATAGAAATACTGTTATAGGTAAATAATAATCGATTCATTTTTTCGGATACTTCGTCAATACACATACTCAATCCAGGAGTATCAGAGTGCAATAGATCCAAACACCCTCAATCTCTTAACACCACCATCTGGAATGATAGTGAGCTTAACATGAGTGAAAGCAGTAAATGCTTCCACCAAATACTCGTGCTCCTTATCTGGTCCTGTTTTTGTTTGCGGAACAATGGCGGTCCATTCAGCACTGGAGGATGGAACTTGCTCGCTGGAATTAACGGCCTCCACTACGATGCTCTGTGGGAAGTTACCTCTAAAGTGAGCAGTGTCCACAACCACCTTTGAAATCTTTGCCAAATGGCCCAACTTAATAACTGCCCAATCAGTATGATTAGAAGATCTGGATCTCGTAGTCTCCCATCCGTCGGACATATCATGTCCTCTACCAGGAACCAAAAGATTGTCAGCAGATCCAAAGTGCTGATCAGAAACTGCCACTGCAACACCACCGTTCTGCACACTTGCAAGATCTAAAACAGCTGAGATGTCGGTTGGCAATATTGGCTGAACAGTTCCATAAAGCCTGAACCTGGCAATACCTCCATCTGGGTACATTCTCAGCCTCACATGAGTGTAACTAGCCGTAGTAATACCGTCGTCGCGTACAAAAAAATGTCTCTGAGATGGGCCGCATTCGATCTTTGATATTATAGAGTCCCACTGTGCGGTATCCAAAGAAGCACCATCTGCCAATGTGGTGGCTTCAACAGAGATAAGTGGTGCGTGATTACCGCTGAAGAATGCAGTGTCCACTTCGGCACCTATCAGCTTGGCTGAAGAAACACCCATCTGAAATACTACCCAATCTGCCTCCTCAACGTTGTGCCTCCGTGTTTCCCATCCATCGTACCATGCGCCCGCATAGGTGAACCTGGTAGCATCCCTGATAGGAGCTTTGGGCTTGATAAGGTTCTCAGCAGCGGCAAACCACTCATCAGAGAAACCCAAAACTTTTCCTCCAAGCTTTTCTCCAATCACATCTGCAGCATATGTGGTGTTAGGGATTCATTATGGAATATTACATCCACCAGATCATCCACACTTACCTGTGTAATTCAACACCACCTTCTGATGGAATTCTTCCTCGGAGATTATTTGAGCTGATGACATTATGAGATGTTATTGTTCTTGCCTCAGACTGACTGATATTCGAGCCACTCCCACTATGACTCCAAATTAGATCCATTGATATTCTTAGCGTGACGAAATGCGAGCAAATTCAATGGGATCTATGACACTTAAAGGGAATCAGTTTCGACATTGATCGGCCACGCTATCGATGAAAAGAACCCCTACTATCTTGGGCCATAGCTGCACGTTATCGGGGTGCATGCAGACGCCGGATATCGCCGCTCACAGATGCACGCATAGAGATGGAGGCGCTACAGAGGAAGTGCTCCTGTGCACACACACCTGTCCTTATTTATTTAGTAAAAGGCGTCGAAGTTACATATCAAGCTTCATTGTCAAGTCTCCAATTTTTAATGATATTGGTATTAATAATTCATTTTTGTACAGTCATATTAAATCATAGAGTATGTAAAGTATATATGCATGTTACTTTTAAGGACAATACTTGTTTGGGGATTCAATCCCAATCTTGAATCTTGAACTCGAATATCCTAGTGGTTGGCTTTTCTGTGAGATCATCGCATGAATGGAGATTGTTCTCTATGTACTGCAAGTTGCCTTGTCGGTCCACTAATATAACTGTTTGTGTTCTTGTACCGTAGTAATCCCCTATGGCCAGTGAAATAGGGGGAGACTCAAATCCCAAAGCACTGTCCATAGCTTCTCCGTTGGAGGTCTTTCCACACTTTCCAAAGTATGTGGATTTGATAGGTGGGATAAATATACTATTACTCAGCTCCTCAAATGCGGTTTTGTATGAATCCTTGGCTGTTTCAGACATATTAGAAACAGAAAGAATACCAAATGAAGATTCGATCAAACGATCCTTCTGGTCTTGACCATCTTTATTGTCAATACCGTTACGTTCTGCAGCATCTTCAACTACAAGTTTTAGTAGCTCTTTTCCCTTGTTAACTTTAACCCAGGGATCCCCATAAAGCGAGTTTGATAATCCTGAATATTGGGACGGGTCATGCTTTCCAAACACCGTGTGGGACTCTGAGTCTTTGTTGGATATTATCCTCAACGGAGCGAGGTCTCCCGTGGAATCACGCTTTAAAATGCCAAACATGAGAGAAAAGCCCCCAATATTTTCAAAATTGTTTGTGCTTCTTCTGATATCCTCTTCCCACTGCTCTGGGGATAGCTCAGACGTGAGAAATGAATTAGGAAGTGAACCTCTGGAGATGACACTAGAAGCATCAACTGGAAGAAAACAAAAGTTGTCAGTATATTATTAAAAAAAACAGAGACACTTTCATAAACATAAGTCTTGCTTACCATTTATTGCTTCACGAACATTCAGCAAAACGGCTATTCTACCGTTCTTGTTGACTCCTATCCAAGTGCCATGCTCTTCTCTTGCTCCATCGTATGGGGACAGCAACTGCCTCTCAGCATCATAAAAATCAGCAGGTGCTGTTGGTCTTCTGAAATATTCATCTCTATTAGATAAGAGAATCAGAGCGTAGTCAGGATGACCACGTGATATTAGCAAAATACACATATCATGGAATGTACAAAAATAGCGGTGGTTTCTGTGTCACAAGAGGCAAAAACACACACAAATGCGGGGTTGTAATGAGTTGATGTGGGGAGATCCAGAGCGGCTAGGTGTATAACTGCTCAAGAATTCTGGAAAAAGACACCTTTATGCGAAACCACTTTCACTCCAACGGAATCAGAAACCCTTCCTCTTCCCAACAGAGCATATATACAATCCTCATATCCACAATTGCCAGTCCTTACAGGACAACAGGGTTTATCATATTCTATGTAAGTTCTCCACTATGTCACACAGACTTGTCCCCAAGGCAAGCTCACATGCTAGGGTGACCATAGTTAGGCTGACCATAGTTTATGCTCAGCTGCAGGCAACTTCTGCAGTCAGCGCCCACATTTCCAGATTATTACAGCTGCCTGTGAGTGTTCTGACCTTCAGTACACGACCAACTAATAGTAGTGTACCGAACATAACTGCAATCTTGAGCATAGTTCAATCCAGAGAAGGTGACATAATTCCTTAGTCAGCATATTCAGGGAAGAGCTCACCTTTCATTGGCGAAGAACTGAGCCCGAAGAGAAAGAGGAAGAGGTGCGGTAGAGGGAGCGAGCGCCTATGGCATACATACTAATTGAAATTGAGGTTAAATGGACGAACATCCATCAAAACCGTCTTAGTCCCTCATCAAAAAAAACAAATTACAAAGATGGCTACTTTCACAAGATTCCCAACTCCTTTGTTGAAGCCATACTGGCCCTTTTTCACCGGTGGTAAGTAGAATACAAATGGACTGTCCAGAGGCACCTGCGTATCAATTCACAGGTGTCAGCAGTCTAACATACTATTTCTATTGTTGATCGCAGATATTTGAGTTATCCAACTCAAATTCCCAGATCAATTGTGGGCCCTATTGTTTCATGTTTTTTTACATGTTTGCTGACACTCGTGTTTTAGCCGTTGTCACCTACTTCTTGATCTCCAAGGGTGCTCAGGCTTCCATGAACTCTGACGAGTTTGTCAACGACCCAAGACACCCAAGATTCACCAGAGGTGAGAAGGTGAAAGAGTTGAGCAAATAAATTGTTATTCCATAACACTTGGAAGTGAAAATGCAATTGTTGTGTGATTGTGCATTACAAGGGAGCAATTAGAATGAGGATCCGAACGATGCTGTTGTTTTATCAATAAGGATGAAGTATCCATCTGTATATGAAATAAATGTCTTTTTTTCAATAAACCACACTCCATGACAGTACCAAGGGTTTTGAGAATATCAAAATAACGGAAGAGTCCAACGAGGCGTAGCATACAACTAACTGTAGGGGCATAGAGATTGCATGCATGTAGAGGGAAGCGTCTGTCTCATCACTGAGCCAAGATTTGTATCAACTGCCTACAACCTAAAGAGATTTACCCCTATATGAATGTGTATATATTTATGTATACAAATTTCGATACACAATTACATATGTTGCTCCAAAGCAGCATCCAATGCCTCTTTCAGTGTTGCCAGAAGCGCATCTTTGTTTTCCAAACCAATACTGATTCTGATTAAATCCCTATCCACACCCCATTTTTCAATTTCATCCAGTTCCTGGAAGTGTGCTAAGATGGAATAAGGGCAGGCCAAAGTAAAATTAGTTCCCAGAGAAGGCCCCTTGGAGAGAGCCACCTGGTTAAAGAAACAGATCGCATCAGCTTGATCTTTGAACACGAGAGAAAGCAGACCACCGTAACCACCTTCCTTGGTTTTAATCTGATCATAATATTTCTTGCTTGCCGATAATGAGGGATAGAATATCTGTTCCAACAGTGGAGAGGCCTTTAACAGCTCTAGCACAGCAGTGGCATTTTCATTGATACGCTTACTTCTTGATTCGAAATCACGGCTATTCCTCTCCAAGTATATAGCGTCCTGTGCCCAGAACAAGTCCTCAAAACTGCTGTTCATGTACTGCTTGAGCAGAGGATACCACTTGGATTGAGGGTTAAGCACGAGAGATCCACCCATAACATTTGAATCTCCTGAAAACACCTTGGTGAGCGACGAAGCAACCATATCAGCAAAGGGCAGAACGTGAACATTCAAAAAGTTACCCACAGTTTCATCAACAACAACAGCGAAATCATACTTGTCTGCAAGTTCCCTGATCTTGAACAAATTTGGCGTCTTGAGGAGAGGGTTGGAAGGACATTCACAGAAGAGTGCAATGATCTGCTCGCCAGATTCCAACTTCTTCTCCAGCTCCTCCAGGGAGGCATCATCACCGAACCCGTAGAAGTGAACACCTGCACCCCACTTCCTCAATATATTAAGGGTATCCACGTATGGGAAACCAAAACACACAGATTTTTGATCCTTCTTTGTGGAAACAGCCAAAAGGGCCTGATGTGCTGTGAATATACTGGCCATGCCAGATGGGCATAGGTATACGTCTGACTCTGAAAGTTGACTAGTGGGCCTCTCAGAGAATGTGTCCCCAATCTTGCCGGCAATACGTTTTCGCATAAGCTGCTTGGCTTCATCGGAAAACCTGAGATCCAAGTTCCTTCCGAATCTCTCCTCAATGAAGGTGGAAGATTCATTGGTGGGCTCAAAAACACTAGCCATCGAAGAACGTGATTTCGAGCGACGTCCACCAGAAGAACTGCTGCTGCGACCGCTGTGCCTTTCTCCGTATCTGCCACTGACAGAACCGCGACTGCTACCCTTGCTGTCATCACCGTCCGTGCTGCCGTCATCTAGGGATTTCAGTTCATTCAGAGCATATTCTCCCAGTCTTGAGGATATACCTTCTCCGGAATGCTGCCAGTACTGTTTGGCTATGTGAAACTCCACAGCAGGGAAAAATACCACTGCGAAATTAGCCTCCTTTCTGAAACTCATTTCATTCTCGTCCTTAGGAGCGGGGGTACTCAGCTGTAGGATTCTCACCGCGCAGTTGGGCAACTTCGAATATTTTTTGATGAATTCTCTACATCTCCTGGCAACTTTGTAGGATGGGAACACCATGGACCTCTCATCGTCTCTTCCATAGGTTCTCTCTAGAAGATCGCAAAGCTCCTGGATCTTTGCATGGATGAAGAACCTGGGGTACCCGGAGCTCATCTGGCCTACAACCCACTCCTGACCTTCTTCATAACCAACAGTTGCTTCCCATGTTGGAAGTGTTACAGAAACAGCATGTTCTGTGTTGTTGGGGATGGGCGCACCGATTTTCTGTGATACCGTTGGCATGTTGAAAAATTATAATTATATATATATGTATGCACTGTACTCCTCTATAGCTCTATGAATGGACCCCCGCAAATGCCTTCTAACGTTACGTACGAACAGAGCTTTTACCGATCGTGGGACTCTGAAAGATATGTGCAACAAAAACCTCAAAAATCAATCAGTACGTCCAAATTAATTCTTATGAATTCTAATTCACAACGAGTTAGGCTTATCTCTTCCCGCCAATTTTGTTACTAAGTCACCGTTGAACTTTTCAGGTTCACTGTGGCTCCGATCTGACTCCGTCGCAACCTCACCTACATACAGCGGCACACTGCTGTTCGGAGGTCGCTATCGGCCGTGCACCTACCTTACAATCACCTGCGACCGGTAGGAGCGGTCGTGGAAGGATGACTCAGTCGCCCATGCCACTTCCCCTTCTAGTGTAGCATGTCGTGTATGTGTGCCCTTATTAATTTTCCCCTTCTCTCCTGCCTAGTTCTGTGGGGGCGCCCCTGGTTACCTCTCAGTATTGGCCACAGCCGAAGACCGACGCATAGCCAACTGTATATAGGCTGGGCATCTCTGTCGGATGCTGAGTGCCCCCATAGTCTTCTGCTGCAAGGTGCAGGTTGAGGTGCATATCTTATTCTGTTGATGCTTGATCTTATGAGCTTTGAGTTAAATCATAATAGTGACCACAGATATCTAATTTTAAGAGCCAGACATATCTTATTGATTTGACATATATATTGATGATGCATTATGAGCTTGATATTGCGGGGAGTTGGAGGTGTGCTTGATTTTGCCAGAATCATGTTTCCTGTCAAATGTGCTGCCACCCACGCGTTTTAGATGCAGGTGGTTCATCTACAAGAACAAGAATACTCTTGTATAGGTTAACTAATTGACGTATCTGAATGTTTATATGTATATATATATATGTACCTTTCTTCCGTATTTTGTAGAAATTTTGTCTTTTGTTACTCTCTTCAAAGAGTAATAACTTAATCGATCTTACTTCTGTCTGTTCTTAGAAATCCTCGCTTATACCGACAACATCAGACTTATCAGCATGTCTGGTGAGAATATCGCTTTCATATATAAAGAAGACTTTCCAAATAATCCTTCCACTTCCATAAGAGGTGATTTCATCGCACAACTGGAAGATCCAGTCTATTATCTTCATTCTCTTGAAGGAGCCACAGCCTCGGAGCAAAACAGCAAACTCCCTACACCCAACTCTCACAGTGCAGAGCAGTCTTACTGTGATTCAAACTCATTGGAAGAAGAGGTCAACGAAGGAGGCCTCCATCATGGTATACTGCACACCTTGCTCACACTCCATAGACGTCTTCAATGGGGAAAGCTCTTTGGTCTAACATTCCTTCTTGGAGGAATAGTGATGGTTCTCCTCATCACTGCGATAACATCTTTCATATCGTTACTACAACCTTTGATGCCACGCGTTGTTGAAGATTTGTCGCCATATCGATATCCAACCCTGGCAGGTATCAGAACCTCTCTTGTAGATCCAGAAACTCCAAATGAATTCTTGACCCGGATCGGGACAGACGGAAAGAAGTGGTCACTGGTATTTTCAGATGAGTTCAATGCCGATGGCCGTACGTTCTATCCTGGTGAAGATCAGTTCTGGGAAGCGGTAAACATTCATTATGCTGCGACCGAAGACCTGGAGTGGTATTCTCCCGATATGATCACCACAAAAGACGGTGTCTTAAGAATCTCCCTTGATGAAGTGGAAACAAACAATCTCAAATATACGTCAGGAATGTTGCAGAGCTGGAATAAGCTCTGTTTCACACAGGGTATTCTGGAAGTATCAGCTAGGCTTCCTGGTGCAGCAACCACAAAGGGAATGTGGCCAGGTATTTGGACACTTGGAAATCTTGCTAGGCCAGGTTATTTGGCATCCACGGAAGGAGTATGGCCATATACCTACTCTGAGTGTGATGCAGGAATCACAGCAAACCAGTCCTCTAGTGATGGTATCTCATTCCTTCCAGGACAGCGGTTGAGTTCTTGTGTATGTGAGGGAGAGGATCACCCCAGCATTGGCACTGGAAGAGGGGCACCTGAAATTGATGCTCTTGAAGGTTACAACACTCCGGGTTCTTCTGCGGGATCTCAAACAGTCCAGATTGCACCATTTGATCTCTGGCGTTTGCCAGACTATGATCAAATGTCCATTAGAAACCATTCTATCAGTGCAATGAACCCATATGTGGGAACAAGGTTGCAAGAGGCAGTATCATGTCTGACAACTCTTAATGATGACTGGTTTGAACTCCAGCCTGACCAAGAAGTGGTCAATGGCACGATTGGAGGGTATCGGAACTTTACCCAAAGTCAGGACAATAACAGAAGAGGGGAATTCCAAAAGTATGGCTTTGAGTACAGAAGTGGTAATACTGATCACGAAGATGATTATATCTCATTCTTTGTGGGAGAGGATCCTACTCTACATATTAAGGGCTCTGCATTTCATCCAGAGGGAAATGTAGGTTGGAGACAGGTATCGAGAGAGCCAATGTCCATTGTACTCAATTTGGCTCTCTCCAATTCTTGGGCAGAAATTGATTGGGATACGGTGAAATTCCCAGCCACACTTGAAGTTGATTATGTTCGGATCTATCAACCGGAGGGAGCTGGAAGTATCACATGTGACCCAGATGATTACCCCACAACGGATTATATCAAGAACCACGAAAACGCATATTATAACCACAACCTCACTGCGTGGAAGGATGCTGGATATACATTCCCCAACAACTCATTAGTCCAGGGTTGCAAAACAAGACATTGAACAGTGGGGTCGGTGATTCTTTTTTTTGGGGGGGTTAGTCTATATATCTAAGAAGTTAATCAATAAGTGAGTCAATGTATTAGGCTGGTTTTCTCTGTGTAGCAATATAGATCACCGCGAATCGGACCCGGTATCGGTTCAATTTGGTTCTAATCGAGACGTATCCCTTTAAATAGTTTTAACTAATATGTGTAACATCTCATGTCTGTAGGATTTATACTTCTAAAAATGGTTCGGCATTTGAGAATGGCCTGCATCCGACTGCGTATATCTTCATGCGCAGTAAGCTGCAGAGGCTGGTTGAAGCCCTTAGCCCACACCACAGATGGGCTAAAAATGTAGCCGCCATACAACGTACTTTTAGTGTAAACTACAAGCAGCTACAGAAGGAGGCGTGAAATGTGCATGGGAAAGCTTGCCCCATCACTTTTTGTGGAGATTCCAGGAGAAGAGAAACCAGGAATTCGACCCCCATATACGCTGGGGCCGGTCAAACCACACAAGCGTAAACCTAGGCAGGGGGAGCAAACATTTATGGCACCTGATCTCTTCTAGGAACTGCTTAAGCGTACCAGGCTTTTACTCCTACTACACAGAATACGGCACATCCTTGAATTGCTGCGTATAGGATTACATCAGGACTTGTAAGAAAAGGTACATGCAGCCTGGGCTGTAGCGCACCGATAACTCCCAGAAGGGGCCGTGTGATCCACCTCAAGTTCCAGGATTGTAGATGATTGAATAAACTATGAGAATCCAAGAAATCGGAGTTTGGTCTTGTGAAAGGACTTCCTTATCAAATAATAGCTTTTTCATCACCTCGCCTAGTATATGTCTTCCCCTCCTTGATAATTTAAAAACAGGTCGGGCCTGTCAGCAGCCTGCCTGCATGTAACTCAAGCAAAAAAGATCGCGCGATGCCTCTTCCAGGGTCCCGCGACGGGAGCGTTCACACGTTGGACGTGTATTATAGAGAAGTATGCGCATTTGTTCCGCGTGAGACGTGGCACGTCTGTCTTTTTTGCGGAGCTAGCCACGTAAATTTAAGCATTTTCAATGGATCACATACGGGGGAGCTTAACCACATACGGAATTGTTTGGTGCGCTACCACGTTCACACGGAGGATGCAACGAATGTTAGGCTGGCACCCGGGCTGAGCTGGTTATTGTAAATTGTAATTATAACGGTTAAGAGAAAACCTTATCCATCTGCTTTTTTTTTGTATGTCAGACGATTTTGATTTCAGGGAAATCTTTGGTCCGGTAGAAATATTTCACCACTTTTCCTGAGTTAAGTCTCTAGTCTTTCCTTATTGTGAACGCGCGAGGTTCCCGCGGTTGAAGAGCGTAACCAGATAGATTTGGACATTATTTTACACTGATATTTCATTTCAGTTTTAAGTTAAATGTTCGAGAATCGATACAGCTCACATCTAAACATTGATTGCCCTCATACTCATCTCACACAATTGAGTTCGTGGGTTTAGGTTTTTTCCAGTGCTACAAGAGTGTGGCTTGATCTATGTCTTCGGGACAAACATTCTGGAAGGCCAAGCAGCCCCCAGAATTACCATTGTATAAAGATAAACCATTCAAATCGCAGGCAGACTTCATCAGAATACTAAAACATATGTTGGTCAAAGGTTTCATTTTCTCAGTGGCTGCTTATGCTGTTTATTTCGTGTTCCATGGGATCATCACCTCTCCCAACCCTTACAGCCAGCAGCCATCTACCAAAGAGATATCATATGCCCGCAAAGAAGCTGTCAAACAGGTTTTCCTTGAATCCTGGGAAGATTATTCGAGACATGGTTGGGGTAAGGACGTTTACCGTCCTATCTCACAGACCGGTGATAACATGGGTCTCAAGCCACTTGGTTGGATAATTGTGGACTCCCTGGATACTCTCAAGTTGATGGGATTGGAAGAAGAACTGAGTGAAGCCCGTAGCTGGGTTAAGAACGAACTCAACTACGATTTCGACTACACTGTAAACACATTTGAAACAACAATTAGAATGCTGGGTGGTTTGCTCTCGGCCTACTATCTAACAGAGGATGACCTATACTTGGACAAAGCTACTGATTTGGGTAATAGGCTTCAGGGAGCATTTGACAGCAGTTCGGGTATCCCATATTCATCCATCAACCTCTCTGCCAAAAAAGGTGCTAAATCACATGGAGGACGTGGTGCGTCCTCCACGGCAGAGGCCGCTACACTCCAGTTGGAATTCAAGTACCTCGCCAAGCTCACAGGCGAGTCACTGTTCTGGGAGAAGTCGGAGAAGGCTATGCAGGTACTCGATGAGAACCAACCTGTTGATGGTTTAGTACCAATTTATGTCAATCCTCAGACTGGTAAGTACCAAGGAGATCTCATCCGTCTGGGTTCCCGTGGTGACTCTTACTATGAGTATCTCATCAAGCAATACCTTCAGACTGGTGAAACTATCTATCTGGAAATCTACAAGGAGGCCGTGGCCGGTATCAAGCAACACCTCATCAACAAGTCATCACCTCATGGACTGACATTTGTAGGAGAGCTTCCAAAGGGCGTTGGTAGTGAGTTCTCCAACAAGATGGATCACCTCGTATGTTTTATTGGTGGAATGTTTGCACTCGGTGCAACAAACGGAGAGGATTTGAATAGCGCACGCCAGTTGCCCTTCTGGGGTCCGTCCCACGAATCAGATCTTGCTTTAGCGCGTGAGCTAACCCATACCTGTTACAAGATGTACCATGATGTTGAGGGCACTGGACTCTCACCGGAGATAGTGGTATTTAACACTGATCAGAGACACCAGCGTGACTTTTTTATCAAGCCTCTGGATCGTCATAACCTTCAAAGGCCAGAAACTGTGGAGAGTCTTTTCTATCTGTATAAGATTACCAAGGATCCAATCTACAGGGAATGGGGATGGGAGATTTTCCAGAAGTTTGTTCAGCACACAAAGGTCCAACATGGGGGCAAGGACTCCCGTGTTCGTTACACATCTTTGGATGATGTCACCCAGGTTCCACCAACCCAGAGAGACAACATGGAGTCGTTCTGGTTGTCTGAAACATTGAAGTACCTGTATCTCTTGTTTGATGACTCTGATGATGAGAAGTGGAGTCTCAAAAATGTGGTGTTCAATACCGAGGCGCATCCTCTCCCAAGATTCGAGAAGACACCTTTTGTTACAGGTTGGGAAAGGCGCAAGCTGAATCAGGTTGAAGCCGATGCTAAAAAGGAGCAAAAGATCAGGGATGCAGAAAAGAATCACAAAAATGCCCCGGGCCCAATTAAGGCTGATAGATCCAATAAGGAGCTGCAGGATGAGCTCATGAATGGTAAGAGAAGGATGCTAACGAATGATGAGGTGGCTGGCCCAGGAAACTTCAAAGGTAATGGACCCGCTGTAGATGACTCAGCTGTCGGCAAAGATTTAGCTGATGATGTGGATAGAAAGCTACGCCCTGACGCTGGTGGTGCTATAGGTGTTGCCCCTGTTGTCGGTGTGGCTCCCCTGGCTCGGCATGAGGGTGAGCAAAAAGCTGCTCCGGTTTTAGCTGATCGGTTCGCCGGCAATGCTGTTGAACAAGAAAAGAATAACCTTCCTAAAGCTAAGCAGCCCTCCCCTCCTCTGGAAGAAGAGGTGAGAAAGATAAAGGCTGATGTTTTGAGGCATGGTGAAGAAGCCACGGCCAACGCTATAGTTGACGTTGCTGCTGATGTGCCACTTGATGCTAAAATACAAGTGAAAGGCATGGATACCGGCAAGCTACCAGAACTCGATTACCCGCCAAAGCATACACAAAATGCGCTGCAAGACTAAACATCGCATGCGGACATTCATAAGTTTATAACGTGTTTTGTACTCATTACATAAATCCTTTGTTTGAAATATGGTTTTAATTTGTCTATTGAAATAAATCAGCTTTTTAAATCAAAGAAACAGAATCCATAAGGATATTATTGACTATTAATTTTATCCTGGATATGAAAATTGTTGTTGAAGCATTCAGAAATAAGCGTGGTGGAAAAAAAAACAGGAAACAAAAAAGATAAAGTATAGGTTAGCAGGCTAGAACGAGACTTTCAGTCTGACTCAGAAGATTGGCTCACCCTTCAGATACTCCTTCCATCCAAGCTCTTCAGCAGTGGCCTCTCTCTTGAAGATTGGCTCACCCTTCAGGTACTCCTTCCATCCAAGCTCTTCAGCAGTGGCTTCTCTCTTGAAGATTGGCTCGCCCTTCAAGTACTCCTTCCAGCCAAGCTTCTCAGCAGCGGCTTCTCTCTTGAAGATTGGCTCGCCCTTCAAGTACTCCTTCCATCCAAGCTCTTCAGCAGTGGCCTCTCTCTTGAAGATTGGCTCACCCTTCAGGTACTCCTTCCATCCAAGCTTCTCAGCGTTTGGAGCTGCAACAGGAGCTGCAACAGGAGCTGCAATTGCAAATGGAGCAATAGCAAGGGCTGCTACCAAACTAAGAGCCATAGAAGATGAGAGCTGCATTGTTAGAATATATTATGCTGCAAGTGAGAGTGTTGGTGAGGTTGATAAATTGATGTTTATATTGTCAACTGGAGAATATGTATTGACATGGATATTTTGAGAACATCTGTACCCATTTATATACTTGTGCGTTCATCGGGCAGCTCGAGACTTATGAGAGAGAGAATACACTCCTTGTAAAGGCATAACCCCTACCGCTAATAGTTGTTTCAGATCAAGCAATTCCACATGCAAATATTCCCATGATCCCCCTTAATATCCATCCATGGGGAATAGCCAGGACTATGTCATTGGTGCTTCGACATCCTGAGAGTTCCCTTTGTAGGCCCAATCGGGTAATTTTGTATGCAGGTTGCTGCAGGTGATAACTCAGGAGTACGTTGAAGATGTACTTATCTACCCAAAACGGCCGATAATGGGGAAATTGAATCAGCTCGCTAATGGGCATAACATAACCCCCTGGCAAAATCAGTGGTCCAAATTCGTGTCCACAGTGACATGCGTTGCGTGTTCAGCCTCAAAATTTGGCCATGAAATGAGCCAACATTACAGATAACAAGCGGAGATGAAAGCACCTAACTCAGGAATAATCCAGCGACAACCCACGGTTGTTGTGAATGTTTCAAGATTAATTGGCTACATTAGAGTATATGATCCAACAACCCAATTGAATTGATATCTGGTCTTGGTCTCTGTCTGCTGGTTGTGGAGTACATATGAAGCCACAGCTGGCGCCGGTAGATGTTTTACATGATGGGCAAGGGCCTATTCCGGAATACAATCTTTTGATTTATGACATCCACAATCTGAACTCTTTTGGAAGACAAATCTCCCTTTTTCGGAAAACGCATAACTCCAACTGGGGGATCTATGCTTTCAACCTTCCCCACCATCCTCTGAGAAGTTCCAATCAGTAAAGTTGCCGTGGAACCGTTCAGCTCCAGTCTCCCCACCTTAACCGCGTCCATCACCTGGGAAACCGATGTTTCAGAACTGCCATTCTCAAATGTGTTGCCTAAGCTGTCTTCGATGTAGTTCTTGCTGTCTTCCTCGGTCATATCAGAGGGCCTTTCTGTGGGCAAGTTCAGTTCCCCCTGTATCTCCAGAAGAGCAAGTCCTTTTGCGGTGCTCACAATGGCGCATGAACTCTTTTCTCCGAAAAGAGTGCGTTGTTTCAGCTGTTCCCGGACTTGTGAATAATCGACAACAGTAGACGGCATTGTGGTAAACGATGTGATGTTAGTTAATGTCTGAAGCAAAACACGAAAGGGTGGCTGTCTGAAACCAGCCTAAAAGAACAAGTCGAGAAATAAAATATATCACACCAGTAGCCCCTGAAACGTTGAAGTTGTAGTTGTAGAAATCTCGTGGAATATCAACGATTATTACCACTTATTCTTAAACGCCATCCTATTGACATCACGTTTGGCGTTCGGTGTTTGGTGTTTGCATCTGGCTAGTGGTGATGAGATGCGTCTCTACCAAGTTGTGAGTCGCGTGTCGGCAGAGCCCATTCTTCTACGAGCTTCTGGAGTCGTGCCTGTTGCGATGCGATGCCTGCTCCAGGCCGGGGGGGAAGGACATGGGAGATGAGCCTGGATCACAGAGTAGTAAGAGAGGAGCACAGATAGCAAAGATGGCAGGGCAGGTATGCGTGTCTTCAGCATGCCAGGAGAAGAGATAGCGGCATGTATCTACTATGGCGATGCTAGATGGCACTAGGGGCCGTTTAGATACATAGACCTTTGTATCTGGGTAAGTGTGCTGAGCTTGAAAGAGGGTTAGCTTCGGTGTATATGTATATGTACATATATATTTTATTGTATTGTGTGATATGCAATTGCTCAATTAGAAGGCATAGATAGTGGTGGGAATTTGAGATTCCCCAATTCTGCTGACTACTGTTCTGTTGGTCGATCATCAACCTCAACACCTCTAACAGCATTCATATAGCCCCCATCGATGGTTTGGTTCCCGCTATTTTCCAAGAGCAAGAAGTTCGAACCAGAGAAATTCGAGAAGGAGCTCAAGACGCTGTCCTCAAAGATCACAACTAATGAGAGGAACCTCATCAGGATACGACGCTCAAGCAAGCATGTAAAGCTGGGGCTGTTGTTACATCCGGTATGGATCTATCTGTTATACCTTGGTTACGTGTATACCACAACAGATATCCCCAATGGAATTGGCAGGTATGAGCTCTTTGGTATATTGGGCGGCCCAGTATTTGCTGCTATATTATATTATACGGTTCAAAAGTATTTCGAGACAAGCATTACACGCAGAGAAAAATACTTGGAAGAACTACGATCTCTTCATGCGGACAAGATTGCAGAGTTGAAAGACCTCGCGAAGTTCGACAGAACAACTGAGCTGTTGAAGAGGTTTAGTTCTGGTGGTGATATCGAGGAATTGGAGAGAGAACAGCAAGCTGCCTTGAAAAAGCAACAGGAATACTTGAAAGCACTCGAAGAAACAAGTGGGCAGAACTTTGATATTGCAAGTTTGAAATCCAACACCCAGGGAAGAGGGAGGTTTTCCGTATATGACAGAGTCATGAGTCTTTTGCTGGGAGAGGATGAGATGTCGGTAGACAAGAGGTTTGCCCTCATCTGTCAACAGTGCTACCAACACAACGGTCTTGCTCCGGTTAGTTCTGACGCGGAGAAGGTAAAGTATATATGTCCTAACTGTGGATTTCTCAATGGAAAAAAAGACACAGCTGTTGCATCAGAAGAAGAAGTCACAAATGAGAATGAACTGAAGCAAACAGTATACGAAACAAAATCTGACGACAAAGCAGAGGATGTTGAGGTAGTGGGTGGCAAGGTTGGTGAGATATCAAGCTCTGGAGTTAATATTTCTGAGGGGGGCTTGAGCAAGAGAACTGCCAGCTATTCCTCAGGTTAGGGATGGCCAATCGAATCGATGGAGTGTATTCAGCAGGTAGGCGGCCAGTTTAATTAAACAGAATACAAACTACGTTCTACGAATTATGCAAACGGAAATCATATCAAGTAAATAACATCACGTCATATATTTTTAAAAGCCTTCAGTAAACACTACTGCAGCACCTTAACTGGTAAGGGACATGATAGCATTCACCATGTCACCGTTGTGTGCTCTGAGAGCCTTGACGGCCTTAGCTCTGGAGACGTTGGTCTGCTCGGCAACGATCTCAATGTCAGCGGCGTCAAGACCAGACTCGTCAACCTCACCCTCATCTTCTCCCGCATCATCCTTCTTGTCGCTGATGGTGGTAGCTTCAAGGTCGGCGGTGATGGAAGCTGGGTCCTTGGCAGCAGCCTCGTCAGCAGAAGCACCAGCGGCCTGAGCAGCAGCCTGAGCAGCAGCAGCCTCGGCGTAACGCTTGTTGAGGTCCTCAACCTTGGCCTCGCCGAAGACGACGTACGAACCGGCTGGGGAACGGTAAACATCTGGCTGGTCGATAGCAAGGATAAAGTTACCCTTTCTACGGAAGGTGACTCTGGTGATGCCCTTCACCTCCTTAAGACCAAGCTTAACGATGAGGTTTCTAGCCTTCTTCTCATCCTTGGAGATGATAGAGACGTTGGCACCTTCTGGGATAACCTCATTGTCGGAAAGCTCGACGATCTTCTGTTCTTCAGCGGACATCTACAAAGGATATGTTAGCAAGCAAACATAGTTGGATCATCCAATTATGAGCTCCATTGACGACGAACAGGCATAATACTTATCCCACATCACGATTCGGGGAAACTCAATTGAATAAACATTTGAAATTGCACTTACTGTAATAATTTATATTTGTTGAATATATGGGGTAAGTGGCAAGCAATTTAGATTCTGATCATTTTCTATACCTCTCTTCTATATGCCCCAAATGAAAAGTTCGTCGACCAACTGTGTCAGTCGGTGAATTGGCCGGGTAACAAATGGCATAATAATCGCTATGACTCCAGTTTCCCTGAAATGTAGATGGAGAAAGAGGCAGCAGAAACAGATCGTGTGATACTCACAATAGTTACGATGTCTCTTCTTGAGATGTGTAACACTCTAGTGGCGAAGCTCATTACGGAGGATCTCGTTATTGGGCCGGGGGACAGAAAGGGCCACTACACCACTGCTTTACATTATGAGTGCTCTTCATATCTGGGTCAGGGACCTAACAGGTTGGGCCCGACAACTCCGAGAGCATACATGGTTATTATCAACAATTTATTAATTCTTTTGATTTGTCAAATATATATCTCCTTATTATTGTAAGCTCCCCCTTCCCTTGATCTATCAAACATATGAATGTACAGACCTTTTAGATAAGAACGATTAAGCAACTAGCATGCACTATATATGCTGTGGTTAGGGTCCCCCGTATAGGAAGAGAGCCTACCATGGACGTTCCTAGGATCGATCGGCCTATTGTCCTCCCCGGTTACCGTATATATCGGCACACCAGGTAGGGGAACGTGCGTGAGATGCGAGCGCGCGTCGGGAAGTGCCAATCCGTGTAGCTTCCGGGCACGCAATGTTCGCTGACCGGCCTGACTAGAGCCCGCTTCCCATCAGCAGGGATCGGTCATTTCTGGAAACGACGTGATTCTAGAATTGTGTTATTTTCAAAAGTGATCCATCCTGGAAGCTTATTTATATACGTTGATAACACTTGGTAATGGTGTGGGTATCTTGCAATCACCGTAAAAGGTTTAGCCACATCGTGTCTCTTTGGCGTGCGGCAACTTCGTTAGCGAAGACTACCATCTGTAGGCTGAACTAACCGGCGGGTTATGCGTCAAGCTGTGCGTAGTGCTCCACGTCTCTTGTTATCCATCACGGCTCGGACTTAAGCTACCCACCAAGATACAACTCAGCCAGCCCTTAACCTGACGATTCATGGTCAATTGGAAATGCGTATAATAATCTCAGGGCCAATTGATTTTGTTAGTTTAGTATTGTGGATATCCGATCATTTCAAACTAGTGGCATTTGAAAACTCCCTTTCGGGAAAATGATGGCCAAACTCATATAGACTGCCTATTAAGGGCTTGCTTCCCGATGCGCCTGCCCCCGCCGATCGCAGCACGCAGGCTGCTTTTTCGCCCTAGAAAACTATGTCTGTGAGCCGCACAATACACCGCCCTGTGCAGTGCTGTGAGCCGTAAACAGTAGCCACCTTGCGATGTTTTCATGCTGTCGTAGCCCTTGCTTGGCTGTGTGTATTCATGATATCTTACTTGTTACATAGGGTTATCGATACAAACCGGTGCTTTCTTCCGTAATATGGACATTCTACCACAAGCTTGTGTGTCTTTGTATAAACAAATAGACTGTGGCATTTGTTGAGTCAGATTCACCACACTTTTCAGATTCTCCTCTCGTCCTTTGCTTTGATGGATGTCTGTTGACACCCTGGAGAGATTTTGGACACAACGGCCGGGGCATATGATACACAATCGTCAATAGCCTTCCAACTCACTCGAATTCTATATCAAACAGAGGGATAGTAATCCAAATCTTTATTTCTTTTCCCCTCATCTGCTTTTTTGATCAAACACCGTTATCTCCGCAGGTTAGAATACCTCAAAGGTGAACAACATTGAATACCCACCGAATATAATCCCAACTTGTCCATAGTCATCATGTCAGATCTGCATCCTGTTAGCCAGGAGGGACAGTACCTGGAAGAAGAACCAGCTTTATCGAAGGGATCGTTCAAAGATAGCAAAGAAACCTCTTCAAAGGAAGGATACTCTCAAGATGAATGTGCCCTTGAAACAAGTGCCGAGGCTGGTGAGATTCAACAACCAACATTATCAACTGTTGAAAAAGTGCAGATGTTTTTACACGCTCACCACGTGCCTGGTGTACCAATACCTGAGTCTGTGTTGAAGAGAATAACCACCCAGAAGAGAAAGGTGTTTGTTAATTTGCCTTTGCCAGAGAGCATGATAGGGCCCGACGGCAAGCCCTCCACTGCCTATCCGAGAAACAAAATTAGAACTACCAAGTATACACCTTTGTCCTTCTTGCCCAAGAATATCTTGTTCCAATTCACGAATATTGCAAACAGTTACTTCTTGTTCATTGCAGTTCTCGGTGCATTTCAGATTTTTGGTGTTCCCAGCCCTGCTCTTTCGGCTGTTCCTCTGATTGTCATTGTTGTGATCACAGCGGTCAAGGACGGATTCGAAGATTACCGTAGAGGTACTTCAGATTTGGAGATGAATAACAGTACGGTCCATTTGTTGACGGGAGTAGAAAACCCCAATTTAATTAAGGACTACATTGGTACTTGGAGAAGATTTAAGAAATTCACGTCAAGGATCCTCAGAAAATTATGGGGTATGAAGCGCACCTTCTCCAGGAAGCGTAAAGCAGCTGTTAAGAATGACTCTGAGAAATACAGACGTGGGAGCGGCCTTGTACCGGTGGAGACATTTGATTCTATTAATGCCGTGGAGAATAGAGGCACAAGGGTGGAGTCGTTCGTTCCAGCAGATTCGCAAGCTAATAGACCATCCTATGATGCTCCGCCAAGTTTACATGCATCTCATTCCAGACCACCTCAACTATCTCCTATAGTACCAGGCACTGTAGTAAACCCTCATATCGAGTCCAAAATGGGAGCACGTTTCAGTAACAGATACTGGAAGGACATCTCTGTTGGCGATATCATAAGAGTGAGAAACAACGAAGAGGTGCCCTCAGATGCTGTTATATTGTGGACATCCGAGGAGGATGGTGCCTGCTATGTTGAAACCAAAAACTTGGATGGTGAAACAAACCTCAAGAGCAGAAGCTCTCTGCAATGTGGTGAGGGCATCAAGCATGCTGGTGACCTAGAGAGAGCTCAATTTGTGATAGAGACAGAGGCTCCAAATGTCAATCTGTATAAGTTCAGAGGTGTTGTTCATTATAACTCTTTTTCCTCGGACGATTCCAAAAAATATGAAGGAGTGCCAAGCAGTGAGCCTATCACGGCAGATAATGTGCTGTTGAGAGGATGTACTCTCCGTAATACCAAATGGGCTCTCTGTGTTGTTGTATTCACTGGTGTAGAAACGAAAATCATGCTTAACAGTGGTATCACCCCTACAAAGAAGTCACGCATATCCCGTGAGCTCAACCTAAGTGTCGGTATCAACTTTTTGTTGCTCTTCATTATGTGTTTTATATCCGGTCTTATCAACGGTCTATTCTATAGAGAATCCACTGTAAGCAGGGTATTCTTCGAGTATGCTGCATATGGAAGTTCGCCTGCCGATAATGGTATGATATCGTTCATTGTTGCGCTTATCATCTATCAAGCTCTTGTCCCCATCTCGTTGTACATCTCCATTGAGATCATCAAAACCCTGCAGGCTTTTTTCATCTACAGTGATGTGAAGATGTACTACCCCGAATTGGACTATCCATGCACTCCCAAGACATGGAATATCTCAGATGACCTTGGCCAAATCGAATATATCTTTTCCGACAAGACCGGAACCCTTACTCAGAACAATATGGAGTTCCGTAAGTGTACTGTCGCTGGCAGGTCATATGGTTTGGCATACACAGAAGCACAGCAAGGTATGCAGAAGCGCGAAGGAATTGACGTTGTTGCAGAGGCAGAGAAAATGAAGCGAATTATGAATGAAGACAGGGTGAAGATGCTGACGTTATTGAATGAGATAGACAACTCTCAACTACGTGAAGATGAGCTCTCGTTCCTTTCGTCTGAGTTTGTTCATGATCTCCTCAAGGGAGACGCTGAAACAAAGAAGCAGAACCGTGATTTTATGTTGGCACTTGCCCTTTGTCACAGTGTTGTAACAGAGAAAGATCAGGATGGTTATATTCAGTTCAAGGCCGAGTCACCTGATGAAGCGGCACTGGTGGCTGTTGCAAGAGACCTTGGTATCGTCTTTTTGGAGAAGACAAGAACTGGGCTTGTGGTACAGGTGTTGAATGAGAAACCCCAAGAGTATAAACTACTTGAGGTATTGGCATTCAACTCCACGAGAAAGAGGATGTCTGTTGTGCTTGAGTCTCGTGACGATCAAGGCAAAGTGCTGCTCCTCAGTAAAGGTGCTGACAATGTCATCTTTGAGAGGCTGAATAAGGATGATGCCACCTCTACCAATGATGAGACGGTTCAAAAGACCGCTATACACCTGGAGGAGTACGCCAGAGAGGGTTTGCGCACTCTTTGTATTGCGAAGAAGGAGATTCCCCGTGCAGAGTTTGACCTGTGGCATGCCAGATACAAGCAAGCTAGTGCCAGTATCGAGGAGAACCGTGATGATATTATGGATGCTATTGGAGAGGAATTAGAGGACGGATTGGAACTTCTTGGTGGAACAGCTATTGAGGACCGTCTACAAGATGGTGTTCCTGATTCTATTGCTCTTTTGGGACAAGCCGGTATTAAGCTTTGGGTGCTCACTGGAGACAAGGTTGAAACTGCAATTAACATTGGTTTCTCCTGTAACTTGCTTGATAACTCTATGAAACTTCTTGTTATCAGACCAGAAACAGCAAATGCATCTGTTGAACAAGTGGAGGAACTGGTATCGAAGTATCTCAAAGAGTATTTCAACCTTTCTGGAACAGACGAGGAGCTTGCTGCCGCTAAGGCCGATCACTCGCCTGCCAGTGGTGAGTTTGCCGTTGTTGTGGATGGGGCTGCCTTACGTCTTATCTTTGAGGAGCAGAATCATATCGAGCTCACTCGTAAAGGTCTAACCAAGGCTGCCACGCCAGCCATTGTAAACAAGTTTCTCTTGTTGTGTAAGCTTTGCCGCTCAGTGCTCTGTTGCAGAGTTTCTCCAGCCCAGAAGGCTGAGATAGTCAAGATGGTGAAGAACAACCTGGAGGTAATGACCCTTGCTATAGGTGACGGTGCTAATGATGTTGCTATGATCCAAGCTGCCAACGTTGGTGTGGGTGTTGCTGGTGAGGAGGGTCGACAGGCAGTGATGTCATCAGATTATGCTATTGCTCAGTTCAGATTCCTGGTGCGTTTGCTTCTGGTCCATGGAAGGTGGTCCTATAAGCGTTTAGCAGAAATGATTCCTTGTTTCTTCTACAAGAATGTCTGTTTCTCTTTCACTCTCTTCTGGTTTGGAATCTTCACCAACTTTGATGGATCCTATCTCTTTGAGTTCACATACCTGATGTTCTACAACTTGGCTTTCACGTCGTTGCCTGTGATCTTCCTTGCCGTGCTTGACCAGGATGTCTCTGACAAGGTGTCACTCTTGACACCCCAGTTGTACCGCAGCGGTATTCTACGCCAGGAATGGTCTCAGTACAAGTTCATCTATTATATGATGGATGGGTTGTACCAGAGTGTTGTTTCCTTTTTCTTCCCCTACCTCGTGTTTTTCACTGGTACCTTCGCCAACGAAAATGGTCTTAATCTGGACCACAGATATTGGGTAGGTGTTTACGTTGCTCATATATCTGTGGGCGCATGTAATGTCTATGTGTTGCTTCAGCAGAAGCGTTGGGATTGGTTGTCTCTTCTGATCAACGCCCTTTCCATCTTGATCATTTTCTTCTGGACTGGAGTGTGGTCTTCCTCATGGTATAGCAGTGGAGAGTTTTACAAGTCTGCTAGCCAATGCTTTGGTTCTACCTCCTTTTGGGCTGCCTATTTCCTTGGTATGGTCGTGTGTGTTCTTCCTCGTTTTATCTATGATACGATCAACAGACTCTATAGGCCTCGTGATGTGGATATTGTCAGAGAGCGTGTCAAGCTTGGTGCCTATGACGACTACCCAACTGGCTATGATCCTACTGACTACAGGGATATCGAGGAGCACAGAGAACTGATGAAGCGGAAGGCCGAAGCACGGTTGAACGGTGACTTGAACGTACAACATGATACAACAAGTCGCGTTGGTGATCTCGAGAATGGTGAGGATAGAAATATCTTGCAGAAAGCCATGGGATCCCTAAGGATCAAGCCAAGGGCCAACAAGACTAGACAGCAAGAATATCTGGACGATTTGCCCTCCGGTTCTCCTTTGGACAGACTGCGGATGGCAATGGCAGAAGGTGGAGAAATATCCAGTAGAAACTCCCTGGAAAGAATTGTGTCCACTCATGAGCTGCCTGGTTTGACAAGAGCAGAGACTTTAATCTCTGCTCACTCTAGACGCTCATCCCATCTCAAGTGAAGGAGGCTTCATTGAGAGGGTTGGTGGAGAAACAGGAATGCATTTATGACTTTTCAGCCAGGAACATTATTTTATTTAAGCATTTTTTTGATAATGGCCATTGAAAGAAAGTTAGCTAAAAAGGGTTGTGTGTACCATAGGGCCGACCAGATTGATCTTTATGCGCTTGAGGCTGTATTGTTTGGTTTTTTTGCTTTCTTAGTACTTTTTTAGACTTGTTTATTTTAAACTGACCATTAATAGAGATATATATACCATTTTGTATCCCGCAACTGTGTTGGCGTGATTACCCGTAGTTTTTATGGGGTGCTGATGGTTCTTGTCGCTGACTTTGAGCATTTTGGCAAGCCTAAACCTTAATCTGAGAGAATGGTCGAACACAAAAGTACAATGAGTACAGGTCCGAAATATGTATGACGAGGCTGGAAAAGTCTGATTTACAGTTATCACCATTCCATATATTGTTCAATTAAAGAAATAATATCTCCTCATACAAAAAGACAAAAAAAAAATGGCAGAAAAAAATTTAAAAAAAAATCTCCCGGGGGTGATTCGAACACCCGATCTCAAGATAACAATGTACCATTACAGTCTCGCGCCTTAGCCAACTTGGCCACCGAGAGAGCTCATTGGAGGAAATACCGTATCTCGATTATGAAGTTCTGAATTACTGGTACACGCGTTGTTTTGGAGTCTGTGCATAATGATGCTCCACAGTTGAGCAGATGGAGATGAGTGGTGCGGTGCTTTGAAAAGATATATGAGAGCAACTGGGGAAAAGAATACCGCTACGTACATAACTATTGTCATAGGGTATGCTGAGAGAGTTGGACATTTCTGGAAGGTTCTACTACTGTGTGTGAAAGGCAGTTAGGATGAAGTTTTTCAAATGGAGATGTTGAAGACTGTTTCAGAAACGCTATTCAAGTTGCAACGTACATTCCTTATCAGTGATTTCTCTGTTTTGTGACACAAACACTTGTACATCAAAATGGGAGAGCCAATGGAGTTCGCTCATACCATACCGTCATCTCTCGAAGGTGAGCACAAAGCTTCAAGTGATACTGCAGCAATCCAACCTGCGATTCAACAGCCAGAAGGTGTAGCGGTAGTGATGGAGCCTTTAGAGCAGGGAGTAGAAAAAGCAACTCCAGAGCCATCAGCACAGCTGAATGGAAAGAGTGAGCTAAGTATACCAACAAAGGATACCGTTACAAGTGTGAGAATAATATCTTTCAACATCAACGGGTTGAAAACACTAGGGAACTACCATCCTTGGAATGGACTGGCTTCGTTGGATGATTACTTTGCTCTTATGCACGGTGATATAGTGACGTTACAGGAACTCAAACTGCAAGGCACAGACATAGACCATAAGATAGCACACCTGAAAGCTTACAAGAGTTTGATCACAGTACCGAAGAAGAAAAAGGGCTACTCTGGTGTGGGTGTATTTGTGAGGATTCCTGCCGCGGAAGAGCCAGAGTCCATAAAGAAAGCCCTCTGTGTCGTGCGAGCTGAAGAAGGCATAACAGGTGTTCTTCCGTTTCCAGCCAAAAACAACAAACTGACGTTCAGAGAGGCATATGAGTCCAGTGATCATGAGATCAACAAACTGGCAATAGGCGGATACCCTAACCTATTGAATTTGCGCGAAGCACAAGAACTGGATAGTGAAGGTAGATGCCTAGTTGTTGAGCTTAACTATGGTGTTGTTGTCATCGCGGTGTACTGCCCTGCTAACTCTATGTGTACCGATGAAGGTGAATTGTTCCGACTGCGCTTCCTGAGTTCCCTTTTTGAGAGAGCGAGAAACCTGGAAAAAATGGGGAAGAAGGTAATCGTCCTTGGTGATATAAACGTTTCCCGTGATCTCATTGACAGTGATATTTCTATAACTGATGGCCTCAAGAGTAATATTCTCAAAAATAGCAAGTTCAGTCGAAGTTCACCTTCTAAGTCACCCAGTAAGAAGCTTGCAGGGATAAATAGTTACAACAACTTGAATGATCTGTATAATGCTGGACCAGACCTCATGAAGACAGATGGAGTACAGTTTGAGCGGATCAATATTGAACAAGTTATGGCCTATAAAGACTGTACAGAAGCTAAGACAATAGTGAATGATAGTGTGAAAGACTTGATCTACCCAAGGGAGGGTCTGGATACAAATCCAAGTTCTATGGTGAACCCTTTCATACAGAGAGAGGATATACCGGCTAACGAAACCGGTCCTAAGAAGCCACCCCCTTTCCTCTATGATGCAATACGAGAGCTGAATGGCAGGCGCTTGAAGATGTACACTGTGTGGAATACTCTTAAGAACACGCGTCCATTGAATATAGGTTCTCGAATTGACCTGATTCTAGTGAGTTTTGCTCTATTCAGAGTCACAAGAAGGGCAGGCTGGTGGCCATTTCTTATGGGCAGTGATCACTGTCCTATCTATTCTGATATAGAATATGATGACATTTTGAATAGCATGGAAGAGACCGAGTTGGGAGGGGCGATTGATTTATATGACGACTATAAAGATCAGTCTAACAGAATGGAAGCCAAATATTACTTCAAACTACACCATGGTGCTGGTATTGACTCATTTTTTAAAAAGAACTCATCGTCATTGGGGAAGCAGACGTCGGATAAGAAGCAGGAAACCCCTAGCTCAGGTAGTGAAACGGCAATACGGCAGGCTCAGCATAATGGTCCAGATTTGCATGCTGAGCCTGCCGCAAACCTTAACGATCTGTCCTCTATGATTACACAAAAGAGAAAGGCTCCACCTCCCAAATATACTAGTCGGAAGAAACGTGTTGAACAGCCAATGCAACACTTGCCCATCAGCAGCTTCTTCATAACAACCTCAGGAGGTAAACGCACTAGAGAAGAGAAAGACAAATCTGACAATGACGTTAAACAGATCGATGAGGATGGCTCATCAACGGAGACTCTCTCACAGAATCTGGAAAATTCCAGTCAGTGCACTGAGGATCTGAAAGGGTCTCAAGGCGTTAAGTTTGACTCCCTTCAGTCATTCAGTAAGATCATGTCTTCTTCTAAAGTCAATCAGGCTCCCCTATGCAGGCATGGAGAGCCTTGTGTGCTGAAGGTGACGAGAACCAATGACAATAAGAACAAAAATAAGAAATTTTGGTGCTGTGCAAGGCCTAATGGAAATAATGAGAGGGGAAGCAAGGTTAATGAATTCAGGTGTGATTCATTTAAATGGGTCAGTTGAACAGATTGTACAAAGATTGTACAATGAGGGTCATTCAAGAATGTATACGAACATAGATGCAACCAGAACATTAGATTAATATACGGCTTGATCAAACATTCAACAATTTTTTTGATCCATTCTCAATTCAACTTCTTATTTGTAGTCATAATAAGCCTAGCTTCAATCAGTCCCCCTCTTGGATCGTCTCCAGGTCATCGGCTCTCCACGCAGAGCCCGCAATGAGCTCCTATTGATATAGCTTGCTGATAAGATATGCCTGGGTCGTGCAGCATACGATTTTGTGCATGATGCAAAAAAAAATATTGCGTAATTAGTTTTATCATTATAGCACATTGATATTCCTATCGCTAATCGCATTCTCGCTGTAATTTCGATTTTGTTGTTTGCAATTCGGTTGTGTAGAAAGGTCAAGGATATTTCTCTCCCTGGCAGTACTATACATATTGTACCACCAAATACCAAGGCGAGGTAAATCAGAAACACAGTCTCTATAATGTCATCAGCTACTGATCCTGGTCAGGGCTCGAGAGTCAGTGGTAAGTAGCATTAATGTTTGCAAATTGTATTTCAAATCGATATGGTTTGGAAAGATATTTTCCCTTGTGTTGTTTTTTTGCTAACTCATTTCCCGCGTGTAGGTAAGGACTGGAAAGTGAAAAAGGACGCCTTCAGAGTGAGAAGTCTCGGAGTGAAGTCCTCATGGAAAAAGAAGCAAGAGCAGCGGTTGAAGGAGGAAGCAGTCAAGTCCAAGCTCAAAGAGCTCAAAGATGAGAAGGAAGCAGAGAAGAATGCAAGAATAGAGGCACTCAAACAGAGGCGGGAAAACCAGGAAGAAAAGGAAAGATACGAGAGACTTGCTGCTAAGATGCATGCCAAGAAGGTTGAGCGTATGCGCAAGAGAGAAAAGAGAAACAAGTTGTTGAAGGAGAGGTGAAGCAATAGCAACAGTAATAGCAATAGCAATAGCATTGCCTCCCGTGTAATGATATAATATATATGATACATATAAGAAAATATAAGTTTGGTACAAAGGCTAATGGTTGTAAGCAACATCAATAAATACTCATTTGCAAAAAAAAGAAACGGATACCTCCCACTATAAATCCTATATTATAGTTCATTCCCCAGGTAAACATAGTTCAGTTAATAATTCATACAATGTCATATTCTTGGTCTCTTAACCTGATGTCTCTTGCATTATCTTTAAGTATTCCTCCCCCCCCATCCACTCCACCCCATCAACCGCAGCCTTTGTTACCCGCCAGCTCTCCATAGTAATCTGGCGGGTGTAACCGGCGGCGGCACACGCACGTTTGGGCGATGAGTTATGAGATGGACATGCCAAACAATATGCGGTTATTGAGGCATACACATTTTCACCCACACATACGCGTATAATGAGGCTATTGGATTGTTTATATATGAACTCACTGGGAAGAGCAAAACGAGGTGTGGTTATAAAAACTCCGTGGCTCGTAAAGTGAGCGGTGTTGGAAGTCATTGGTCGTCGGATTAGGATATATTCTGATTTTATAACACAGCTGAGGTCGAGTTGCATATTCCAAAGGCATTTATTTAATCTTCACCCGGATCAGTGCCCTAAATAGCCAAGCATATACTGTGTTATTGTTAGCCCACATACCCCAGTGGAAAGTTGTACACAAAGAACAGATCGGTACACCAAAACAAATAAAGCATATACAACACATTCACTCGCTCACATATACACCAGTTTTTTTCTACATCTATAATGGCAGACCCCCAGGTGATGTCTCTAGGGTTGGCTTTTGTGGAGAACTCCCTCCACCCACATCATCATGTGGCCCTGAACGGCTCTTTCGATGGCAATATTACATCCAACACAATAGATTCTGCAGATATCTCACAGCATCTGAAGGACTCGCATGTTCAACAGCTGGATGCGTTATCGGAATCGCCAAACGTATCCGCTCAGTCAGAGCTTCAATCTGGCAGGTATGGGATCTCACTCCTTGTCTCTGAGCTATACGATAAAAAGGTTCATAATGTGCTTAGAGAGGCTGAGGCAAGGTCTGTGTTGACAAAACAAGATAGGAAGTCTTCCTTTAGTGGGGTTACCCTTTCGGATAACCTCCTATCACATTTGAAACCCATGAAGAGTGGCATGAAATCCCTACAGTTGAAACTACTGGTTGAGAGGGCTGTATTAGATTTCCATGAAAATCAGGTCAGCAGACAAAATCACACATTGTCTGGTTCTGAAGTTGAGCCCTTACAGCTCCTGTCGAGGGAAGAAGTTGAAGATTTAAAGGCAGAAAAGGTTTCTCTATCTGAGAAGAAGAGCTCTCTTATGGAAAGTCTTTTGGGTGAAGGATTAAGCAAGCAAGGTGTAGCAGCAACTGTTTCTGAGATCAAAGACACAGACATTCAGTTAAGTAACATAGAGACTGCCCTGAGTGGTCATTACTTCCTTTCCTCTCAAGTGGGGTATGTCCAAGATGCAGTCTTTGGCCCAGTTTCCAAATCCATAGAATCTCACGAGGGAGTGGGATCCGCTGACTATACAGCTGTGGATTCGTCCATTATATCAATGAGCCGTGACATTCTCAAGGACCAGAGTATGGAGTTTCCAATGGGCCTTCCCTCGCCTATCATCGGTGGAGGGCATATAGATAGGAATCTTGATGACTTGTTAGCCCATGTGATGTCGTTGTCTATCCAGAAGAATGTAAAGTTGCCTCCTCCAGATATAGAAGGTGGGAATTCTCAGTCAGGGAAAGTAGCATGGATGAGGAACTGCATAGATGCGTTGGTGAACAGTGGCCCAACTAGTAGCAATGGGCCATTGACTGGTGTGTCAACACCCACCTCCAAATCAGCGGCTTCTCCAGAGACAGATAGTCCTGGCAAGAGTGAGAGAGAAGAAAATCTGAAAACTGCACTCAACGATCTTCAGTTTGCTCACAAGTATCTTACTCGTCAGTTTGAAGATGAGCGTGCAAGATATAACAAACTAGTGACCCAATTACGTGTGAAACTCCACAACAGCCAAGAGTTACTCTTGAAGACCAACAATGATCTGAATCACCAAACAAATTCGGTGGTAAACCTGGAGATCAAACTTAACGATTTGCAAAACTCTGTCAACGAGAAAACAAAAGAGGTGTTGGAACTCAACAAAGAGAATAGCTTGTTGAAGGTGGATGTTCTTGGTCTGAATGGGACTGCGGCCCCGGCTATTGGAAGCAACAGCAATAAGGGCAGTGGGGCAGGAGGTGATACTGGTGATAAGACCAATCCCAGTGCCCCTTCTACTCCACTCACCCAGCAAATGTTTAACCCTGCTGATTCTCCTCAAGGGATGTGGTCTCCAAGCACAGATATCATGGGCTCTCCTTCGCGCAACAATGTGAGTGTGAGCATATTGCGAATGGAGTTTAAGAAGCTGGTTGCCAAAATGAATGACCGACACGAGAGAGATCTGAGTGCAGAGAAGTCTGAGAGGAAAAGACTGGAAAATTTGGTGAAGTTGTACCAAGACAAAACTAGAGGAGGGACGATAGCGCATTAGACTGTATAAATATATGTGTATGTATAGATGTATCAATGGAAGGCATGATTTTGATTACAATCATTAATTTATATGTTAGTTTGCTTCAATGGGATATCTTGTACATAGAAAGTTTTTTTCTGCACTTTGGCTTAATATTTCGATTTCACCTACATCCTTATATTCTGCATACCATCTCTTTTTTGAACTTTATACGTGCAGTTAGAGACTGTCATTTTCCCGAGATATAATGCCTCAAAATAGTCAGAGTTATGAAGTAGATTTTCAATTAACCAGACTGAAAAATCACCATTTTTTGCCATCTCATCTTTAGACATTGATAAAATATTCTGTTTCTTTATATTTTAATATTTTCTTAGAAAGTATCCGTTTTTTTAAGTTCCGAATATTTAAGTCTTTCATTTCCATCCTAACCATACAACTTAAAGCCATGCCCTTCATTATGTGCATGGCTCATACTCATCTCGATGAGGCGAACTGTTTACGACACCTGATGAGAGGAGTCATATAGGAGAGGTGATAACAGTATGTGTGGGGTAACTGTTGTGAAAGTAAGGCGGTGAGAATCGGGTTGATTATTTCGGATTATTTTTCATCATATAATAAGGAGAGAATCACGTGTGGCATTGTTTGCCTGCTCTAACTGCGATCCCTTCAACAGTTATGCTTACCGCACGCAGCCTATCACAGCATATAGATATGGTGGTAATAGTCAAGGTTGAGTATTTCGGGCCAGCAAAACAATTCACTGGTGAGAAAGAGGCTGAAGAACTGGAATTGACAAGTCATAAAACATCTTCCACAGATGACATAACATTGAACGATTGTCTGCTGCACCTGCTGGGATTATATGGGGGACAGTTTTTGGTGTATGTGGTGACATCGTGTGGGATAGCTGTTAACTATGACTACGTTGACGTTGAGAGGCCGAATAGAGAAAGTGAGCCGGGTCTATTCAACAACGAGTCAGATAGTTCGGATACCTCCAAGGAAGTGAAAGGGTATATTGAGAGGTCGTCTATCGGGGACAGTGTTATCTTACAGAGCGGTTTCGAGGTGACTATATTACCACCCGTATCTTCTGGTTGAAGATCACTGATCTAGGTCCTGGAGAGCACGATATGGTGGAAAGGTTTATTATAATAGACGCAAAGGGTTCAGGAAGTGTGTGCTTTGGGAAAGCTTTTTGCATTGAAATTTATGTATATTTCATGCCACGTCGAGTCAGAGAGAGAGAGATTATCCTTCACCGTAGAATAACATCCCATAACCAACCAGAGGTTATCATATACCGCTCAGATTCCTGGCGCTCAGATTCCTAGAGAATTGCATCAACCACGCTCACTATACCGTCTCTCCCTCCCTGTGCTAGCCAACCACGCTCACTACACCATCTGTCCCTCACTGTGCTAGATGTGGCTGCTCCTCCGAGCCCTGCATAGTGAGGAGAAACCCAAAGAGAGCCCCAGCTCTCGGTAGAACATAGCCTCTGTTATCGGTAGAACATGGCCCCTGCTCTTGTGGCTCTCATCTGCCAGAGACAGGGAGGGAGTCTTCACAGCACAATGCATCATACAGTGAGGCGAGGGCGTGGCTGTGGGTAGATAATGATAGAGATAGTGCCAGATGGAAGGGAGTGCCAGATGGAAGGAAGTGCCAGATGGAAGGGAGTGCCAGACGGAAGCGAGTGCCAGACGGGTAAGCGTACACTTCTGCAGCAACAGCAACAGCAGCAGCAGCAATATGGGTGGGAGGCAGCAACGACAGCACACCATCAAGGTTGGTTGGTGGGCATGCACGCCCAATGCGTGTACATGGTACATGTGTTACTTAGGGACCAGAAGTGTTCGAGAACGGACTAGCGGATTGCAGTTGCAAGTGAGGGAGATGGTTTGATGTCCGAGATTGATAATCTAGTTAGTACAAGGTGAGTGTGAATTGAGCGTTTTCCTTTTTTGCTTGGAAAGATATAAGGGCGGACCGTTTGCTATTCTACCGACATTGAGCAACGGGGTGTTATTTCATCACTCTGCCAAGCGCACATACACCCGAATTAGAAGTTACAAGTTAGAGATTACAAGTTGGAGGTTAGAGGTTATAGGTGACATTCGGTCTGATACTAACTATTGGATATAAGGTATCTTCTCGACATTGATTTTTTCTCATCATTCTAATTTCATACGTTATCTACAACTCAGCGAGTGTTATACACTAGTTCATATAATATACAAATCGCCAATACACCTATTTGACAGCAATGGTGGACAGGCCAGCAGATGAAGAGGCTTTTGCATATCCCTCGACCCAGCCCGTGGTAACTCCCCAGGCAGCGGAAAGCGTCAATGTTTCTGGGCGTATCCTCAACTGTATGACAGCATTGCCCAACCAAATCTTCAAAAATTCGGATGGCGAATGGGTAAGTATAGCATAGCGTGCTCTGTAGCTTCAACTTCCAAATTTGAAGACTAATACATATTTAGGACGTTAAACATGTTCGTGGAAATTCCTCCCTGTACTCTTCCAATTATTTCCTGGACCAACAGACTGATTGGGAGACGCATCTTATAGCATGGACTGGTGAATTGACTAGTCATGACGAAGTGAGTCCGCGTGTGATCCCGAGCTCCCAGTCAATTGAGAATGATCCATTATACCTCCACGAGACTGATAAGGTAAAGCTGACAAATAGGATCCGTCGTGCAAACAACTCTGAAAATGTCCACCCAGTGTGGCTGCTACGTAAAGATCAGTCGAGATGGAGAAAGTACGCAGAGAATGTGCTTTGGCCTGTTTTCCATTATATGCAGAATAGGCCATCAGATGGAAGGCAGGAGGCAGAATGGTGGCACGATTATGTGAGGTTCAACGAAGCATTTGCAACAAAAGTCAAGGAGATTTATAAACCAGGAGATATCATCTGGATTCATGATTACTACCTTTTGCTTCTTCCTCAGATACTACGCATGCAGCTCCCTGGTGTGCACATTGGACTCTTCTTGCATATACCTTTCCCTTCCTCTGAATATTTCAGATGTCTCAGTAAGAGAACCCACCTCCTGGAAGGCATGCTTGGTGCCAATCAAATAGGGTTCCAAAACTATTCTTTCAGCAGACACTTCGTAAGCTGCTGTGCAAGGTTGTTAGGATGTGATGCAACCCCACACTCTGTATCTGCCCATGGATTCAGGGTCAATGTGGTGAGTCTTCCAATTGGTATAGATTGTTCCAAAATAGAGCACGATGCATTTGCTTCCTCAGTTGAGAGCAAAATGGAGGCTATAAGAGAGCTCAACGGCAATCGTAAGATCATTGTTGGAAGAGACCGTCTCAACACTGTGAGAGGTGTGGTTCAGAAGTTACAGGCTTTTGAGATGTTCCTCAGTATGTACCCCCAATGGAGAAAGAAAGTTGTTCTCATCCAAGTTTCGTTCCCATCTTTTGACCACTCTTCCAAAATGGAGCGCAAAGTAAGTGAGTTGACTGCTTCTATTAACGGCAATTACGGTTCGCTTGACTGGACACCTGTACAGCACTACCAAATGCGTGTTGCAAAAGACGAGTATCTAGCGTTATTGCGTGTGGCAGACCTGGGGCTTATCACTAGTATCAGAGATGGAATGAATACAACAGCTCTTGAGTATGTTCTGTGCCAAAGAGACAAGTGTTCACCTCTAATATTGTCCGAGTTTAGTGGTAGTACCGCTATTATCCCCGAGACTGTGACGGTTAATCCATGGGATTCTGTAGCTGTTGCTAATGCGATCCACGAATGTCTTACGATGGAGGGCGTTGCCAAAGCAGTATTGGAAAAGAAGCTCTATGAGAGAGTTATGAAAAATACTATCCAAGAATGGACTAGTTCTTTTATTTCCCATTTGCTGACAGGGCTCAATCAGACGAACACCCACGGAACTGCATACCTGAATCGTCCTCTCTTGCTCAACAATTACAAGGCTGCTAAACGCAGACTGTTTTTGTTTGACTATGATGGAACACTGACTCCTATAGTCAAGGAGCCTTCTGCGGCTATCCCTTCCACTCGTCTGATCCATCTTCTCGAGAAACTTGGTGAGGATCCCTTGAATGAGATCTGGCTGGTTTCTGGAAGAGACCAGGCTTTCCTAGAGAAGTGGGTTGGAAGCAGGAACAATAAGGTGGGTCTTTCTGCGGAGCACGGATGTTTCATCAAAGCAGTAGGGAGTGGTGAATGGGTCAACCTCACAGAGCACTTTGATATGGCTTGGCAGGAAGAGGTGGAGAGTGTATTCGCCAAGTATTGTGACAAGACTCCCGGTTCTTTCATCGAGAGGAAGAAGGTTGCAATCACATGGCATTATCGCAGGACAGATCCAGAACTCGGCGAGTACCAAGCGCAGCAGCTAAAGGAGGAAGTGCTCCACACGGTTTGTAAGCGCCATGATGTTGAGGTTATGAGTGGGAAGGCCAATATTGAAGTGAGGCCCAAGTTCGTCAACAAGGGAGAAATTGTCAAGAGGTTGGTGTTGGATAATTGTCCTACCAGTATTGAGTCTACTAAGCGTAGTATTGACGAGCTTCCCGACTTTGTGCTATGCATTGGAGATGATCTGACAGATGAAGACATGTTCAGGGCATTGAACGAGACACAGTCACAGTGGGCATCTGAGGGCCGTTCGGTGAACTCTTTCGGCAGTTATGGAGTTTATAGCGTTACAGTTGGACCAGCAAATAAGACCACAGTGGCCAAATCTTACCTTTCTGACCCTCACCAGGTTTTGGATACCCTTGGGCTTTTGGTTGGACAGGTGAGCGTATTTGAGACTGGTGGGAGTGTTGAGCTGGACGATAGAGGTCACATCAAGAATAGTGATAGCAGTCACCGGTCTGAAGAGGCCAGACAGGCTTATTTGGAGAAACTTGAGAAATAGGTTTGTCAAAGGACAGGAGGGGAATAACTCCCCAATAGTAGCATATAGAGCGTGAGAATTACAGCTGGTTGTTTTGCATTATCTGAATCACTTAAATGATTTCATGGTCAAGTATCCTGAAATCACAGTTTAGGGCACTTGTTTTGTTGTTGAATTTCATCCAAATATCATCAATTGCACTTTTCCTGCCAATGCTTCTCCTAACTATATAGATGGATATAAGTCATTTTATAAAGGGCAATACAATTATTTAAATAGCCATACATGACTGCACCCTAGTTCCAGCCTTACCAAGATGGCATAGCACAGCATAGCACAGCATAGCCACGTCCACTAGAAACAGTAGTGAGATAATTTCGAGGTAAAAGAATATAATATACAAGTCTGGACATTCTAAATAGTAATCCAAATAGGAAAATCTCTCTTGGCAGCCACTCTCATTCCCAATGACGGGTCCCCCTCATCCCTCTATCGTATGCTGTCCCACCCCCACACACCCGCAGTGTGCGGTAGCTCATCGTCCGCGCGGTGAAGAGATGAGCTTAACTTAAGGAGAGAAAAACTACAGCGTGAGGAAGTGGTGCATATTTGAGACAAAGAGAGAATCAAGACCAGTCTATATTAGCAAAGGAAAAGCAAATTGGACTCAGGTCTACCGTTGTAGACGAGGCATAGTACCCATCAAAAGCTAGATTCAAAAAAGTATACGTGCATGCTGGCTACTAGGCGGATTCCTGTGGTGTCTGTCAGCAGTGCCTATCGCCATGGCGCGGTGACAAGAGTGGGAACGGTATTCGAGAGGATAACTTCGTATGAGAGACCATCGCGAGGCATAGCATCTAAAAGTTTGGGATATTGTCCAATTAGAGAGTTCTGTTCATCCACGATATGTCCCACGCAAAGCGAGCTTTCCCCTTCTATCGCATCACTGTTTGAGAAGTATGAGATCACTATTGAAGAATCAGACTTTTTGGACGATACTAAAGAACAACTGGTCCCCCATTTGAAGAGGAGAGGACTCATTTCCAACGTTACAAACTCAAATACATTTGATTTAGAACAACTGACCCAAAAAGGTGGCCAACGGCTGGGTTTGTATTGTGGTGCTGATCCCACTGCCAAATCGCTACACATCGGCAACCTATTGCCTCTCATGGTTCTATTGCACTTCAACCTAAGGGGTCATAACATTACAGGTATAGTGGGAGGTGCAACAGGTGCTGTGGGTGATCCTAGTGGGAAGACTTCTGAGAGGAAGCTTATAGAGACCAGTGAAAGAGAGACCAATGTTAATCTCATTGAGCAACAGATGAAAGGTTTCTTTGAGAAAGGTGCCAAGTATGCTTACTCAAGAAATCCCAACCTCCACGAAGCTCACGGCATGCATGGTACACAGGAAACCCGTAATAATCTTTCGTGGTGGAAGGACATTACCATGCTTTCATTTCTTGCTGAATTCGGTAGGCACATAAGAGTGAACCAGATGATGGCACGTGACAGTGTTAAAAGCAGACTTTCCTCTCCGCAAGGGTTGGGGTTCAACGAATTCACATACCAGATACTACAGGCGTACGATTTTTACTACTTGAATAAACATCATGACATCAACATTCAGGTGGGAGGTAATGATCAGTACGGGAATATTGTGGCCGGTATTGATCTGATAGGAAGAATTGATGGAAGCAAAACCAAACCGGCATTCGGAGTCACGGTACCATTGTTGACGACTTCCACTGGAGAAAAGTTTGGAAAGAGCGCAGGGAATGCCATATTTATTGACAGGAAACTTACATCCAGTTATGACATCTACCAGTTTATGGTGAACAGCATGGATGAGGACATCTCAAACTTCATGTGCAAATTCTCTCTATTGCCAATTAAGACAATTGACAGGTTGATTGTCAAACATGATGAGAACAAGAAGCTGAGAATTGCTCAAAAAGTTCTAGCTGTGGAGCTGTGTGATTTGATCCATGGGGAAGGAGAGGGGTTAAGTAACATGATTGTGAGCGAGATTCTATATGGGAATGCGGAGACTGATTTCAAAACCCAAGAGGTGGTTGAAGCTTTCAGGAGGCAGGATCTTTTGAGGAAGGTAAGCACAGAAGAATTGGCAGCCTCCAGTATTCTGGAGCTGTTGATATCGGTCTATGGTGAGACAAAATCAAAGAGCGAACTCAAGAAGATGGTTAATGGGGGCAGTGTATATATAGGAAAGGATAGAAGACGAGCATTGGGTCTCGATGATAAGATTGTCGATGAGGATATTATTGATGGTAAATTGCTGTTGCTGAGGGTTGGAAAGAGAGATTATAAGGTAATGGAGATAGTAGGGGCATAAGAGCGCAAAGGAATATGAAGGATATGAATATACTCCTGGCGACGTGTAAATATGACATTCATACTTTGTTAGATAGATCACTGTATATACAAAACAACGCATATGGACATCGAATGTATTGACTTGTTAACTGCAAAACCATATTACATTCTAAAAAAATTCCAAATAAATTCTACCCTTAATATATACAAGTGGTTGAAATTGTCTGCTCATGAAGACATCTTTTAACCTCCACCCTTGGAATGCCTAAATAGCTTCATGCTGATCCATGATATGACACACCATATCCACATGATGACGAAGTTGAGGAAGAACGCATATAGATAGTAATGGTCTATAAGCTCGTCATTGCTGTCACTGACCAACGGTGATCCTCGCTGATTTTTGTTACCAGTAACCACATCAAATGACCAGCTCCACAGATCAAACATATACCCCATGCTCAACGTGAACATCAACCACGTGGCAGCTATGATACCATATCCATACAATTCAAGGGGTATATCTGAGGAAAACTGCTTGGATAGCTGATTGTGGTTTCGTGATTCATTGTTGTGTCCATTATATCCACCAACACTTCTCTGCTTACTGTCGTATGAGCCCATACCTGGTGATTGGACTCTATATGATGTGAGGAGGTATACCCCAGCACAAGTCCCTTCAATACGCCTTTGAGACTAAAACGATCACTATATTTCAAGCATGCCTACCAATAGGGGACAGAAACCCAGAACTTGGAAGACAATCCTCTTTGTGGTTGGTAAACAATAAGTTTCTCTATATTTCATTGAAACTTGATAATTTCATTATATCCATACTCTTCACACACGGTACGAGACATCTGTTACATGCGCAGAAGACCTCATCGGCCCCTCTCCACTGCTGCAGGTCGCGGCATATGAGGGGGAGCTTCTTCTGTACGCGGCATCAGTGGTTGTGTTATCTGATGATCGCACAGCGACATTTAAGGAGCAGCAAGGAGACAACAAGGTGTTATAGAAGTTCAATTGTTCGAAATAAGTAATTGCAGGCAAGTTCTTATACCACAGCTATAGCCAAAGAATTCATCTGCCACCAGAAGGGGAGACTCTGACACAACCACTATACAACCATGTCGGGAGAGAGCATAGCAGGCAAGTATGAAAGGGTTGCCCAGAGGTTACAAGACTACCAGGGTAAATTTGAGTCAAAGTATGTAGCGAATGTTCTCAAGACGTTAAATGCAGACTCGACTTTCAAGACCATCATACAGACAAATCCATTTGTGAAGACAATCCTGCATATAAAAAATGAGATGAACAGATACAATGACGCAAGTGCTCTAGATAAAGCACTGCAGATCGTTGTGGATGCTGGGATATACGAGCGGGTGGATGCCAGAGAACAGAAGGAGCAAGCAGCGTCAAGTTTGAAAGCACAGAGTGAAAGTGACGGCACAGAGGCTGATAACGGAGCAGCACTGGGTTATACCGATATGCTTGTGCTGGAGCTCTTGAAGTGGTACAAGGAGGAATTCTTCGTATGGGTTACAAAACCACCCTGCCCTGCTTGTGGCAATGACAACTCCGTGAACCCCATAGGTGGTAGTAGACCGTCTACAATGGAAGAAATACAAGGATGGTGCCAAGTGGTGGAAGTTTACAGATGCAGTAATTGCAACGGGACGGTTAGGTTTCCCAGGTACAATAACCCTTCCAAGCTGTTGGACACGCGCAAAGGCAGGTGTGGTGAATGGAACAACTGCTTTATGCTTCTGTTGCACGCACTCAGTATCAAATTTAGATATATATGGAATGCTGAGGATCATGTGTGGTGTGAATATTACTCTGATAGTCTACAGAGATGGGTGCATCTCGACAGTTGTGAAAATGCCCATAATAACCCCAAGCTCTATAGCGTTGGATGGGGCAAGAAGATGAGTTACACTTTTGCAATCAGCGGAGATTACATAGTAGATGTCTCTGCGAAGTATGTTGACAGAACCTCGTCAAATTCACTCCCACGGTCTAAAGTTCCAGAACCGGAGTTGCGAAAAGTTCTAACTTATGTCAACTGTATGAAGTGGGTCCAGCTGCAGGACCACAGACAATTGTATGTTGTGATGGCTGAGTACTTAAGAGAGGTGTTTGAAGAGAAAACGCGCCTCATAAATGATAACGGCCAAAAAGAAAAAGAAAAGGAAATAGGAGGCGTGACTACAGAGGCAACGTCAGCTACTGGTGTAACTAGTGGGATGGCTCCAAGGCAAAGTGGTAAGGGAGACTGGGCTAAGCAGAGAGGCGAGGACGGCAAATGATGGGTCCACTTTTTGGTAATCATTGCATATCAAATGAACATTAGAAAATCTTTACGTAATTTCCAGTAGGGTAAACCATTCCAGGGTTTACAAACAATATCAAACAACCGCCTTTTTGACAGCTGCAGCTCCACAGCTATGTCTTCCTTTCTGCAGGTAGAGGCTCTGTTCCGTCTCGATCTGTGCATGACGGGGTCTGACAGTCCCAACAGGTTCAACGCGCTCACAGCAATACAGAAAGTTCAAATCTACTTGACGAACGAAACACCGGCAGTAAAAATGTGATTATTTATTCATTCTTGTTGACATTATGGATGAATCCATGTAGAACGTGCGCTGATCTGGTCCTTCTCTGTGCTCTCCCCCACATACCCAACCGTGCATAAGTCCCACCGGGTAACCTCATCGGTTGAATTTATTTTTTTATTCCTGTCTTATGCATGAAATATGTGCTAGTGAAAAATTAGCCTTACAAACAGAGGCTTCAAATTGGGACGAGGTCGAAATACGCTATAGATTCAGCTGGGTCTCAGGTATCAAAAAAAGTTTCATATAATTCAGTAGTTCATTGCATTTTGTTCCTTTAATTTTACTTATTTTTACATTGGCAGACTGGTCACAGGTAACAACCACCTCTGGCACAATCATATAACCCTTCAGTCCCAAAATAGCATAGACATCAACAGCATGAACGCCAATAACATGAACGACAGCATTACGATCAGCTTAGCCAATGCTGAGCGTCTATACAGACAGTACACAAGCTACTATCCCCGTCGCAGAATTCCTGCGCTGGTGGAACTAGACTCTAACTTTCTTGCCAATGACATCCTTGACAGATTAGCACTGCAATCCCTTGAAGGACCAGCAACACTTGGTATATATCATGCTTTCACTGGTATATATGCCGAAATTGCAGCTAGGTTGGCAACGACTGCAGAGAAACATGAGAGTATCTTCAGTGCTTCGAACACAGAGAGAATTACGGCTATCAAGGGCTCTTTGGTCCTCTCAGCCCTATCCAAGGTGACAGGCATATGTGACGATATTGGACTGGTAATTGAAAGCTTTTTGAAAAGGCATGATTTCTTCGTTCAGTTAGAACAGCACTTAAAACAGACTTCACAATCAAAAGATACCATGACATTCATTACAGATGACGAACTACAAAACATACTACTTTCATTCCATAGATTCCTCACGGCAGATATCGGCAAGTACTCTTCGTTTACAAACATCACAGTCCTATACGCTTTGATGTGTAACAGTTCTGTTTCACAAGTGAACAAGTTTCTGTCCATCCAAATCCTTTCTCGATTATGCAGCTTTTCAGAGAAGGTGAGACATTCCCTCGAGGCACTTTACGTAGACACAGAGAAAAGCCTATTGGGTAATTACGAAGGCGATGAGGGAGTAGACTTTCGCTTTTTAGAGTTATTGGAAAGCAAAAGAATTTCAAACTACGCCCATTTAGAACAGCAAAAATCACAGATTACACCGCATTGTGATGCTCCTACGTTCACGGTTATCTCTTCCATTCTGTCTCCCGGCATTGTTTCCATATGTGGTGTTCTTGTGGCCAAGCTGCCATCGGATATCAACAACAGCCTTCCCACCAGCTCTGGTAGCCTAGAACCTCAAGCACCACCTGCAAATAATTTCATTCCAATTCCTAAATGTGTTGATTCACTGGTATCTCTGGCTAGGTCTATCAGGAAAAACACCCCTGTAATGCTCATTGGCAAGTCAGGATCTGGAAAAACCTTCCTTATCAATGAAATGGCAAAAATGATGCAACTGGATCTGGCAAAGGACATTATCAGGATACATCTTAACCAGCAAACAGACTCTAAACTGCTTCTTGGAACCTACAGTAGTGGAGTGGAGCCAGGAAACTTTGTATGGAAACATGGCGTGCTCACAAGGGCAGTACAAGAGGGAAAGTGGATCCTGATTGAAGACATAGATAAGGCACCAACTGAAATTTTGTCCATTCTCCTGACTCTTTTGGAGAAGCGTGAACTGACTATACCATCACGAGGAGAAGTAATCAAGGCTGCTAATGGTTTTCAGCTGATCTCCACAGTTACACTGGCCGATAACGTGGGAAACGATGGATCTAGCGAGTTCAGCAATGCCGGAAAGGGCAACGGTACAGATGCTTCTCAAATCCTCCCAGATGTGATTGGAGCCCGCCTGTGGGACTCAGTACTGCTGTCAGACCTTGCTGTTGATGACTTCAAGATCATCCTGAATACAAAATTTCCTCTTGTGCAGAGTCTTATCCCTCTCTTTGTCAACGCATTTCTAAAGGTTAAACAAATATTTGGCACCAGAAAGTTCATATCTTTAAACAAGGGCTCACAGCCTCGTGTGATATCCATTAAGGATCTCATCAAATTGTGCAAGAGGACAAACCGCTTCCTCACAGAGAACAATGTGACTTCATCCACTCAACTAATGGATACCTCATTTTATACCGTTCTGTTCAGAGAGGCTGTAGATTGTTTTACAAGCAGTGTGCCTACTAGGGCTGCAGCTGAGTTGTTGATCAGAGAGATTGGTCATTGCTTAGAGATCCCTTCATCCAGGATCACATTTGAGATTGAGCAACCCGAAGTGCCAACTCTAACCGAAGCAAGCAGTCAAGTCAATGTGGGAAGAGTTACTCTGCATAGGAATAACAGCTCATCTTTAAAATCATCCTCTTCATTGAGAAACGGTGCTGTAGCATCATCATCGTTTGCTATGACCAACCACTCTCTGCGTCTCATGGAGCAGATTGCAGTTGGAGTGGCTCAGTGTGAGCCTCTTCTATTGGTGGGCGAAACAGGTACCGGTAAGACCACTGTTGTTCAGAACGTGGCCAGAATGCTCAACAAGAAGCTATTGGTAATTAACGTGTCTCAGCAGACTGAAGTTGGAGATCTTCTCGGTGGATATAAGCCTGTCACTGCTAAGACTGTTGCTCTCCCAATCCAAGAAGGATTTGAGACCCTCTTTGGTGACACATTTTCAGCAAAGAGAAATGAAAAGTTCTCTGTGTTACTTAATAAATGCTTTGCAAAGGGTCAATGGAAAAATGTGATAAAATTATGGAGAGAAGCTTATAAAATGGCTACCAAGGTTTGTGGTGAGATTCAGCAGGAAGATACTGATAGTGGGGACAACAAAAATGAAGAAGCCACCGACGAACCAACTGGTACTACGGTGAATGCTGACGGTAATTCTAATCAACCTCCAAGCAAACGTCGCAAACTAAATGTACCAAAGACTCACCTCATGCCCAAATGGAACGACTTCCTATCCACAATCACAACATTTGAGAAGCAACTGCCTTCCGTCGAGAATTCGTTTGTTTTTCAATTTGTTGAGGGCTCGCTGGTCCATGCTGTTAGAAACGGTGATTGGCTTCTTCTTGATGAGATCAACCTGGCATCCCCTGAGACTCTGGAGAGTATTTCTGACCTTTTGAGCGAGGAGATGACACAGAGAAATGTTTTGCTAACTGAAAAAGGAGATATTGAAAGTGTTCGTGCAGGTGATGAATTCCGCATTTTTGGATGTATGAATCCATCTACAGACGTGGGAAAGAGAGAACTACCCAACGGCCTGAGGATGCGTTTCACTGAGGTGTATGTGCACCCTCCAGATAGAGAGATGTCAGACTTGCTCTTGATCATCGATAAGTACATAGGTGCTATAAGTCTGTCTGACAATCATGTGGGAAATGATGTAGCACGTCTATATCTTGAAGCCAAACGGTTAGCTGAAGAGAATGCGATTGTCGATGGTACCAACCAGAAACCACATTTTTCAGTTAGGACTTTGACACGTACTCTCATTTACTCGCGGGACATTGTATCAACATATGGTCTCAGACGTTCTCTCTATGAAGGCTTCTGTATGTCTTTTCTCACACTCCTAGATGAGAAGAGTGAAAAGGTATTGGAACCCGTCATTTACAGCCATACAGTGGGAGGCCTTAAAAATGCTCGCTCTGCTCTAGCTGTAATTCCACATAACCCTGCAAGGGGTCGCTCTGACATCGACCCAGAACACCCTCCATATATCCAATTCAAGCACTTTTGGATCAAAACTGGTCCTTCCCCCATAATCCCCCAGCCTTTCTACATCATGACTCCCTTTGTGGAGAAGAACATGATGAACCTTGTGAGGGCTGTCACTGGTAGAAGATTTCCTGTGTTGATCCAGGGTCCAACATCTAGTGGTAAGACATCTATGATCAAGTACCTGGCTAACATCACAGGTCATCACTTTGTGAGAATCAATAATCACGAGCACACTGACCTCCAAGAGTATTTGGGATCGTACATATCTGATCCACAGACCGGAAAGCTCGTTTTCAAAGAAGGTGCATTGGTAACCGCTCTCAGACAGGGTCACTGGATTGTGTTGGATGAGTTGAACTTGGCTCCTACTGATGTTTTAGAGGCGCTCAACAGACTCTTGGATGATAACAGGGAGCTATTCATTCCTGAAACTCAGGAGTTTGTGAAACCTCATCCTGATTTCCTGTTGTTTGCTACGCAGAATCCACCTGGTTTATATGGTGGAAGAAAACAACTTTCAAGGGCCTTCCGGAATAGATTCCTCGAGCTCCATTTTGATGATATTCCACAGGATGAGCTTGAGACAATTCTCAAGGGAAGATGTCAGATAGCTCCTTCCTATGCTAAGAGAATTGTGGAAGTGTACAAAGAGCTATCTGTTCAAAGACAGTCTACCCGCTTATTCGAGCAGAAGAACTCCTTTGCTACACTTAGAGATCTTTTTAGGTGGGCAATGAGAGACGCAGTAGGATATGAGGAATTAGCTGCCAATGGATACATGCTTCTGGGAGAAAGAGTCAGACAAAAAGAAGAAAAGAAAGTGGTGAAGGAAGCACTGGAGAAGGTGATGAGAGTCAAGCTTGATATGGAGTCTTGGTATCAAAGACTCGAAACAGAACTGAGTTGGCTCATTTCGAGTTCCTCTGTCGAGAATTCTTCTGATGTAGGAGAGGGAATTGTCTGGACTAAGGCCATGCGCAGACTAGCAGTACTTGTAAGCACAGCTGTTAAGTACAACGAGCCTTTGTTGCTTGTGGGTGAAACTGGATGTGGAAAGACAACCATCTGTCAACTGATTGCCGAGCGCAGCAGTAAACAGTTAATTACCGTTAACGCCCATCAAAACACCGAGACAGGAGACATTTTGGGTGCACAAAGGCCAAACAGAAACAGATCCGAAATTCAAGATGAGTTGAAGAACTCCATCAAGACAGCCTTGTTGGAAGTTTGTGAAGGTGAGAAGAGTACTATTGAGAATGAAGAGAATGTAGACTCTTTGATATCTTTATTTGATTCACACAAGATTTCTATGCCTGAGTCGACCGTTGACTCTATCTCTTCTGCTATCAATTCTCTCACCTCTCTTTTCCAATGGGTTGATGGTCCACTTGTGTCAGCTCTCAAGACAGGAAACTACTTCCTCCTCGATGAAATTTCCCTTGCAGATGACTCTGTCCTTGAAAGACTCAACTCTGTACTCGAAGTTGAACGGAGCCTGTTTCTTGCAGAACAAGGTACCCTTGATGCTACTGTTACTGCTCATAAGGATTTTACGTTCTTTGCAACTATGAACCCAGGAGGTGATTATGGTAAGAAGGAATTATCACCTGCTTTGAGAAACCGTTTCACTGAAATATGGGTACCTTCAATGGACGACTTTGATGATGTGAGACAAGTTGTCAACAGCCGCCTTGGTGACAATTTCAAAACTTTCACCGAGGCTGTTGTGCGTTTCTCTGAGTGGTATGGTATCAAATTCGGAAATGGAACATCATCAGGTGGAGTTATCTCTTTGAGAGATGTTCTGGCCTGGGTTGAGTTTATAAACAAATGTGCTCCTATTGGAGATGCCTCTGGTGGAATCAATGGCAACATGGTCAATGATGATGTTCTTCCATTGGTCTACCTTATTCACGGTGCACTGATGGTATTTATCGACTGTCTCGGAACAAACAACACTGCTGCCTTATCCGAAACTCCATCACGTCTCGAAGTTGTCAAGCGCGAATGTATCAGTCAACTGGAGAAGTTTTCCGGCTTTCCCTTGTTCCCCATTTATGAATCTACCATTGATGTGGAACCTTCTGCAGGGGGCTTACGTATAGGTTTCTTTGAGATTTCCCTCAGAGACAGCTCGTACCCAGAATCAGTGGCCACTCCATTTAACCTGAGTTCCCCCACAACTGCCATCAATGCTATGAAGGTCATTCGTGCCCTTCAATTGAACAAACCTGTTCTGCTTGAAGGTAGTCCGGGTGTCGGTAAAACATCTCTTGTCTCAGCCCTTGCTTCTGCCACCAGGACCCCTCTAACCAGAATCAATCTGTCAGAGCAGACCGACCTGGTGGATCTGTTTGGGTCTGATCTTCCCTCGGAGAGTGGGAAATCTGGAGAATTTGAATGGAGAGATGCCCCTTTTCTGCGTGCTATGAAGAGGGGAGAGTGGGTGCTGTTAGATGAAATGAACTTGGCGTCACAATCTATTCTCGAGGGTCTTAATGCCTGTCTTGATCACAGAGGAGAGGCTTACATCCCTGAACTTGGACGCAAGTTTTCGCGCCACCCAGATTTCAAGGTATTCGCTGCACAGAATCCTCAATATCAGGGAGGTGGCAGAAAAGGTCTTCCCAAGTCTTTTGTGAACCGTTTCAACGTGGTGTATGTTGATATCCTGAAGCCAGAGGACTTGTTTCTCATTGCTTCTCATCTGTTCCCAAAAGTTGAGGGATCTCTCATCACAAAAATGATCAAGTTTGTAGCAACACTCGAAGAACAAATTGTGAGAGACCACAAATGGGGATCAAGTGGAGCACCCTGGGAGTTCAATCTGAGAGATACTCTCAGGTGGCTTGAACTGGTTAGCAGGGATGACCGTCGCGGGGCCGAACTATACGCCGAGTCAATCTTTGTAGGCAGGTTCCGTAATGAATCCGATAGAAGGATCTCACGCGAGGTGTTCAAATCCATTTTTGGAGATGATGCTCAAATCCCAGATACATCTTCAACTGGTCGTTTCATCATTAGCGAGACTGACATTGAGGTTGATGGAGAGTCTACTTCGCGAAATGAGCCCATTCAAGAAATTGTTGCCACTCCAACACCAAACACCCGCACTACTAAACTCCTTCCACTTCAATGTAACTTGCAACCTATCCAGTCAATCATATCATGTGTCAACATGCGCTGGCCAGTAATTGTCACGGGACCATCAGGAAGTGGTAAGACCGGTTTGGTTCGATTTGCGGCTTCAAGTGTAGGGGCTCATCTTGTTGAGTTTTCCATGAACAGCGATGTCGACAGTATGGATCTACTTGGAGGATACGAACAAACTGATGTAGTCAGACATGTGTCTGGTCTCCTGAATAGCGCCGAGGTAATTAGCAACAAATGGCTTGCTGAATCACTTCCAAGTCATAGTAGCAACAGTGTCTTCATCATTTATTTGTTAGAGCTTCTTGAGTTTGTTAGAAAAGCAGAAAGATCGTATGACAGTTTGCTCGTGTTAAAGGGACACCTTGAAAGGCTGATAGGAGAATATGAAGCCAATTACGATTATAATAAGTCCCGTTCCACAACTCTTTCTGATTTGCTTCAGAGGACTACAACCTTGCTCACAACCGCTTCCTCCAAAAATGCCCTGAACTTTCAGTGGTTTGATGGAATTCTTCTGGAGGCTGTTGAGAAGGGTAGTTGGTTACTACTGGATAATGCCAACCTCTGTAGTCCCTCTGTCCTGGACAGACTAAATTCCCTATTGGAATTCAATGGCTCACTGATCGTCAACGAGTGCTCTCTGGAGGACGGCTCACCACGTGTAGTTAATCCTCACGAGAATTTCAGACTGTTCTTAACCGTCGACCCAAGATACGGTGAACTGTCGCGTGCAATGCGTAACAGAGCTATTGAGGTTTTTGTATCTCATATTGATGAGCGTGCTTCCAAGTTTGACAAACTACTTTTAGGAACAGCCACTGAGGTATTATCTCCTGTTAAATCTGAAATGAGCATAGTAGATCTGACTCTTGAGGATGATAACCCAGACTCTATTGCGACTCGTATACCACCAGTTGCTGCTTTCTATGGTATTTCTGATGCTACACAGAGAAACCTGGCTCAAATACTTGACATCGTTACGGTGTACACTGCAAATAATGAACAAAGATCAAGTGCGGACAAGCAAGATCTCTCACGTTACTCTACCGGAGCTCTGATGAGTGTCCTTTCGCTGATATCTCTCCAACAATTTGAGGCCTTCAGCACACACTTAGGCTCCTCTTGTGAATACGACATTGTTTCAAAGACTTTTGCAGATGATATTTTGCGGGCCCTCACATTTGCCGCAAAGACTGGTTTCTTTTCCTCGGTGAGTGAGTACCTAGGTAGCCAAGTGTATGTGCCTGTCCTAGAGGATCGCCCTAACAAGCTCTCTCCATGCACTACTTCTGCGTTTCAGGTTCTCATGGGATCTGTCTATTTTTCTAACTTCTTTGACAAGCTTGTTGGTCGTTCACTTACTGCTTCAGTCCAAGACTTGTCCTACTTAGAGAAGTCTTGCGCAATAGCCCATAACAGACAGTTCCTTGGGAGTAACATTAAACTTTCTGTATACACACTTACACGCTCTATCCAAGAGTTTATTGTGAACACCTTTGCTGAGGGGACTGAAGCACCTTCATCGAGCGCTAGTTCGGCTGTCTTACATGAATTGTTTCGCTTGCAACTTCTCCTGGGAAACTTCATCGATGATTGTAGTTCTCAGAATGACGCCAAGTCAAGGGTTTATCAGCAGTTGGTTTCTGAATGGTTGGCTGTACATGTTGAGAAGACCGAATTGTCTGAGAGTGCCCAACAACTTATTGGAGCACTTGCTTCGTTCTCACAGGTGCTTGCTCTTCGTTCGGGATTTGCCATGGATTCTATGTGGGAGAGTTACAAACTGTTATACCCATCAAATGAAACCCAATGGGGTCATATGCTGCAGATGAAACTCTTGAGTCAGGATATTGATCAGGCTTCTCTGGAACTTTTCCCAGAGAGTGATTCAGTCATCAGTGATCTCAGAGAGACTGTGGTTTCGTTGTATGACGAGATGAGAGAGTCTGAATCAAGCGGTTCCTCAGAGTTTGAGACCCTTGCTAAGCAGATTTCTACACATCTCAAGCATCTCAGAGGCGTATCTGAAGGGTTCTTGAGAAAGAGAATTCATGCATATACCTATGAGTTTAATCTCATCCTTAATTTTGTGGATACCAGCTTTGCTCTTAGTGCAGGATTCCCCAAATCTCAGATGCTCCCACTGTGGCATAGAGCAGGTAGGGATACCTTGCAGCTTTCAAAGTTCAACACAGAAGCAGAGGCTGAGCCATTCAAGCCGTACCCTCGTATCCTGGACTCGTTGTGGAAGGATGATGATTCATTTGTAGGTGGATTATTCGACGATTCCTTGCTCGAAAGAACAATTGCTGCCACTAGCAATCTCCACAAAGTTTCAGGTGGCTACATTTCTCAGTCACTTGATGACCTGAGACTTTTGTCGAAGACCTTGATCACTCAGTCAGAAAATATCACTAATCCACAATATATTGTGTTCCATAGACTGCTTATCTCCTGGATCAGGCATGTTATGTCCACACTTGGCCCCTTATTCACTGAGATGGAGAGAGATGCAATTTTGGAAACGCTTGACCAAATCATAAGCGACGGTGGCTCGCTTGCACAAGAGTTCATACTGGTGGATCTAACATCTAAGTTTGCTAACTGCAGCGACTCGAATATCGGCTCAACTTTAACTCGTTTCTTCATTCCGTCTATTCTCCAGTGCTGTGAGATAAATGGCCATGCCTCTCTCGGAAAAGCATGGGTATTCTTTGCATTTGGATTAATTCGGTTGTTTGCTCCTTCATCTTCGCATGATCCAGCCATCAGAGATCACGTTCTCTACAACTGGAAACTTCAATTTCACAACTCTGTGAGGGAGATCCACGACACATTGAATGTCGCCACTCAAGTAATGGGAGGTAGCCCTCCGACAGGCGGAGAAGATGGGTTAATTGCAGCCGATATCAGTCTGGCAACTAAGCCACGCGTATTCCGTCCTACTACAGCTATTGATCAGTTGTTTGAGGAGTGGAATTCATTCCTTGATTCCTCTGTCACAGAAGAGAGAATTTTCGCATTGGCTGAAGGGATTGAAAATGGTACTGTTGTTGCAGGAACTGTAGAAAACTGGCAGAAGAATGCTCAGAGGTTCTTGGAACGTATTTCTGTTAACTTCCCTTACTATGCGGATCTGAACGATATCTTGAGAGGTCAAGTTCTGGCTATGAGGCTCGGTTTTGACCTTATGAAGATAGGTAAAACGTATGCCCCGGCAGACGACGATAATACTGTTATTACAGTTACGGACGTCTCTGTTTGTGACCCTATAACTTTATCCTCTTCTGCCAGCATGAAGCATGTATTCTCACAACTGCATCATCTTTGTGAATTATCGCCTGCGAATTCAACAAACGTGGACATCGTTTACGTATTCTTTGTGACTGTTTGTTCAATCTACAAAAGTGTGCCTATGTCATCCGCAGAAGTACAGGACACTACATCGGAGATTTTGGAAACATCGCTCTTGTCCTTATACAGAAGATGGACTCTTAGACGTTTGAGAACACAGGAACAAGAGTCCATGCAACAGGGTGTGTTCAAGTATGTGGATCCAATGTTTGACGCCGATGCAGAGTTTATGAGAATGTTCCCTGACTACGAAGGAGATATCACAGAATCAGATGGGGAGAAGTTTCCTTCATCTGATATCAGCGAAGAGATTCAACACACATTAGTGGATGCATACATGAAAAGCTTTGCAGACAAAGAAAACACGGATAGAGATGACGAAATGCCGGCCATCGTGACTCTAAGTGACCTAGCAACAGAGTCTGTCAAGATCCTTAAAACTTCTTCTACCCCAGGTGTTTCACCTGTCAGTAAGGAATCTCTTCTCACATATGTTGCCACTCGTTTGTTCACCACGATGGAAGCATTCTCTATAAACAAATCCTCACCATCTGATGAACAATCCAATTTCTATATAGGCCATTCACCATCGGAGACACGTTTTGCTGATAATATGATCGAGTCTCTTCAGTTTGCTGTACAGGAACTGAGGGCTCAGTGGCCCGAACATGCCACCCTCATCAATTTGTTCAGAGTATGTGATGAGTTTCTTGCATACCCAATTCGTACCCCCATTGCTAGGCTTCTCCAGAAAGTGGAGCAGATTCACCTGTTTGTTAACGAATGGGAGAAATATGCCTCAAAGGCTGTGAGTCTTTCAAAACACTATGACTCATTAACTAGTTTGGTTGTTCGCTGGAGGAAACTTGAACTCAGCTCTTGGGGAAGATTGTTTCAGAATGAAGAGCAGGAAGTGAAGAAGAGTATTGGCAAATGGTGGTTCCATCTGTACGAGACAATTATCGTGGCCAATACAGAAGAGAGCAATGATGGAGACGAAACCTTAATCACAAAGATTGTGTCTGCGGTAAGTCTGTTCCTTAGTCAAGCAAGTTATGGTGACTTCCAGTACAGAATTGACTTGACTGAAGCTTTCGCAAGACATTCCCTTTCGCTGAAAACTTATGAGGGTGAAGCTACTTGCAATGCTCTGTATAATCTGGTTACCTTCTACAGACAGTTCATCCCTCAAATTGAAGATAGGATTGCATCAAAGAGAACGCAGTTGAGCAAGGATATCAATGAAGTGATCTTGCTGGCATCCTGGAAAGATGTTAACATCGACGCCTTAAAGCAGAGTGCCCGTAAGTCACACCATAACCTTTTCAAGATTATCAGAAAGTACAGAGCACTTCTTCATGAAGCCGTTATGCCATTAATAGAGGGTGGATTGGAAAACCAATGGAAATCTCCATCCCAAAGAATGCTAGACATGACTATACAGAGCATGGTTTCCAACGATTACCGTGCTACCGCTATTCCGTCTGGTGAAGAGTTTTCTTCCCTTATCGCCCACTGTGGTGAAATTTCGTCATTCAACGAAAGACCACAACGTCTTCGCAATCTTGCTCTCACTACCAAGAATCTCACCTATTACCTCGAGGAGGTCCTATTCCAGGATGAGATTCCAGATTTTGCAGAATTTGCCAGCGAGATTTGTGCAAATGCGGCTTCTCTTAAAAGTGAAACACCAAAGATTCTTAACGAGGACACCAAAAAGGTTATCGGCGCGCTCAAGTCCCAAAAACGTAAGCTACTCAGTGACACACTGAAGGAGTTGAAGAGAATAGGGTTGAAAATGAAGATGACATCGGAAGTGGTTGAATCTCAGAATACCGTGAATATGTTGCTTGCCAAAACGGAAGCGCTGAATGGTACTCCTGCACATGCAAATGATACTCCTTTCTTCAGACTCATTGATCTCTTCCCTAGACTCAGGGCGGCTTGTAACTCCCCAGCAGAGGGTATACCTCCAACTGATCTTCAAAAGGGTCTGGCTGCAGCTGAGAACATTTTACACATGCTGACTTCCCTGAGGACTCCTATGGTAAGGCTGTCAAAAGCCGGCATTAAAGTAGAACTCTTGCTGTCCGAGATGAGAAGAGCGGTGCCACCGTCTGGACGCCAGCCTCCACCACAATTCTGTGCAGCATCTACCGCTCAGACTGTAAAGAGGGGACTAATGTCCATTAACGATTTTGTCTTCTGGGGTACCAATATCGCCGATCTTGTTGTGATGTCACTGAAATCTTCTAGCTACATTCTTGGAAACCACTATAGTGCAACCGTATTTTCTAGTTTCAAGGGTCATCTGCAAGAATTGGCCACCAGAGATGGTAACATCGTTGTCACTGTGCCCGACTTGGAATTTTTGATCGACCTGAACAAGTATTTGGATGGTTTTATCATTGAGGTGCAGAATTGGCAGTTACTCAACAAAGAAGTTTCTTTTGTAGGCGCCACATTACTGTCCTGGATCGAGCAAGCTAGAGGGAACATATCTGTGAGTGTAGAACACACTTCGCCACAAGGTGATGAAGTTTCTTCACTAAGTGAAATCGATGTGAAGTTCCGTGCTCTTTCCAATGCTATATTGGTGAGCACACAAAAGCTTATTCTCGAAGCCAAAGAAGTGGAGGATAACAAAGCAGCTGTTTCAGATGAAGGGGAAGCTGATAGCAGCTTTGAAACACCTGATAACTGGCTTTCTAGTACTCACAAGAAGCTGATTCGGTCATTCCGTTTCACCTATCCGGAACAGATTGTCTCTCTCTTCGAGGATTGTCTCTCTTCTCTCTCGACTCTCAACCAAACTTCTCAGACTTCGTCATTGTGTTCTGCACTATGTGCTATATCCCTTCCATTGGTTGAGCACTATAGGAATCTCATCCGTGTCCTTGAAAGGAAGATGTTCTCTCATTACTACAGAACATCCTGCGGAGGAGTGTCTCTCTCTCTCTTACTTCATTCGCTTGCCAGTTCTGGTTTCTGCGACCCCCAGGCTCCACAAGACCAAAAGTCACAGGACAAAAATCTTCATGACGGAACCGGTCTTGGGGATGGTGAGGGTGCAACCACAAACAATGATGATGTCAATGAAGAAGACTTCGACGAAGACAACTTTGAAAAGGGAAAGAAGGATGATGACCAAAAGGATGATAACAACGATGAGGAAGGAGAGGACAATGCCATTGAAGCTAAGGGTGACATTGATGGTGATAACGAAAGTGTCGATGGTGACGAAAAAGATGATGATGTGGAGGAGGAAGATAATGACCAAGAAGACTTGGACGAAGAGATTGACGACATAGATGATCTTGACCCCAATGCAGTGGATGAGAAGATGTGGGATGAGGATGCTAAAGAGAGTGCTAAGGAGAAGGAGTCTGAGAATGCCAACGGCAAAACAGATGAAAACGATATGGTTGGCAACGAAGATGATGCCACAAATGAAGGTGACAATGAAGGAAAGGATGGTGAAGGTGAAATGGAGGAACAGAAGGAACAGAAGAAAGAAGATGAGAAAAATGAAGAAGGGAAAGATGAGAATGGAGAGAAGGATAACATAGAAGAGAAGGATGGAGAAGAAGGGGATGAAGAAGAGGATGTTGGATTTCAAGAAGATGACGTAAAGAATGACGAGGAAAATGCGGAAAAAATAGATGACTTTGTCAATCAGGACGAAGCCCTTGAACTCCCAGATGATATCAACCTTGATGAGGAAGATGTTGATGAAGAGGAGAAAGCAGGTGATGATGCAATGGATGAGTTTATGGGTGGTGATGATGAGGAAGAGGCAGAAGAGGAAGAAGCCAAAGAGGATTGTGTTAATGCCATGAACGAAGATGAGGCGATGAACGAAGACGACGCTGAAGAAGATGACGCAGAGGGTAACAGCGCGGATGAAGCTGGCGAAGATGCCGAAGCCGAAGATGAAGAAGAAGTGGCTGAAGGTGAGAATGTGGGTGAGATGGATGATAACGAAGAGCAACTGGACAACCCAGATGATGCTCAGGAACCCTCCACCAACGAAATTGTTGACAAAGAAGACCAGCCCAAGCAAGAAGACAGTGGTGAGATGGCTCTAGATGCATTAACAGAAGATGCTGGATCCAATCCTGATAACGAAGACGCTTCTGCTCAGCAAGCATCCGGCATGGAAGCGGTAGGTGCCGATATCCAGGCTAATGAAGAGAGCACCGACCTTGGTGCTCGCGATGGAGATACTGAGGTTAAACAGGAGGAGACCGATGAATCCTCTGAGATGCCCCAGGAAGGAGAATCGCGTGACAAATCTAGAGATGAAGCCCGTGACTCTCTTAAACAGTTGGGTGATTCTCTGAAGGAGTTCCACAGGAGAAGGCAGGAGATAAAGGCTGCCGATAAGACTGATCAAACCAAGGATGAGGAAAAACTTGAAGTGTCAGACGGGCCAGAGGATGAGGAGCGTGGTTCTAAACCAGATGCCTTCCAACATCTCGGTGAAACAGCTCAAGATTCCGAAACCCAGGCCCTGGGTGCTGCCAGCAGAGAGGAGGTTGGTGATTTCAACGAAGATATGGCCATTGAAGATGAAGATGAAGATAACCAACATCCACAAGAAAAACAGGAGCAAGAAACTGAAGAAGGGGTAGTAGATGAGGATAAGATGGATATCGACGAAGAAGAGAACAGCGAAGCTAATGAACAAACTGACTTCAACGGAGAGTCCAAGGCTGGTGAGGCAGTTGCAACTAAGGATGATGAAGAGACCAACGACCCAACTGAGGGGGCACAAAGAGAGGATGAACTCAAAGAAGAAGAAGAAGAGGCTCACAGCGAATCTGATGAGGATAACGAATCAGAACTCGAAGAAGACGAGGAAGATGTAGGTGCTGATGATAGAGATCAACCGCCGTTGGACATCGACGCTGCTCGTGAGCAGTGGAATCGTAGCGATATAGCTACGAGAGAGCTGACTGCCACTTTATGTGAGCAACTGCGTCTAATCCTTGAGCCTACTTTAGCCACGAAGTTAAAAGGAGACTACAAAACAGGAAAGAGGCTGAACATGAAACGAATCATTCCATACATTGCTTCAGATTTCCGCAAGGATAAGATCTGGCTGAGAAGAACCAAGCCAAGTAAGAGACAGTACCAGATCATGATTGCAGTTGATGATTCCAAGTCAATGGCAGAGGGTGGAGTTAGTGAATTGGCCCTGAACAGTATTGCTCTTGTGGCTAAGGCTCTTACCCAGCTTGAGTCTGGTGGAGTTTGTATTACGAGATTTGGTTCCGACACCGCCGTTGTCCATCCCTTTGAGAAGCCATTCACCTCTGAGTCTGGTGTACATGTTTTCCAACAGTTTGACTTCCAGCAACAACGTACGGATGTAAAAGACCTTGTTGGGCGTGCTTTACATATATTTGACGAGGCGCGTTCTCTGGAAGGATCAGACCTGTGGCAGTTGCAGATAATTGTCAGTGATGGTGTCTGCGAGGACCATGCTACACTACAGAGGCTTGTGAGACAAGCAAGAGAGCAGAAGGTGATGGTTGTTTTTGTGGTGATTGATGGAATGAACTCCAACGAGTCGATCATGGATATGTCACAAGTGAGATATGAAGACGATGGAAGAGGAGGCTCTGCATTGAAGGTGGACAAATATTTGGACACTTTTCCCTTTGAATATTACGTTGTCGTCAAGGATATCAGGGAGTTGCCGGGAATGTTAAGTCTTGTGCTGAGACAATATTTCTTGGAGCTGGTTGGGAATCAATGAGATGATGATCATGGCAGAGTAAGTGAGGGCCCATGATCATGCGCATACTTTTTTTTTTATTTTTTTTTATTTCATTTACTACATTTATTACGACTGCATATGAAAATATAATTTTCACATTTTACTTTTGTTATAACAATCTTTTTGGTCTCAGTAGCGTTAACTGTGGCAAGGCGGAGGCAGAGGCAGAGGCAGAGGCTACTGGTAGGTAGGCTGGCATTCAGGACCACCGGAGCACAACGCTTACTTGGCTTCCACATTACATGCAGACCCAATGGATCTGAAATGTTTAAATTGCTCATTTGCTCGCCGTTTGAGAGCTTTTTCTCACCAAAACCCGACATGTTCCGTTCGAGACATAGATAACCTACAGGGTATGGGAGAGCACCAATCCCTCATTGGTCCTTTGAGATTGGTCCCACTATTGCATGCATACTCCATCTGGTTAATATTACGTAGCTGGTGTGAGGATGAGCTGCCGTTCGCACGGCTGTAAAATCGGTCCCCGGAGGTGACGCGAACACGCCTGTCTTCTCAGCCTCCTTCTATGCAGGAATAAAAAAATATGTAGAAGGCTGCGCTGATCTGAGCTGGCCCTTGTACGATCTTGGGGAACACAGGAGTGATATTTATAGAGTCTGGGCTTCTACCGATGCAGAAAAACAGGGGGTAATAGATCAGTGGGCTTTCGGGTTATATTTAAATACTGGTTTTCCGCTCAGTTCATTCCATTCCGTTAGATCGCATCGGTTTGTTCTACATAGGACCTGTACTGCCACGTACCCACGGAGCTACGTTAAGCAGAATCCTTTGAACGGGCTCAAGGAATAAAGTCTTCCTTAAGTCACACATCTATCATGACATATAGATGCACTGTCTCTGACCAACAGGGGCCCTTGGAGGTTCTTGACAATGTGTGGTCGAGACAGCCGTTACAAAGACAACCCACCAGAAGCAGCAATGTATGGGTTAATGACGATGCTGACGATCCCCAGGGTATGGATTTTACTTCTGTCACCATAATGCGTGAAGACTCTAAAGAGGGGGGTAAGGGTGGAGACAAACCCAAAAGTGGGTACAAAAAGTCAATCCCTATCGCCTCGACGTTATCCTCTCCAACATACTTCATGCGGGCCCAAAATTTCCTTGCCGACAACATTTACACCGCACCGGTTTACCATGTTCTAAGGAAGTATATGACATTTGTTGGCCCTGGATTGATGGTAGCTGTGGCTTACATGGACCCAGGTAACTACGCTACCGATGTTGCAGCAGGTGCTACAAATGAGTACTCTCTACTGTTTATTGTACTCCTCTCCAATGCCATTGCTGTGTTTCTACAGAGTTTGTCAATTAAACTCGGCACTGTTACCGGGCAGGACCTGGCCAGAGCTTGCAGAGAACACCTGCCTCCTTGGCTCAATTACTGTGTTTATGCCCTTGCAGAGGCTGCTATTATCGCTACGGATATCGCAGAGGTTATTGGTTCGGCGATTGCCTTGAATATTTTGATCAAAGTCCCTCTTCCGGCCGGCGTTGCTCTAACTGTTGTGGATGTCCTGCTGGTGATGATGGCTTACAGACCTGGTTCTTCTCTCCGTTTTGTCAGAATCTTTGAATACGCCGTGTCCGCCCTTGTGTTATGTGTTGTCATCTGCTTCTGTGTTGAATTGAGTTTAGTACCAAATCTTTCGGTTGGCAGTATCTTCAGGGGCTTTATACCATCAGCACAGATGATGGCAGATGATGGTGTTTACACCGCTGCATCTATCTTAGGTGCCACGGTCATGCCCCACTCTTTGTTCTTAGGCTCTGGATTGGTTCAACCCCGTTTAAGAGAGTTCGATCTTGATAGTGGCTATATACAGTTGGCTGAAAATGAAGAGGACAACGAAGAGGCATACTATGAGTATCGCCCGTCTCTGAAGGCAATAAATTATGCGCTCACCTACTCCATTGTAGAGCTAACAATAACTTTGTTCACATTTGCTCTTTTCGTCAACTCGGCTATCTTGGTGGTAGCGGGTGCAACGTTGTACGGATCCTCAGAGGCTGCTAATGCTGACCTCTACACTATTCACTCTCTTCTCAGTACAACATTAGCACCTGTTGTTGGTACAATTTTCATGCTGGCCCTGCTTTTCTCTGGCCAGTCTGCCGGTATTGTGTGTACGATTGCTGGTCAAATAGTCTGTGAGGGCCATATCAAATGGACCATCAAGCCCTGGATAAGAAGAATCATCACTAGAGGAATCGCTATTGTTCCATGTTTGATCATCTCCACTAGCATCGGCAAAGAGGGATTATCAACCGCGCTCAATGCCAGTCAAGTGGTTCTGTCTATTTTGCTACCCTTCTTAACTGCACCTCTGATATACTTCACATGCAGCAAGAAAATCATGAGCGTGAAGTTGGGGCCCTCCGAAATAGTCAACGATGCGGACGTTGATGTTATAGCTTGTGGTGAACCGCAAGCTGATGTTCAGGAGTTGGATACTCTTTCAAGCAGCAACATACATGAAGCCTCCAACAGCGCTGATACTGTCAGTTCTGTTAGATCAGGTAGAGCTCCAGGTAGCGTTGCAGATGTCTCTTCAGATCGCTCTACTGTGCAACCCGCAGAACTTCCAAAACAGTTCAAGAATATGGCCAATAACTGGTTCACAACAATAATCGCATGCGTAATCTGGGTGTTCATCTCCCTTTTGAACATCTACGCACTGGTGCAGTTAGGTAAATCCAATTAAGATTTGGATACTGACACAGGATAGAGTTTATACATTTGCGGGTCAAACGCATAAAAATATGAGATTAGCATACATTTAATGAAATGGGACATATTGACATTAAGTAGTGTTACAAATCTAAATACACCATAAGAGATAAACCTTAGACTATCGTCGTTTTTTTGACTGTAAAGCTTGAGCCCCGTAATATGTTCCAGAAATGGCCCGCATTTCAGATTAAAGGCAGCGGCATGTCGGCACAGCACAGTCATCGTTAATGTGGGGTAAAATCGGGGGGTGCATTGGGGTGCGGCTCTCAGCCGATAACCAGAGAATTGCACAACGGTGCAGCAGGAGAGTTGATGGGGGTGAGGAGACAATCTTTATGAATCACCCCATATAACCTTAACCACAAAAGACAAATTTAAGACCTTGTTAAGACGAGTTGTGCTAGGCGTAGAGCGAGGGGTTCTGCTGACTGCCGAAAATCGAGAAAAAATTTCAAGCCAGGGACTGACAGCGTTCCTGCCATACTGCTGGCATTTTTTTGTCATGAAAAGAATATGGGGTTAGTGTCAAGAGTTTCCTTCGGTGGAACTCAATTGAGATGTCACCATCGCTCCTTGAACATGGGAAGCACTAATACCGACCTGAGGCATTTATACATATACAGAAAATACACAGCGGCCGCATCCATCCACCCATTAGCGTTGTCTCCACTATTGGGCCGTCATCAACCTTCACTATTATCCAGGCACAGCAGCCTATCAGCCAAAGTTACTGCTCAGATGCATATTAGTCGAATAAATTCGATTCACTTTTATAGTACACAGGAGATAACCGAGGAAAGCACCCTCGATACGTCCAAACATGTACCATCATCTCATTCTTCTAGAGGTTCGGTACACTTTGAGTATGCAACATCCACATATGTTCACCATGGTACTGGGCGTAATCTTCCTCTGATATCCTCCCTATCAGATCTTTCTGATGCAACAAATCTTGCCTCTTTGGTGCCAAGACGAAGGGCTCCTGGTTCATCTTCTGATACCGTTTCCATTCGGTCCGGTGATGATGCCATGATATGTTCCCCTGGTCTTCTGGCCGTGGCAGATGGCGTTTCAGACTGGGGAAAAGAGGCTGACCCTGGCCTATGGGCGAGATCATTACTGGAAACAACCAGTAGATTTCTCACTGTGAAACGAAATGAACAGGCACCATTCCCTTTACAGCTCAAAGATATCCAGCAGGTTCTGGATGATGCATTTTTGCGTACAAGTGATCTAATGGACTTTGAAGGACTGAAAGGATCATCCACTCTACTTATAGCTAATATTCTCAACCTCATAGGGCCAACAGGTACCTCTCCTGTTCTTCATATAATCAGCATTGGAGATAGCAAAATCTTTGTAATCAGGGATGGTGAGATAATTGAGACAAATGAAGAGCAGATGCTGTCACCTTTCTGCCCTCAGCAATTGGGCACAGAGAATATCTCTGTGCTGCCCTCTGAAATCGCATGGTATGATTCTGTTGAGCTGCAAGAGAATGATGTCATTGTATTATGCTCTGACGGTCTAACAGATAATCTCTGGCCTGACGAGATATTGGTGTATGTAGACAAAACAGTCTTCAGGGAGAGGAAGAGCCTGAGAGACCTCGCTAATCTCTTGTTGTACCAGGCCAAGGACAGGGCATTTGATAACTTTGCAGTAACTCCATACGTGGAAAAGGTAAACCAGCTACCTTCTAGTTCGTCAACTTTGGTAATGGGTGGAAAGATGGATGACATTAGCATTTGCGTTGCGAAGGTGGTAAAGGATTAAAGCGGTGGTGGACGAGCATATATTGGCTTAAGATTTTTATGTCTTTCTAAATTCACATCTAGACTATCTCACACGGCAGAATGCATTTGTTCTATTTAATATATAAAAATTTTATGATATTTATGTTTCACCTTTCTTTTTCTTTTAGTTGTTGACAACGGCATTGAAAACCTCTTCATAAGGAGGTGCATAGCCAGTGAAAGTCTCAAATTGTTCAACACCTTGGTTAACCAACATGTTCCTTCCCGGAATTACGTTGAAGTTATACTTCTCTTTAGCTAAATGCATGATGGGTGTGACTAAAGGACTGTAAGCTGCTTCCAAGAGAGTTGGCGTGAAGGTCAAGTGAGAATGGTCTTGGCCCAAGAAATATTCCACTTTTTCTTGGAGAGAAGAATCCAACGGCCTGTCTCCTGGGACTGTGCTCACAACCAACGATACTGGGAGAAGTCTGATACTCTCCACGGAGTCAACAATATCCACATCTATTCCAGATTTGGCAAAGTGGGTCTTGATATCCGCAAGTTTCGAAGTGGTTCTATTAATCATGTAGATTTTGGAACAACCCATCTGACTCAAAGCATAAACGGCGGCACGAGATGTTCCTCCGCCTCCTACAACTAATCCATTGATTCCCTCACTTGTGAAGATTTTGGGTACACCACTCCCGTAAAGGGATTGAGTAATTCCAATCCAGTCAGTGTTATCTCCAAAAAACTGCCTATCATATCTATTGCCACCTAGTGGGATCACAGTGTTGACAGCACCAATAATGTTCGCAGAATCGGATAACCCATTGAGGTATTGCATGATATCCGTCTTCAGTGGAATAGTGACAGCACAGCCTCCAAAGGAGTCATTCTTCATCACCTTCTCAAACACTTCGTTAGCACTGTCGCTCTCAAACTTGTCAAAGACATGGGGCAAGCCTAAATACTTATACCCGGTATTATGCAAGATCGGAGACCTAGAGTGGCCGATCGGCTTGCCTACAACATAATACCGGCTACCTTTTAAACCACCAATCGTGGTGAGGGCACTGTTGATCTGAACCACTGAAAGCTGACCTGGAGCAGATGATGAAGGGAGAAGAGAATGAGTGACAGGTGTTAAGACTGGGTTAACCACACGTGATAGTTTGCCAAGCTCACCCATATTAATGGCAACCAGTGGCAAATCGGTATGCTGTGCACGGAAAGTCTCGAGTGCAAAGTTGTCAGTGAAATCGGTGGCTGTTCCAACAAATTTCACCACATCAACCTTGAGACTGGTTGCAAGGGCATACTTGTTTTCCCACTCGGCATTATCCCACTTAAGCTTACCTGAAAAATCGTGGTGAGAGCCAATAATACGGGTGAAACGTCTGTTAGCACTGATAGAATCAACAACACCTGCAGGCAAGGTCAGTTCCAAGTCAAGATAGTCAACACCCAAGCGGAGAGCCAACTCCAGAAGTCTCTGTGCATCCTCGACATTCTCATCTGGGAACAGACCTCCTTGAGCACGTGTTCTCAAGGTGAAGATCACAGGCACAGAAGTCTTTGAGCGCAACAGCTCCACCTGCTGAGCCACAAAATGCAGATCGAATGACTGGAGATGATCCACACGTAGCTCCACAGCAGAACAAGCAGTTACAATCTGTTGCAGGTCAGCAGTTGCAACGGTGCTGAGGTCTTTGTATGTCAAGCAAACGAAAAATGATCTAGAGGAAGGAATAGAAACTGGAGTAACACCTGTGATGCCCACGATAAACCTTGAGAAAGATGACTTGAGTGTATCCAACTCGACTGCATCTGCACAGTGTGGGGAGAAAAAGAAGTAGTTTGAACACTCACTGTACCACTTTTCTCTGCGATTCCACACTTCTTTGATCTCATCAAGATATGCTGGCCTAGTAGTATCAGCACTCAGAAAGACAACAGTTTCATCTATATCCCTGTGAAGATGAAGGACAATTCCAGATCTTCCACTGTTGTCTGTCTTCATGAATTGTTTGAGCAACTCTCTGTTAGCAGCACTTTCAACAACGCCGCCCCCAGTAGAGATTACAAAACCCTCAGAATACCTAACCAGAGATGATTTCAACACCTCTTCCTCTATTCTGCGGAACTCCTCCCAACCGTTTTCCTTAATGAAGGAGCGAATATCTGTTCCAATTTGCTGCTCCAGGACGTCATCCAGATCGACGACTTTCAAGCCAACGGTTCCACCAACGATCTTACCCAGAGTAGTCTTTCCAGCTGCACGCATTCCAATGATCACGATGCTCTTGTTACCATTGGTAGCGGTGGAGTGGGAAAGAGATATAACTGGCTCATTACCAGAGATCCTGGCTCCAAACTTGGTGTACAACACATCCCACCACCCTGGCCAGGTCTTACCTGTACAAGAGCGCTCTTGGATTATCACAGGAGAAGGTGCAAGGCCAGCCAGGAGGGAGAAACTCATTGCCACACGGTGGTCATCATAAGAGTGTACACCTGAACCGCTTGGAGCCTTCAGCTTGGTATAATCAATACCTTGGATTTGGATTCCATCGGGCAGCTCCGATGCGGTGACGCCAAATTTTGCCAATTCTGTCACCATTGCAAGGATACGGTTACATTCTTTGACTCTCTGGTTGGCAATTCCAACAATACTGGTAGTCTGACCAGGATCATTGGCAATAGCAGCTACCACAGAAGCGGTCAGGAATGCATCAGTCATAGGCTCCATATCCACAAGAGGAAGAGGCTTGAGGGTACCCTTTGATGGTCCCTGAACGGTCGTAGAGGTAGCTGTCTGAGTGACAGTACAACCCATAGGACGCAGGACATCAACGGCAAAACGAGCATCTCCCTGAAGGGAAGATGTACCAATGTTGGGCACCGTACACTCAGTACCTGTTATAGCGGCAAATGCCAATGGGTAAGTTGCCGAGGATGCATCAGATTCAACCACATACTCTGGGGGGTTGACATAGTGTCCCTGAGGAATATGATAGGTGTACTCTTCAGTAGTTGACTGAGTCACATTAATTCCAAAATCTTTCATCATGGCGATGGTCATATCGACGTAGAGTTGAGAAATTGGCTTTCCCCCTACAAGTGCAAGTGTCACAGGCTCTGCAGCATATGGTGCACACATCAGGATGGAAGAGACATACTGTGAGGAGATCGTGGCAGCTAACTCGATACGGCCACCCTTCAGACCATTGCCTGCTTGAATACGTAATGGAAGAGAGCCCTGTTTGTTCAGGAATTCGATGGATGAGCCATTTGCCCTCAGAGCGTCAACCAATGGGCCTATTGGACGCTCCTGCATACGGGCATTTCCTGTCAGCACAACGTCACTGACAGTCTGGGTTGAGCCAAGAGCAGATGGTTGAACCAAGGATGCAACAGTGGTGAGAAAACGCGATGCAGTACCAGCATTGCCAAGGTAGAGTTCCTCAGAAGAAGCTTTCAAGTCACCACCATTACCGTCAATTACCACTGTATCCCCGTTATCTTCCCATGAAATGGTGGCACCCTTCAGGGCAGCAACGGCGTTGAGCATATGCTCGGTATCATCTGAGTGGAGGAGGTTCTTGATACGACACAGCCCCTTACCCAATGCAGCAAGAACGAGGGCTCTGTTGGAAATAGACTTGGATCCAGGGGGAATGACCTCTACGGACTTTGGTGGATCCACAAAAGGATGCACAATGGCTTCATCGGTAAGCACAAATCTCAAATGGTCGTCGTCAACATAGGATGCCCTGGGCTCATAGCACTCACCAATTCTCTTTAGAAGCACAACCTTCTTCTTGGATCCGTCATTTTTCTTATCAATTGCCATCTTCTTCAACAAAACATCAATCTTACAAATCTTTCCGTTAACTCTGCTTTGAAGGGTCTTGTCATTGAGAGATACGGGCAAACCATACGCACTGAGACATTTCGAGAGACGAGACACTGCGACCGGGGAGAGGATTCCGAGGTATCTTGCAAGTTCAGCCTCCTTTACAGCACCAACAGAGACACATTCACCATGGAGGATTTGAGGTGTGAGTATGGCCTCGATGGCATGTCCAATGGAATGACCGAAATTGAGAAGGTTACGCAAACCTCCCTCTCTCTCATCAGCCGAGACAACCTCAGCTTTCACTCTGATTGAGCCTAACACCAGCTTAAAGATGTGGTCTCTTAGAGACGTCAAATCAACTGAACCATCCGCATTTCTATTCCTAACAACTTGCAAAAATGTCTTTGAGTATTTTTCCAAACGGGTAAATTCAGGCTCGTCCCAGATTGCTGCAGTTTTGATCACTTCTGCCATACCATTGATGAACTCCCTTTCGGGCAAGGTTTCAAGAAAAGAGACATCCACGAAAATATACTCTGGCTGCCAAAAAGCACCAATGAAGTTCTTGCCATGAGGGGTGTCAATTGCGGTCTTTCCACCAATTGAAGAGTCAACCATGGAGAGGAGGGTTGTTGGCACCTGAACAACACGCACACCTCTCATGAAAGTAGCAGCAACGAAACCGATCATGTCACCGATGATTCCACCGCCAATAGCCACAATCATAGTGTCTCTGGTACATCCTTGGAGTAGAAGGTAGTCCTCAATAGCTGCTTTGGTGACTCTGTTCTTGTTGGCTTCACCTGGGGAAACAACATAGGTGAGCAGACGTGATTCTGGACGAAGTTCTTTCAATGTCTTGTCAAAAAGAGATACAAATGCTGCCAAGTGGCCAGCCTTCTCGATGTTGCTGTCTGTGATGAGAACATATGTGGATGAGGCAAGCGTCGATACAATGGTGGAGACTATGTGATCTTTGAAATCGTATCCAACATGAATCGACTTTTTGCCGAGAATTTCCACCTCAACAGTTTGCGTCATCTCAGACGTGCTTTATAGAGGGAATGAAATGAGTGAAGGAAAAGGCGACGCACAATCGGTCACTGGGCCGTGACAATCGATAGACTAGGTTCGTTGTCTGTTACCCCACACACAACTATGAGTACAACGTATTTTTTTCAAACACGTCTGTAGTTATGCTAATCGGTTACACAGCTACCTACAAGTATGTCATACATATATGTAAGTTGCAATCCAGCCCTAATTTATATAATTTACTCATTATTATGAGTTCTCCACCAACCGCTTCACTTAAGGTTGGCACTCCATCGCCGTAGCTCAAAGGACCCACACCAATTTTCCACCTCATCTCCCAGCAGAGTCGTTAAACCCATATGTGCAAACGGGAGGTTATGCATGCAAAGGGCTTACAGTCGCTAGGGCCAATAGGTTAGGTATTGTGAATCAAGCCTTCAGAAATGGGATTCAGCTGGATGCATCGTTGAGCCGAAGCTAAGATGGTCTGCGCACGCTCTCATCATCGGCTACAGAGTGACTCACCAGAGCGCATGCAGGAACAAGTTAGGATCAGTACGGTGAGCTTGTGTGAGAGTGCATACAACATGCACTCTCACACAAGCCAGACAGACTCGAAGGGAATTGCAATTCGATCCTTTTGCTTTGTTAATTGTAATATATATCTACGCTCAAAGATGTACTCTTGAACCTGAAAACGAACCAAAACGAACCAAACCCTATATTGAATATTGTAAACCGTAAAAACATTAAACGAGACAGAACCATATTCTTTCCAAGAAGTTTCTTGGAACAGGTTCTACCTCGGCAGCAGCTTCCTTCTCGACTCTGTCCAACCCAGTGATAACGTCAATCTCCTCAATTGGTGCGGCCCAAGTAAAATTCTTGGTCCAAAGCATGTGACCAATGTACAAAACTGCGAATATTGGCAAGGTGATGTATGCGGCCACAAAATCAGCTGCGTTCCAGTTCTCTGGGAAGAACACAGCGTACCCATTTGTCAGACAGACAACGCTGAAGAAGACCAATGCTGAATAGGAACCGATCATCTGGAGCTTTGGTCTATATGTGACTCTATCGTCCATACCATGAAACTTGAGAGCTCTTCTGAATCTCTGATACGTAATGCAGACGATAATCCAGGAAATGAAACCTGACACAGTAGAGATATTTGAAAACCATGTAAACACTTGAGAACTGGTGCTAGAGCAGTTCAAGAACGAGAGCAGGATAATACATGCAACAACGGCAAAACTGTATACGGGAACACCGTATCTGTTTGTCTTAGCAAAGATCTTTGGTGCAACACCCTTCAGTGCCATAGAGTAGAGTGTTCTCGAAGCAGCATATGCGTACGAGTTAGCAGAACTGTAAGCAGATGACAAAATACATGCATTGATAATGTGATTCAGGACCTTGATACCTGCAATCTGGATTCCAATGACGAAAGGTGATGCGGCCGCACCAGATGCACCCTGATCAATAGCATTCATCAGTCTATCGTTGTTGTAACCAACAATAACACCGATCACAAGGGATCCCATGATGTAGAAGAAGAGCAGTCTGTAGATGAATCTGTCCGTTGCTTTGGGGATACTTCTCCTTGGGTTCTTAGCCTCTGCGGCACAACTTGTCACTAATTCAGGGGACAGAATGAAAGAGAAAGCTGATTTGATAATAGCAGTCCAGCACGCAAGGAACTTTCCTGTATTACCTGAAACTATATGTTCCGCAAACGACCCAGGATCCTTCCAATAGTGGAATCCAAGAATATGGTGGTGTTGAGCAGGGGCACCTCCAAAAAATATTACTATACCCACAATTATCAGACCAATGATACAAAGGATCTTGACAGACGCGATCCAGAACTCCACCTCTCCGTAAACCTTCACAGGACAGAGGTTGAGAATCACCACGGCAACCCAAAAGATAGAGATCCAAATTGCAACATTAAGGTCAGACCAATATTGGATGACAAAGGCTGCAGCAGAAACTTCTGCGGGGGCAATGAAAGCTTGGGCATAAAAGAGATTGAAACCAGCAGCGAAAGAAAGACTCTTGTTTCCACAGTAACGATCGGACAATGCATACATTGTACATTGACCAGGAAGTGGGATATATGTCACCATTTCACCAAGTTGATTCATGATTGACCACACGAAGAATGACATCACTAAGTAAGATATAAGCAATGCGGCGGGCCCAGCAACTGCAAGCGCACCTCCTGATCCGACAAATAAACCTGTACCAATGGCTCCTCCTAGAGCAATCAACTGAATGTGTCTAGCCTTCAAGCCTCTAACGGTTTCATTCTCTCCGTACTCAATGGCCTCATTATCAGTAGAGCTGTTGGCATACGCTTCAATATCCCCGATGTCAATCACCTCCCCCGAACTAGGAGAGATTGACTTTTCGTTACTGTAGCTATGCTTCATGCCTGACATCTTGTGAATAACCGGATCCGATAGTGATCTTTTCCAAAGAGATTGTCAAGGTTAATATTTTTGGAGCTACGGGTAGGTATAAAGTGGAAACAAGGCGGCATTTATAAAACGGGTTGATTTTAGCCTACTACCAAAGGTCTTCCCCGCTTGAAGATATCAAATTTTATTTCACCTGTAGGCACACCAAATGCAATGATACATCATTGTGTGGAGAAGTGCATGGTCCCGTCCAACCAGAGTAAAACGATTGCTCCTCCGCCCCGCCGTACACGAGATATAAAGATACAGATATAATTCTCCGACACCGAGATAACCTTCCTGTTGTACCGTCATTCTCAAGCTGTTGCATTGAATAAAACTCAGCTTAACTCTATTGCCTTATGGCAAGCCCTGCACCTCGGAGCAGAGTTGTAGGCACCGGTAGCAATGCCCTGCGTTCTTGCTGCATGGGTTTATGCGGCCTTGGAAAGCAGGTCGCTTGTAGAAACCAAACTAACAGGTAGGAGACAAGAAGCAACTCAGGTTAAGCCAACATTCTCTGCTTCGATATTTCATTATAGATACTGTTCCAATACTGAAATTCTGCTGATGTGTTTCATTATTTAGCGATGTATTTATATCATTATGAAATATATCGGAATTGGATATTCAACCCATGATATGATGGGCTCTCTGCGCAAATTATTATGTCAGGCTTGAGTGGAAGCAGGTTTAGTATTCTCCACTCTGTTGGTGAACGGTTCTTTTTGTTGCAGTTGTGTATGAAGGGCCGGGCCCAAGCCTACAACAACAATATTCCCTATAGGCGAAGGTTAATTTCCGGGAAAATTAGAAGAGTTTTGACACAACTATTATACATCTCTGCAGTGTCTGCATATCGAAGGCATTAAGTGAGCCTGCTAAAAATGACTCTGCGCGTGATGCACCTTTTTTTTGACACCCATTAGCGTCGCAGAGCGCAACGCCGTTCTATGCGCATAGACGTATGCTAGCCGGGCCCTTCATGCTGCCTACCTCGCACTGCAACGACGGAGCGGTTTTCAAGGGCTAGTGTTAGCGATCACCTCGGCTAGTAACACCAGAACAAAGTTTATCAACTCCAAATGGTGAATCAAATGGAGCCTATGAAGATATGGTTACTATAGGGAACCAACTGGTGTAATTCCAAGGTTAGAAGTCTCAACTGAAACTAGAAGCAGCGAGGAGAAAACCCGCGTGATCCGTCAAATGGGTTTCTTGCTGTCCACTTTGTGGTAGTGTTGTAATTGCAAATTATTCAGTAGAGATGCTTGAGGTTACTTTTTGTTTCCATTTGTTCTGTAGTGCGGTGATACGTGCTATGTAACTTGAGTCCTTGGAAAGTCTTCTCAGCATGCGGACAATAATTCTTGGGATGTACTATCGTTGAAATTAGTAATTGAAGATTGCTTGATACCTACAGTTTACAAACTCAAGACTATCAGAGGAGAAAAATGATGGGCCAAGAAAATGGTCTTGATGAGCTATGAACTTTCAGGCAGCAAATTGACCCCTTTACTGCAAACAAGAATAGTCTGGCAGCAGCACATCGATAAATGATCCATTGTTCCGAGTCCGTTTTCTCTGCTGAGCTTGAAAGCACTACCGTGAGCATTGATATGCAGAACTGGCTCGCAATACAGTTAGTTGGTTGCCAATGCAAAGGATTTTCTCACCCAGTTTGGCAGTATTGATGGTATGGCACCCGTCTGTTGCCTGCATCTGTTATCGTACCTTGCATGCAAAAAATTGACAGTTGCATCCCCAGGATAGATGGGCCCATTCGGTATGAAGAAATCTCAGAGACTGACCCCTGGAATGCAGCGGCAGGTTAATTTGACGGCAACGATCACTAGCGGGGTGAGTAATTTTTCATTTATATATAGTGTTATGCATCAGTGCTAGCTATGCCTGGAACTGGATACTATTTTGTCTCTTGCTCTCAAACCTAAGAAAAAAACCTCTGGTTCAAATGCAATTAACATTCAGATTGGAATCACTCAGAAGGGGAATTTAATCTACTTTGTGTGCGATTCCTATAATTTGATCTGTTTCCTGAGCTGCGCCTGTGATTTTTTTGGGATCAGTTCTGAATTTATGCAGATTGTATTCTACTGGATCGTGTCTAAGAGAATCAGCAGCGAGGCACGTTACTTATTTTCTGCGAGATGATCTTAGCGGCGAGGGACATTACTGTCCTCTCCGACATCCCAGCGTACTGCTAACTGACAAGAAAGGTGGATGTGATCCCTCAGATAAGAACCCAAGCACAACTTTTTGGTATTCAAATCCCAACTGCGAGTGCTTAAATCAAGTGCAGTTGAAACCTTGGTGGTTGTATATCAGTCATCTGTCATCTGCTAGAGTAGACGGTGGTCGCATTTTCCCTAGTTGTACATGATCTGGGTTTTGAATTAATTTCCCACTTTAGGTATCTTTGACCGTACCGATCCTAACACCGCTGGCGGCTCATGTCCCGCCAGCATTCTCCATCTTTCTTCCGAATGTCTGCAGGCGATGCGATCCGTTCAAATTATTACCATATCGGGTATGATGGAGAGCGATAGCCATACCTGACATGAGAGGTTCTGCTTTCGGGTGCATTGAGCCAATACAACACCATTCATTGGGCTTATCTTCTCAAACAAAACTCTATAGACCTTGGCGGGTTGAGGTCTCAATTGGTAAGGGAGTACATATTCCATTAGTCCACTAGGCAAGTGCCAAAAATTATGGAGCAGATAGCCAGCTGTGTTTGTTAGCGACTGATTGTCCTTAGTATCTCTATGCGTATGCGTTCTTCTTCTCTATCTCACTCACTTGTTATGCTGCAGCTTACTGGCCATGCAAGATAGCGAGAACAGCTGCTGCATGCAAGGAGGCTGCTGATTATGTGGGTATGGTGGTGGTTGGACGGTTTTGGGGAAGAAGCGAAAGGTGTAGACTGGAAAGATAGGTAGATAGCTTTGGGACACATTCGGTTAATCTATCATATTCAGGCTTAGCACATCAGCAAGTATACATATTGTATCAATGGCTGCTGGCTGAAATGATTGGCAAGAGTGGGAGGGACTATAAATATCTCTTCACCAGCCGCAGTTCACACCACAGTTCACGTCACAGTTGACAGCGGAATAACACACAAGACTGAATAACTAGTTCATGCACTGACCAACATCGTGGATATCTCACAACGAACACGAACAACTCTCTACTAGTTTTATTTAAGATCAGCGATCAGAATCAGTTTGTGTAAAGGGGTCTGGTATGAACTCAGCAATAAAATCAATTTTGAAATCCAAAGCAATACGACCACGCCACAATGTCTGAAAAAGATTCCGTGTTAATCGAGGTGTCTGAATCTCCTAATGGCTCGGTTCCTGCCGAGAAGAAGATTGTGTCGAAGGATGAGTTCATACTTGCAAACATGGGTTACAAGCAGGAGTTTCACAGAAAGCTCACTCGTTTTGAGAACTTTGCGGCCACATTTACATCCATGAACTTCGTATCTGGTATCCCAGTGTTGTGGACATTCGCCATGGCTACCAGTGGACCAACTGGCGCATTTGCCGCATGGACTATTGGAAGCACTCTCTCTATCATCACTTCTCTTGCTATGGCTGAGATCGGTGCATCACTACCTACGGCCGGAGGTATCTATTACTGGGCCTACCACCTTGGTGGTCCAAAGTATGGTCCTTTTCTTTCTTGGTTGACTGGTATCTGGAACTGTTGTGGATGGATCTGTGTTGCCCCTAGTGTTCAGTACGGCTCTACCAACTTTTTGTTATCGGCGGTCCAGATCAAGTACCCTGACTGGCCAGGCTACGGTGGACCATGCACCTGGGGTGTTACCATGCTGGGTATGATTATTGTGTTGATTCCCAACTGCATTTCGCAGAAACTTTTGATGTACTACTTCAGGACTGCTCTTGTTGTGTTCTGGTCTATCTTCGTTATTTATTGGATTTGGTTCCCCATTGCTGCTTCTTCTGCAGGGCATCACTTTAACACGGTCGAAGGTGTGTTTTACAACTTCCGTAATGGCATTAATGCGGCTGGTAATACCCAAGGTTCTGATGCATATGCAGCAGTAATCACTATCTTGTTCCCCATGTGGGTTTTTTTTGGATTTGATGCTAGTGTCCACATCGCTGAAGAGACTGGTGATGCGCAAAACGTTGTCGCACAGGGCATGTGGACTTCTGCTGTGGTTGCCTGTGTAGGCTCCATTCCAACACTTATCCTCATTCTCTTCTGCATGCAGAACTACGACGATGTTCTTGCTTCTCCCTACTCCAACTCTTTCGCTACTTACCTCGTTGATCTTATCGGAGAGAACGGTGCCGTTGGCTTGCTGGTTCTCCTTTTCATTGACTCTACCTGTGCTACTGCCTCATGCTTTATGTCTGCACAAAGAGTGGTCTACGCTATCTCTAGAGACAACATCTTACCTTTCTCTAAGTACTGGAGCCGCCTCTCTGCATCTAAGATGCCTGTGAATGCCGCTATATTTGTATTTGTATGGAGTGCCATCTTGCTTACATCTTTGATTGGTTCTTCGGTGGCATTTGGTGCCCTTACTTCCACTGCTACTATTGCTACAAACCTCTCTTATGTGTTCCCAATCATGGCTCGTACGATGGGCCATGGAAGGAAGGTATTCCGTCCAGCAAAGTTCAACCTCGGCAGGTTTAGTACTATCATCTGTCTTGCTTCTGTCACTTACATTCTCTTCTTTTCGATTGTCCTTCTCCTTCCAGAGGAGTTCCCTGTCTACGGTGAGAACTTCAACTATGCTCCAGTCATGATCGGAGCTATCACTATCTTCTCTGTGGGAGGTTGGTATTTCCCTAAGTATGGTGGACGCAACTGGTTCAAAGGTCCTCAGAGAAATATTTCCGAAAAAGACTTGCGGGACATGATTGTCCTTGATGATGTTACCGAGTCTTAGTGGTGACAGAGTTAAATTTTTTTGTCTTTTGTTTTTATTCAATTATAGGTGGTTTAAGTGAATTTATTTATTAGAATTTTATTCGAAGTGTAAGAATTCATTCTAAGCATCCAGGTAACTGTTCAACATCCCAGTGACTGTTCATCGAGTTGAAACAACCTCTCCTTTCGAAAGCTCTTCATTGGCTTCAAACCCCATTTGGCAAGCATTGCTTTGTCTTCCTCCCATCCGTTACACATTGTTGTCAGCATCTTCTTCCCACTGAAAATTGCATTACATCCGGCCATGAAACAAAGAAGTTGTTCTGCTTCCTTCATTGTGTACCTGCCAGCAGCTAATCTGATTATGCTCTCTGGCATCACCAAACGAGCGGTTGCTATGGTTCTAAGAATTGAGTCGAATTCGAGTTTCATGAAGTCGCTATTGGGAGCCTTCATTTCTTGCTCAAGCGGTGTCCCCTTAATAGGAACAAGTCTATTAATTGGCAAAGACTCTGGGTGTGTTGGCATAGTGGCCAGTGTATGAATAAATCCAATATGGTCTTCCTCAGTTTCTCCCAAGCCGAGAATTCCTCCTGTGCAGGCCCTAAGGCCAGATTTTCTCACATTTTCCAACGTCTGCAACCTTTCATCATAGGACCTCGAAGATATAACTTTGGGATAATGTTCCCTGGAAGTGTCAATGTTGTGGTTATATGCGGTTAGACCAGCATCCTTTAGCTCTTTGGCCTGGTCCTCGTTCACCATCCCCAGTGTTACGCAGGTTTCCATACCCATTTTGTTCACTTCTCGCACCATCTCGCTGATCTTCCTTAACCCACTCTTCCTGCCATGCATATCTCTCCAAGCAGCACCCATACAGAATCTGGTCGCCCCATTCCCTTTTGCTTCCCTAGCAGCTACCAACACATCCTCTAGAGACATCAGTTTCTCTGCTTTCAACCCAGTGTCATACCTGTTTGACTGGGCGCAGTACTTACAATCTTCTGTACAACCACCTGTTTTTATGCTGAGGAGGTTGCATATCTGTACTTCTGCTGGGTCGTGAAATTCCCGGTGATGAAGTTGAGCATTGTGAATAAGTTCCATGAGAGGAGTGTTGTATATTTCCTTCAACTGATCTCTGGTCCAATCTGTCTTGGGTACGCGAAGAGATCTTGCTAGTGACAATGCAGGCGTCACCTGCTGGTAACCAAAGGGGTTGTGTGAGTCATGTGAACTCAACACATCTAGTGATGGTTTTTCAAGGAGAGTCGACCGAGAAAATGAACGGGTGAAGATGTGGCAGTAGAGAGCCTCTGACCTCCCTGAGACTCTTTTCAAGACAAACATAAAAGACTAACCCTAACCTCAATTGAACGGCCCTGAATACTTTCTATCGTTGAAGAACTGGCCGGTATTTCATCGACTCGCTTTTTAAAAATAGATCTGCCGTTATAGAGATTGTCTATTGAGCGACTTCTGTAGTCACAGCTGAGGGTAGCAGCTAAGATGATTCACTGCAGCTATCCCCATTCGGAAACCCCATATGAATCATCGGCCAGATGAGTTCTCCGTAGGCCGAGGTGTGCTTGAATCAAGTTTTTGCCAGACGTGCAGATATGAAGAACGGCATGACAGATTAGCGCTTGGTTTAGAGGCAGTCTTTTTGTCAGCCAAACGGTGAGATGGTGTTACAAGCTCAGTTCGAGACAGCAAGGTCGGCTCGGCTATACACCTAATTAGTGGTAATTTCCTGACCTCTCATTCTACAAGGTATTACGATGCTCCTGTATGATAAGAATGACTCTGGTTTAACCATGAACATCTGTGATTGCTTTCAAACTAGTTGCCGAATACCATAGCTATTTTGATCTGCCTATACATAGATTATAGGCCTATACATATATATTATTAGGGCTTACAGAGGGTTAGGCCAATTCTCAGGACGAAGCGCTGGTATATTATCCCAACCACTACCTTTTGGGGATGAGTAGGTACAGAGAGGACTTCATACAATCGGCCGCGAGCACCCATCTTAATAGACATTGCCAAAGAGGATCCCATCTGCGGCAAAGGGATGCCAAAAGCGTTAGGTAACAGCGAATGCGGCATCTGCTCGCTGAGACATTTCGGAGGGAACGATTATTGTAAACCACGATTAAAGGTAAAATCCATTATTCTAATTCTCAATCATTATCTTTTCCGATATAATTGTATCACGAGAGCTTTATTTAATGTGAAGAACATCAAAAAATGTTGAGACCCCGTGGAAATATATCACAAAACCTTATGGAGGTCTCATATCCAAGAATGGATATGGACTGCTCGGTCTCCACTAACCTGCTCGCAGTCTCTTCCCCAGAACTCCCATGTCTTCTCGCGTTCCTACGTCACAGCTCATCGAGACTATCCATTTTCGGCAACCACTCCATCGCGGATTCTTGTGCCTCGCATGGGTAGCCACCGGGGTGAATCATAAAAAAATAATAACACAATAGGATTGAAATTTTATCTATGACACATCTGCAAGTATTTTTGTCCTTAGTTCTTCTCCTAAAAATAAGTGAGAAGTTTGCTGAAGTGGCCTTTATCAATAAGTTCAACTCTCCTGTATCTATTTTGCACTGTCCAGTACACAAAATGTCATACAGAGATTATCAAAGAGTGTTGAAGCTCGACTTCAACCGTCAAAAGCCGGAAAAGAAGGAGGCAGTTGCGCCCATGAGTCTTACGCCACCTCTCAGCCCATACGACGAAGGTAATTATTTGTCACCAGGATCGTCTGCTTTTTCAAGCTCATCTCTACCATCCCCTTCATCAGAAGCATCTCCTTCTTACTCGGAGTCTACTACTAGCCCCACTGCATTTTCTCACAACACACAGTCTTCGTCGATAAAGAAGCCCAAGATTGTGAGAACAAAGACTGGTTGTTTGTGCTGTAGGAGGCGCAAGAAGAAGTGTGATGAAATAAGACCAAAGTGTTCTGGATGCGCCAGAAACTATCTTGAATGTATTTACCCAGCGCCCACAGAGACCAAGAGAAAAAGAAGGGCCACAAACGAAAATAACCATCTGGCTAGTCCGCCTGCCTCGCCTAAGGTTATGATTATCCAAGATGACCCAAAGAAGCTGGTTACAAGGGCTAGCGATGATGCTAACAACAACTTCATCATCACATCCATGACCTCAATGCATGAGTTCTGTAGGCATGACCAGTCTTCTCATTCTGGGCGCCCAACGAGAAACATGGATGTTGCTTCGGGTTTGTTAGCTAATAGCTTTCCGAAGGCTATCCGTATACAGTCACTTTTGAATTAGTTGAAAAGGGTCTGCATCCTGGTTGTAGTGTAACGGTTAGCATTTAATGGGGGTATCATTTTTTTATGTTGCACTGCCTGCGGTGTATTCTAAGTTGAATACGGTAAGGCATCAAACTCGGAAACTATTAGTGGTGGTAAGCGTTCCATTGGGCAGCTATAAGCTTGTGTTGTATTTTTATTTTTACTTTTCTTAGAGTTTTGCTCTTTCATTTTTGGGTATGGGTTTTACTGTACATATAGAAGCACCGCGCTTACAGTTATGATTAATGAATGCATTTTATAAAAACAAGTACTACAGACATTAGTATAATCTATTGTTTATGGCGAAGTCTATATAAATCTGTAATCTCAAGGTTTGTTAGATTGAAGCATCTCGTAAGCATCCTCACAGTGAATATGATTATGCCTTGAGAATCTCGTCTATCATCTTACCAAAGGCAACAACCTCCTCATCAAAGTATCTTCTTCCACTAAGCTGAAGGTTGATTGGGGCATCCTTGAAGTTCTCTGGAATATATTTATCATGTTCAATCTTCTCGATTGGAGAACGAGGAACATAGCTAGTATCCTTGAGATCCACTGAAGGATCCTGGTGCAGACCTGTAGGGAAAACAAGCGTTGGCAAATCCAGGATGTTGAAAAGGGAGGTGTATCCCCAGTAGTACGGTCCTTCAACGCCATCATCAGCTCCAACAGGGGCAGTACCAACATAAGCCGGAGAGATGATGAAATCAACCTTGTTCTTGACAAAATAGTCCAGGTAGTCCTTTCTCAAAGAATCGCGAACGTAGTTCAGCTCACGGTTCTCGGTAATAGAAAGTGGCTCATCACCCTTACCATACGATAGTGCCCACTTTGTGAGAGGCAAGAGGGGCTCTCCACTAGGCTTGATAAGAGATTTCTGGGCATGGTTACCATCACAAGAATACATCAGGTTAACAGTATCGTAAGCCTCCTTGATTCTAATGGGTTCAAATTTCACCACATTGACGCCAGCGGCTTCCAGCTTCTTGGCAATGAACTCCAGGCCCCTCAGAATTGGAGGGTGTGGCTTAACTTCTCCATCTTCGTACATAATAGCCACGGTGATGATCTCTGGTTTAGGTATGGCCACATCTCTCCACATGAGTGGGAGACACCATTGGTCCAAGTCCCAAGGCTTTCCAACATTGATATAACTCTCCATGAAGAGATCAATATCATCTATCGAGCGCGCAAGAGGGCCTGCAACAGCAACAACACTTTCCTGGCCCTTTCCGGATGAAATTCCACCAAAAGTAGAGATCCTACGAGAGGTTGGTCTCAAACCCCAGCAACCGCTGAACGCGGCTGGACCTCTAATCGAACCACCAATGTCTGTTCCAACACCAAGTGGGGAACCACCAAACGCAACAACCGCGCCTTCACCACCTGAAGAACCTCCAGCGGTGAGCTTGAGGTTGTATGGGTTACGACATCTGCCAGTGATATTATTATTGGAATCCAAGTGCATCAATGTCTGTGGTTCGTTGGTTCTCACATAGAAAACAGCTCCGAGATTACGCAGCACAGTGACGTTGATGGCATCTTCTTCGGTGAGGTTCTCAACGAGAGAAACCCAACCACCATGAGTGATTCTACCAGCATAGCCAATCTGCTCCTTCAAGGATATTGGAATACCGTGCAATGGACCAACCACCTTTCCATTCTTGGCGAGGTACTCATCGAGTTCCTTAGCTCTCTTGAGACCATCATCGATAAGAAAATCCATAGCCAAGTTTGTAAGTTGATGACCAATCACAGCACGTTTGGCGAATGCATACAGCACCTCAACTGAGGACAATTTTCCATCGGCAATGTCCTTGGCCAAGGTGACGGCTGGTGAATCTGTAATTTCAAACTCTTTTTCAGTCAAGAGCTTACTATCATACAGAAGCTGAACAGCGTTAAACACAGCATCCAGGTCTTTGGGTAACACATCCGCTGGGGCCCTAAACTCTTGCTTGGTGTTTTGATCCAGGTCAGCGAGGTACTTCTTCACTTTGGGCACCCACACCGACTGAAACAGCTCTGGATCAGAGACATCGTCGGTGAACTTGTAGAAACTTTCAATATTAGCAGGGGCAGACATGTTGATTGATTGACACCTCGGCTGGTCGAAACGATATGACAGATTATACAAATTAGAATAACAATTTCACAGATATATTTCTCAAAGATGTGTTAGTCATTAAATGAATTAATTGGTTTCTGATACCGGCGGGTTCTTGCCATATATACTCAATTTCCACTCCCCACCTTGCCTAACCTCCGATGCCAAATGTTCCCGTCCCCCTCCCCGTCAGGGAGACGCACCCCATTCATTCTATCTCATGCATGAATATGGTAAGTAGGTGGCATCTGCTTGGACGCGCGCTCGCGCGAGCAGGCAAACCCATCGCGGGTCTCTGCTTCGGCTAGCACGAGGTGAAGAAGATGCAAGAATCCTGGAATATTCTATTTGACTTTTAATCGGCTTGGGAATTCGATTTTGGGGGAAATCTGCCCCCACTGACACTCAGCTATTAGTGTGTTTCACAATAAGTTTACTATCGTACTTCTGACCTTTTCATCCTTGTCCGCTAATGGCTTCAGCCCATCATAAAACTCACTCTTGAATATCTCATTCCTAAATATTTCACTCACAAATTTCCTTTAGGCTTTCTTCATGCAAGCCGTTATCTACTTACCCATTTCGGAGCTGGGATCTCTTCAATGTCTCCTGCACTTTACAGGGCCGAGAGTATCTAAGGTTGATGGTTGCGGGAGTCAAGCGAGCCAGTCCGCGTGGACCATCTTCTTTTGAATTTTCAGTCTTTACACGCACCTCAATTATCGCCTCTCCACGACCGCGGAAGTTCTGGTGATTGGCCGATATCAATGCATATACACTGTAGATAGAATGCATAGTGCATCAAGCAGGACCGCTTATAGTCGCTTGGCTAGTGTAAGAAGAACTGGGATCTAAGCTCTTAGTCTAAGCTACTCAGAGGGTTTAGCAGAATGCAATCGAGGGAGGAGCTGGGGCATATGGAAGGTGTTACCGTATGAGGAGTAATGATGAACTGCACGGTTATTCTTCAGAGTTACAGAGAAGAGACACTGTTGTCAGTAGAGAAAAAAAAGCCTCGAACAGCTTTGTCTGCATATACAGTCAATCATCTCCAGCTTCCGATAACGATTGCCTGCTTGGATCAAATTACAGAGAACATACTTTTGATTAGCTCTCTATACCAGACGCTATTGTATTACTAGAGCAGTCAATCCCCGACTTGCACCGAACTCACCATCAATTTCACATACTCACCTCTAAAAAGGTAGCTTCACAGCACATTCGCCCACCATTCATAAGTACAGCCAGTCACAGCAGCTTCTAAACCTCATATCAACCTGCCGCATGGAGTCTTCAATACCATCAGTATTTCCTTTGTCCCAGTTGGCTCACTCTATGAATGACTCCAATTATGAGTTCCTCACAACATACCATAGCATATCCAAATGTAAAAAAAGAAAGCAGCTTCCCGGCCCCAAAGCAGAGTGGTATTCTCCATGATGGGGTAGAGATAATCCAAGCCAATAAAACTTCACCCTCGACCAAACGCTCTCATGTGGTCGAGACTGAATATGACTATGGAAACTCTCCTTCAAACGGATTGCAGTCACGAAGAGCTTCTTCCATAACACAGCCTCCAATATTACCAAATAGCGCTATCAACGGAAGACAAGTGCGTTCAATCCAGCCTAAGATGGATCACTCAGCACTTCGTCTGATTCCAATGCCCTCTAAAGATTCGAGGGATCCTGTCAGCAAACGAAGTAAACCACGAACAAAAAGTGGATGTTTCACCTGTCGCCGTCGAAAGAAGAAGTGCAATGAAGCGACACCAGTATGCTCGGGATGTGACAGAAATTTTCTGGATTGCGTATGGCCATCTACAAAGGATGAGACCTTGCCGAGCGATTTTGAGGTTAAGCCATCGGTAGGACACTCCTTGGGAACTGATTCTCAACAGACCTTTGCAGTTTCCCCGATACCTATCTTTGGCTCATTTTCTGGTACACCTACAACAGAGGGCCCTGCCATATCTGCTGTTAAAGTGGGGATGACAGCGACCTCCGAGTTTGGTGTTCAGGAGGAGGCAGAAGGTTCCTTCATTCCATACTATAGACAAGACTCTAATTACAGATATGATTCGGAACCATCGCTAGGTACTTCGAACAATTTTTCGCCCGCTAGTACAAACGCCGCTCTAGCTGCTGATAATACCGTTTCGCCATACATCAATGATACTACTGCGCTGGTAGTAACTCCATCCTCGATTTCCTTTTCGGAAGATGAGACAATGTTCACTTCTGGGCTGGACGAAGATATTCCTCTTGAGCTTGGTCAAGAACAAGATTCAGAAATGTTCCTTCCCATCCATATATCAAATATCCTAGGCAGCTACAAGTCGAGTTGGATTCCAAATGTTGAACTTTCTGGCGAAGATGCAATGTTGTATCATTTCTTTGTAAACCAGTTCGTGCCTACCATTTCCCCAGCACACTCACATCCATTGCTGTCTCCAAAGGAGATATTTGTTCCGGTTGCAGGTCAATCGAATATTCTGAGGGAAATCTTCTATGCGTGTGGAGCTTCCCTGCTGGCATATTACAACCCGGAGTATGCTACAACCTCGTTGAGCAGGTACGCAAAATCTATCAAGTTGATTCAGCATGAAATCCAGTCTGGTACACTCAAGGGAACCGAAGACTGGCTGTTTGTCGCGGTTCAAACCCTCTGCCTCAGAGATAGAGCTGCGGGTTTGGGAGCTACGCGGTGTGCTAGGCATTTGAGTGCTGCGTATAACATCATAAAGCAGCGTACAGCCAACAGACTTAAGATATCCAATACTCTGAAGTCTTTAGATTTGAAACAGCTAACTTCATCCACCAGCGGTGATGATTTCTCTGACAGCGAAATCAAGAGTATTGGTGGTGATCCCGAAGAAGACTTGTCAATCATAACACCTAGTGAGAGGACTCTAACAGAGAGTTTCATCTTTAATTACACTATCACTCTTTATTTCTGTGGCGAAGCGGAACTAAAGAACTTACCTTCTCCTTTCAACTTTTTCAGCGAGTATGCTGCCATGGCAAAGGTACCTATATATAAGGATGCGAAGATATCATGGATGAACAACCCCGTCCTCGGATCTGCACTGGATAGCTACGAAGTGCTTGCGAAACTTTTCTGGTTGATAAGATGCAAATTTTCTAATGACATTGACAGTTCTCTGGCTGTGTCTGACGCTTCATTCAGTAGCATGCTGGATCGTGTGAGTGATGAGTTGAAACATAACAGGTTGATATTATCTGGTGCTATTGAAGAGTTCGAACGCCTAGCAAAAGGACAGCAACTCTCCATGACAAATGCTGATATTTATCTGAGGAGTAATCTTTCTATTTCCTGGGTGCTGGTACTGACGGCCAATATTTTGGTGCTGAAGATGTCCAACCCAGAACTTCTAGCATCTGATGCTCGTGTTCAGGAAAATGTCAATCTCGTGATCGATGAGCTGCAAATAGGCGTACCTGAGTTTGATCACGCGCGTTGCCTTGTTATTCCTGCATTGTACTTTGGTGGTATGGCCAGTACAAACGAATATCAGAGGAATTACTTCATCACAGCACTGAATAATCTAGTGACTGTTTTGCATTCTGACCATCCTTTGGCGCTGGTGGCCACCCTTCAACAGGTATGGCATGAAGAGTCATCTGATATGAACATGAGAGCTTTTGATACCATTTTATATTGTGACCATTTGTCTCATTTATCGTTTTAGTTAGTTACGCGTTATTAATAGAGGAAGATTTATATCTCATTATTGTTCATTTATTTTTGTCGTTCATATCTATATAACACTGGAAATACTTTTACACAATTTGATGCTGAGATGAAAGCTTGCCACTCGCCTTATTTTTGGTGTCCTACTGGTAGGCACCTTGGTTATAATTTGCTGCCTAAGTTGATGGTCACAGCCTTTGCCTGAGTGTACATACTCAAACCGTACTCCCCAAGCTCTCTTCCAAAGCCACTCATCTTGACACCACCAAATGGGACTCTGAAGTCAGAACTGTTTGTACAGTTGACCCACACTTGGCCACTCTGTACCTTTTTAGCATATCTGTGTGCCCTTCCGAGGTTCTCGGTGAAAACGAAGGCTGCAAGGCCGTAATTTGTGTCATTAGAAAGGTGCAGGGCCTCCTCCTCTGTCTCAAACTTTGAAACGCATACAACTGGACCGAAAATCTCTTCCTTAGAAATCACCATTTCATGGGTGACATCCGCAAAAATGGTTGGAGCAACATAACAACCGCCCTCAGGAAATTGGGATGGGATTTCAGCCCCCATCACTACTCTTGCTCCCTGCTCCTTGCCCAGGTTGATATACTTCATCACCCTCTCCTGCTGTACCTTGGATACCTGCGGACCAAGGAAGATATCCTTGCCAAACGGATCACCTTGCAGATATACTTTCTTGACGTGATCCTCAAGCTCGGTGAGGAATTTGTCATAAATGCTCGAATGGACATAGATTCTAGAGCTGGCAATGCAAATTTGTCCCATGTTGTACATAACACCAAAAGCAGCCCATTTGACAGCCTGCTCTAAGTCTGCATCCTCATACACTACCATGGGGGATTTACCACCACACTCCAGTGTGACAGCCTTCAGGTTGGATGAGGCAAGCTGTTGGATTGTCTGACCAACAGCAGTAGAACCAGTGAAGGATACTTTGTCGACGTCCATGTGGCTAGCAAGATGAGCACCACAAACGGCTCCGTAACCCGTGATGATGTTGAGAACACCCGGCGGGAACCCTGCCTCCTTAAATAATTGGGCGAATACTAACATTGACAGAGGGGTATTCTCACTGGTTTTCATCACAATGACATTTCCAGCGGCAATGGCAGGAGCAATCTTCCAGATACCCATGGTGAGTGGGTAATTCCATGGAATGATCTGACCACATACACCATACGGTTCATGGATAGTGTAGACGAGCTTCTCGTCGGTAGTGGGGATTTGCTTTCCATGGCCCTTGTCTGCCCAGCCAGCAAAGTATCTAATCACATCAGCACAGTGTGACATCTCGGGGAAAGTGGTGTTGTGGAAAGGTTTACCTGAATCCATTGTCTCTATGGATGCGAGCAGCTCCTTGTTCGTCTCGAGAAGCTCTACAAGCTTGAACATGAGCTTACCCTTCTCTGTTCCTGAGATTGTACTCCAGGTCTCATCATAGCACTTTCTTGCAGCTGCAACTGCAACATCGACGTCTTTCTCGCTCGCCAAATAGACTGAGGTGATCACTTCACCTGTAGAAGGATTCACGGTTTCTAGAGTCTTCCCATCGATTGGACGGACAAACTCATTGTTGATGAAGCACCCTGTAGGTTGCTGGTACTGCTTGCCAGTTGGCAGTGTAATAGTCACTTCCAGATCAAGAGTCATTTTTTTTCAATAGACAAAATTTCTTAGCGCCCGGTGCTATGATGTTCGACTGCCGTTGTCAAATATTAGATGCAAAGAAATATCAACTGAAAAATTTCACAAAATCTATTTCCTTGCCAAGTTCGCCTTTATATAAGAAAGGTCCCTGGCAGTTTGTGAGCACTCTGGAAATGATCATCGGTAACCACCGTTATGATTCACTCATAAGGCTCTCTTGCAAGCGACATATGCAGGCCCTCATACCTTCAAGCATAAGTTTGCTGCCTCGAGCCGCGATTCGTGTGAGTGGGTTTCTATTAGGCACATCCGCGATTGGCAATCTATGCAGCTTGATTCATGTCTAAACCGTGCATTGGCTGTGGCAAGCTCTTGCGAGCAGCGATTTTGCATACCAGAGGGGCGGGGCATTATGCAGTGATGCATACTAAGTGGATAAGCATAGTCCAGTGGCCGTTAGAGGACCCACATCTACGGCGAAACCCCACGGCTCGAGCAAATGAGCAACATGAAAGAAAGCAAGGCACCATCAATCTTAGGGCAATACTGCATTCTCAACATATCTTTGAGGAATCGTGTTATCTTTAGAATTAAGTGAAGGGGATACCGACAAGTGCTTGTTCTTTCTATTCTATCTCTGAAGCTTCCTCTAGTAAACCGTGCTGATAGTCGAGGCGCCTTCTCTGTGGAGTGGCATTGGCAGGGAAGCCTGAGCTAGCAAGCATGGGTCTGCATAAACATTATTCGCTGCGAACGGAAGGTCCATGACGGGTAAAGGTCGTGTGATAAGCAGATGGCTCTGCAGATGTTGGATTTGAAAAAAAATTAAGTATGGCATACAATTTATCTGGGGAAGTAGGTGAGATGAGACAGTATAATTTCCTCTGTGAATCGGAATCGTCTAAGGCGACTACTCAACTGAGATCATATCATGTCGAATCACGATGAATATTCCTCAGATGAGGAAGATGCAAAGATTCTTGATGTTTCAAGTGTTTCGCTGGGATTCGTAGATGTGCCTCTAAGCGACGACGATCTGGCTCAGCTTGAAGACTCGTTCATAGGTGGACAACCGGTAAGTAAACGCTCCGGTCCATATATGAAGTGTTGCATTTTCGTGTTCTAACATGTTTATTTTTAGATTTGGTTCAATGACACGCCACCTCCCAATGAGCTGTTAAGCTGTGGATCATGTTCTTCTCCTTTGGCCCTGCTACTGCAGGCGTTTGCACCTTTGCCAGACGTTTACTACGACAGGATAATATATGTGTTTCAATGTCAGAAGCAGACGTGTATGAGAAGGAAGGGTTCGGTACGTGCCATTAGAGCTGTCTGCAAGGATCCTGTTCGTGTGAAAGCAAACGAAGATGAAACCATGTCAGCAGTCAAAACACAATTAGATCACAAATTGAAACTTGAAGAACAGCGGAAGTTCAAGATTGAAGCCACAAAGGACCTTTTTTCCAGCGATTCCAAGTCCAAAGTGGGTACTGCTTCTAATCCATTTGGTAGCTCTAGTAATCCATTTGCATCAAAATCAGATTCCAATCCATTTCAGGCCGGTTCTCCTTTTGGTTCGAATCCCTTTTCTGCACCAGTGAAAACAGAATCACAACCCAAGCCAGTTGCCGCTCTACCCAAGGAGAGTTATGCCTCTGCTGCTTCCAAATCAGTGGTGGAAAAACCAAAATCATCTATTGCTCCATCTGATCTGCCTACCTTACCCTCTTATCCATGCTTCCTTCTGTTTGTGGAGACAGAAGTCCTGGATAAGAAGAAGAAGCAGCAGATCTTCCAGATTCCCGCTGATCTTGACAAAGCTGTCTTGGATACAGAGATAGAGGATGCTCCATCTTCTAAGTCGAAATCGAATGGAACAGGTCTTTCCTCAGAGGCGCAGAGAATGGCATCTGCTCTACTTGAGGATTCTACCTTCCAGCATTTCTCTGATATTGTGTCATATAACTCTGATCAAGTTTTGCGGTATGAATTGGATGGCAAGCCTCTTCTTTTTTCAGAGAATGATGATGTGGCTAAGGTTTTTAAGAATGCAGAGTCAACCACCATACCTAATCCTGCATACAATCCTTCGAGTGCTAGACGTTTTGAGCTTCAGCTTATGCCTAGGGCAATTATGGATTTGGAGAGCGGAGGAGTGGATATTGCCAATGGAATGGAATGGGGTACAATATTGGTGGCAACCGATGTTGAGGACTATATGCCAAAGTTGAATGAAAGTCATGTGGGGTATGTAGAAGAATGGTGTGGTGTGCAGTGGGAAGAGGAGGTGTCAAGGTAACATAATAGAGTGATGCATGTTCGAACAGAAGTGCAGGTGTTTTAAGTTGTAGTGAATCGGTAACTAGTACAAGTAATATATTTATACAGTATATTTTGTTTTATTTGTGGGTTGACCCTATGTTTGAGCCAAAATGCAATCATGCTAATTATACAGGAGTAGAAGAGTGGTGGGGAAAAAAAGCGGAAACTCAACAGATGAGTAGAATAACATGCACAGAAAAGCAAATCAAATGCATGAACAGTATGAAATACCACAAAAAGAGCATGGACAGGAAGTGACTGAATGGTAACATTAATGATGTTTTATCAAACTAGCTGTACTACATGTTAAGGATGCGTGTAGAAGCAACCTCTCTAATCAGCTCGTCAATATCCCTGAAGTTGTCAGAATTGGAGGCAAATTGTCTATGTCTATCGGTAAGAATATGCTCGTCGAACTCTTCATATTTGACACGGCAGTTCTCGCAGTAGCCAGGGCGGGCACTATGATGCCTAAGATCTTTTAGCATCTCCTTCGAGGGCTTCTGCACGGGCTGGTCGATGCTGATTGTACCGGAGACGACATTTGCTGCCTCCAGCTTGCGCTCAGCGGCCATTGTTGAAAGTATTTTGCTCCTACCGCCGGCCACAGTTGCAAGGGAACTTTCTCTACCATATGCTTTAGAAGACACCACAGGTGTGCCAGGACGGCCATTCCCTTCTTCCCTGTTGGCACTGCCATTAACCAATCCCTTTAGAGCTGAGCCTCCTTCGAGGGTGTTTGGATCAGCAACATCTACGCTTATATTCACACGATTACGAAAATCCATTCCAGGCAGAGATTGTACCAAAGCGCTTACATGCCTCCTAGGGGCTACGCTGCCCAAACTAACCATTTTTTTTCTATCATTAAGAACTTTTTTAGAGTACACCTCGGCATTCGTAGGTCCCAGACCATTTCCTTGTGCTCGGTTGTTACCAGCGGAGTAGTCTGCAACCACGGCAGATACACCAACAGAGTTCTGAGTTACACCGGAAGCGTGCAGTTCCCCAAAATCATTGAGCTCGTTCTTTGCACTGACAGCAGAATCGTGACGAGCAAGAACAGGTGGGACCATAGATAAGAATCTTGGGGTGATGTTGCGCGGCTGTGGGTGTATAAGTCCTTTCCCTGGTATCACAGCAGCACTAGCAATATTCTCCTTATTGTCTTCCTCATCTTGCATAATCACGCCTTCACCTTCGGAGTCTTTGGCTTCAGTGTCATTCCTTTCCATTGCATCAGATGCCTTCCACGAACTAGTGGATCCTCCATCATTATATTCAGTGACATCGCCTTCGATGTCTTCTCTACCCTCATTGTTCTCCAATTCAATATCTTCACTGAAGACCCGTTTGCGGCCCTTCTTCTCATCTCTATTGATTCTCGAAGCCTCAACCAATCTTCTACGAAACTCTGTCGAGCCCTTAAGGTATTCCAGTCTCCTCTTATGTCGCCTCTCCTTGTCATTAGATTCGGGATCCTCTACAAATAATGAACGGCCATTCGATGAAAGGTATAACCTAGGAAATGTATCCATTGGTTCTGCCGGTTTGGGATTCCACTCTCTAATCACAACAGGGCGGTATTGTTGCTTCAAGTCGAACACGTAGTAGTAGTATCCTGTGAAGTATTTGGTATCGTCACGTTTGGCGTGGGGGTCCCTGTCTGTAGGACCGTACAGTTTTTCTTCTTTTAAAAGTGATGAAAGTTTGGGCACCTTTGGGAGTTCTTCTTTGGGAAGCTCACCAAGGTATTTCAGAAAACGAAACACCTTCTCATATGTCCAGACTTTCAGATTGTTGCGAGCAGCGACCCTAAACGGATCTCCTGATGGATAGGACAGCTTCGAGTTGTACTGTCTCCTGGAGACAATGATTGTAACTTCCCCAGTGAAAAACTTTTCGATTCTTGCGCCAGTGGCCTCTAAGCCAACTTTTGCTTTATTTCTTTCATTACGGTGTGATTCGCTCTGTTCGCTATTTTCAAAGTAAACCACAGAGTCTCTCATTATGGCCCTCCACTGCTCTTGCCATTGGCGAAATCCTTCCCCAGTGAGCCTGTGATTTGAGGTTGTAGCCACATGGTTAGACTGTTGTCTGAGTTTTGTTGTATTCTGTTGCAATTGCGTCGAGGCATTTGATATATCAGCAGCATCTGCTCTCTGTCTCTTATGAGACTGTTGTGGAGTATTGAGTGTGTTCGGGGTACTTTCCTTCAAAGGAATTCGCGTCAAGGTTGGATGGTCCATTTCCTGTGGTGTGTATGTGAAAGTGGTAATTAATGGTAAGGTGGTGATGAGGATCCAATCAAGCAATGCAACAGTATTTTATTTGATGTACTAAATACACATAGCACAATTCAAATGCTGCTGCCGTTTTCAGGTGCTGACAATGTACAAGCCGGTGAGATTCAAAAGGTTTATATATGATGCAGCCTTTCGAATGTTGTTGATGAGGCCCTTATTCTATTGGCTTCCGAAGGTGTTTCCAAAAAGAAAAAGAGTGAATTTTGAATGCTCCTATGAAAATAGAAAACAAAATGCTGGATCAAAATCAGAGGAGATAGTGATATGTTGAAATTCTCTGTGTGAGTGTACCAGTAATGCCAGCGGGTAAACAAACTTCTGCACAGCTACGGAAACGCGATGTGTAGAGAGAGAGACCAAAGGGCAACAGGTATATGCTCTCTTCTATTAGTATGACAGAATATATATGGAACTTTGAATGAGAACCGAGTGAACCAATTTATCAAGAATTCTTTACCTCTGGAGGTTACTGGTGATCCACCTCTACAGCCTCTCCCTTCTCTCCTCACTACTTGCCAGGGCCTGTAGTCAGAATAGCTCACATACACAATACACACACACCGCCATGCAGAGAGAGAGTGAGAGAGCGAGGCCTGCTGCTAAGCAAAAGCTAACACGCTTTCGCGCACGCGCTCCTTCGTGTCTGTGTTGACCTCTTGCCGAAAAAGTGACGATTATGTAAGAAGGTTCTACTTCTTTTGACCCTCAGACGCTCGAATGCAGGTGGTCCCTTTTTGTGTCTTGCAGGGGAAGCAAGAAAGGGCACACCAGTGCAAAGCTCTTGGGTGAGAAGAGGTAGTGTAGTGCGCATGTCATAGGAGGCTCCACCATTAGAGCAGATAGGAGAAGCTCTCAGGGGCTCTGAGAAGGGAGGGGGCTGTAAGAAGCAGAGCTGAGAGAGCACAGCTGAGAGAGCACAGCAGAGATGAGCAGATTGATAGGCAAGGCTTACTGGAGAGGTAAACGGTATCTTATGCCCGTTAGCCTGTGAAATGGTATGTATGGCACAGGATAGTGGAAGCGCTTGGGTAACCTGAGTAGACTCGTTAAGGGAGTTTCGTTGCTTTTGGCCCACAATCGGTAATAATTCAGAGATTGACGAAACACTGATTGTCGATTTTCTATACCGTCGAAGCATTTTATAGAGTAGCTGATTATTGTTTTCCGGAATATCTAAGCGATTATTCAAAAGAAAGACAGAAGATTCCCTCTGTTAATGTTAACATAGCCGTACCACACAGCACATTTTCACCTTTCGAACATTTTAAAGTATAAAAGAAGATGCTACAATCCAGAAATATAACCTCTGTTCTTTCACAGGCCCTGTTGCCATCACCGCTGGCCCCCGATAAGAGACCGATATCGGTCTCTTTGCTAACCCCGGAGGGACAACCGCTTTGCTCCTGTATTACAAAAGATGACACAGCCAATAATAGCCAGCTTCATAATGGAACAGCGCTGAGCGCTTCAAATTTCCAGAGTCGAAGAACCGAAACAGACCTAGCCATCTTGGATGACCAGCTAAAATCCCCATTTTTAAATTCTGATTCGTCGCCGGACTTCCTCTCCGGAAACTTGAGTCCGGTGGACGATCTTAAGGTTTACTCTTTATGGGCAATCAGGGCTTGGAATCAGTATTTATCAGAGCAGAGCAAAGGCGAAGCTCTCGTCATAGACGGAAATGATAATAGCTGGTTGGTAGTGCAGTTGGATGAGTTCTCGTTGTTTGTGCGGCCGATCCCTGGTACTCCCCTCTTGCTGCTGATGATCACATATCCGGATTATCCAAGTGGATTGGTGTTGAAGAAACTGAAGAAACTGCAAGAAGTACTAACTCCAAGGTTGCAAGGGTTTCAGTTAGCTTAAATGTTAATGTTGTAATAGTACGAAAGGAATGAAAAGTTGTATCATATATTTCTGTTAAGCAAAGATCGTCTGATTCGTAACTATCTATTTACTTATAAACGACATACTCTGGACTAAGAACTCTGCAAGTTTTATATCTCTGGTAACGGTAAATCATGTAATATGTGATTGCGGCATAGTGCGGAGTTATCGCACCTAATGCAAATGGGTATATACATCCAACAGCAAAGCAATAACAGAGACGAGCGAGAAAGAAATATAAAACCGAAAGCGACTTGGAAAATAGATAAAAGGTAAAATGAGACCGTTGATATAAAAAAAAATGCTATCCTAAAAGGACTAGTAAGTGAGCAACAAAACTGCCTATTCAGGAAGAGTAAGGAGAAATAACCCGTCCCAAACTCTAGGCTATGAAGATGGAGAAGACAAGAAAATCTCAAACGAAACGTGAAACCATGATATGCGTGGATACTCGAGGACAATGAGCTGAATTATCATATGGTGATATGCATGAAGCTCATACCTGTCAAGGAGCCGATGAGAACAACACCGAGTGCGATATAAAAACATGAGTTGAATTGTCAGGCCAAAAAAAACCAACCACAACAACCGAAAAAAGAACAGCTTTCATTCCATGAAGCGGTTCACACACCCCGTCTACAGGTCAATGTAGATGTGTTTATTGTGTGAAACCGGTGGCACATCTTTCGATTTGTTGTTTTTGTTGATGTGAAGCGTGCTTGTGTGTATGCGTTATTCCGGGTGCCATCAACCGATGTAATTCACTTTGCTTCTTCTTCTTCTTCTTCTTCCCCATCTGACATCTCTAAGTTGTCATCTTCTTCCTCCACGTCATCCATGATGCTCTCATCGTCGTCATCATAGCTTTCATACCAAAAATCATCATCCATCACCTCCACTTCCGGTTCATCCTTGTTCACACGGCCATATGCGGAGTTGGCATCTGGCATGATGAAATCCTTTGGTATATCTTGCTTGGAGCGTTCGACTTCAGCAACGACCCTCTCGCGGTACTCCTTGGGCTTCTTCCTATACTCCACGGCAGCATCAACATTTGCAGGGGATGAGATGTTTGGGTCCTCCAAGAGAGAAACGATACTCATCAAAACACTCTCAACGGTCTGCACAGGCGACCAAGTCTCACTATCCGGCTCGTCTGTTGTATCGTTTCCACTGGTGTGCAGGATAGATATACACAGGCGTCCATCTCTGTAGACATTAGGATGGTAGATCGCAGGTGTAAACCTGAAGGTGGGGGGAGCATATGGGAAGTCAGATGGGAACTTGAGTTGACCCTTGAAGTATCCGCCATTGTATACGGAGTTTGTGTTGAGAACCATCACTCCCACGTTCCAAAGGAAGATGTTGCCATCTTCAAGCTCTATATGAAACGATGGAACACCATTCTTGGGGTCGATGAGCTCCCTGTACTGTCGCGTCAGGATTTTAGCGGCTGAACTCATGATAAAAATACTGGTTAATGAAATAAAACAAGTCAAGTGACACAGGTACTCTAAAATACCTCGTCAAAATAGCAAAATGCTCTGCAAAATATGGGAAACACAGCTTACAAACGATAAGGGGGTTACAGTTTTATCCTCACAACCGGCGCATATCAAACCATCGCTAGATGTGTGACAACAGCTGAAGAGTCTGTGTTATTTGGAACTGGCCGAGAGGTGGCAGAAGAGCGGGAAAGCAGAAAGGGTCAGACTGTGGATATGCAGGCATCGGGCACTTGTTCCGTTTACACCTCCCGGGTTACAAATCGATGCTTTTTGGTGTTGCCACGATACACAGGGTACTACTGCAACTGTGGGAGAAGGCCAGGCAAGGCAAGGCAGGCTAGGCGGGCCAGCAAGCATCCGCTCTGGGGCGGCTCTGGACAGCTACTCAGTTATTTACCTTGCTAGTCGGAACAAATATCTCAGACTAAATTACCATACGTAAAGAGAGAATGGGGAGATGGAGTAGTTCGGGGTGGTCATGATTATCTACTTTGTAACTATCAGTTCATTTCAACCACAGTGATATTCGATTAGTGGTGTTTATGTCACCCCTCCACCCAGATATTGTAAGCCCACCCCACTATGTCACCCCTTGTTGCCGTGCTGTGTTCTGCACAGTCCACCTATATTTTCCTTTTTATCGCCTTCTCCACTTTCTTTTGCGGATGGAGGCCGCGTTCGATATAACGACTTTCTTAATGCATATAGCCCTGGTAGAAAGCAACGAATGCCCTTTGCGGTAATGCCATATATAGAGCTGTACCGTATGTCTAATGCTGCACCTAGTTACTCGCCTCCTCTCGCTCTGTTTTGCCTTAGAATATACTATTGCAATGCCTTGCGGCTCTTTTTGTACACATGTTAGGCATCCTCCATACACTGCCGTGGGGAGGGGTACCCATTTCTTTTGGATATGTCCCCTACAGTAGTAATGCCCTCAAGGTACAAAGCAGTGTGGGGACAAAAAGGTAGCTGCGCAAGATGCAACCAGAAGCCAAATGTATGTATGTGGTCGTAGGCGATCCTACACAGGTCCAATGACTAGAAGATATGACACGTCGGGCCGCCTGCTTAGAAGCTCGTTACAGATCAGCCAGATGGCTGATCTGTAACCCAAAGACTGTTACTTTTTTGCATCCATTAAGTCATCATCTCTCATACACTAGACTTCCTTCTAGCTGCGACGATAGAGGGAAACGACAATCTTGTAGCTTATCGCACAAGCAGTGAGAAGACCTAGAGACCTACAGACCTAGGGCCCAGAGGTCTTCTCACTACTTGTGCCTTATTGCTTGGAGAACCAACCCCCCGCCTGCCCCATCTCATCGGGCTTAGGGGCCCGGCTTATGGTCAGGCACATCTCATCACTCTATAGAACCACCAGCTGCGCAGACCCCGCGAAAGATAAAATACTAACCAATCCACTACCCCATCGCCCACATGTGCTACTACCGTAAGCGGATGTATGTCTGCTCGGACCTGTTGATAAATCAAGTGAAATCATTGCATTAGAAAAAAAGTTACAATCACCATAATGTTCACTCTCTTATGGACTACTACAACTTAGAATAATGTTTACTCCTGTAGAGACTGTGATTGGTGCACTGCTTATTCAGAGTGCTACCACCTCTTATTTGCTGGAAACAGGTCGCACTATCGGATTCTCCTCCACCATATATGGTGCTGTGACAAAGCCCACTGTCCATGGCATTTCAGTAGTGTCTGGAGTCATTCTATCGTGTCTTTTTATACAGCATTTCCTTCCCAGCTTCATCCCCAGCTATTACTCCCATAATGTGACCCCGCTGATGTCTGCATTGATAATTGACGATCCCACGAACTACAACGTCCTTGCTGCCTTCCTAGTGGGTTTGGGTACAAACTTGGGTTGTGGTTGCACATCTGGCCACATGCTGGCTGGTCTCTCCAGATTACGCTGGAGGAGTATAGTCGCAACAGCTACATTCTCGGTCGCAGCCATTGCAGTCACCAACTTTTTTCAACTGGGGGAAAAGTGCAGTTCGTCTTCCGGCTCGGAAATTTACTGTTACAACTATGATCCATCGTTCGAAGTACTTGAAACTAACAGAGAAATTCTGCTTTACGTTCTGGCTGGTGGGATAGGTGCTGCTTATGTATTACTGCCATCACTTACAGCCGTCATTTCTGCTCATACACAAAGAACTGGTACAGCCAATCTGGTTCTTCGTTTCCTTAGTGGATTGAACGCCGGTTTTCTATTTGGGTTGGGATTGCTTATCTCCGGTATGGCTTCCCCATCAAAGACACTTGGATTTCTCGCGGTTTTCCAGCCAGAGAAGTTTGATCCTTCCTTGGCTTTGATAATAGTTTTCGCCGTGATTCCAAACTATTTCTTGTGGACGTTCGCTATTCTACCTACAAGTGAGGAACCTCAGACGCAGGAGAAATCTGTGGCTAACTCTGTCTCTAATGCTAAGGAGAACGATAAGCTTTTCCATGAAGAAGAACGTCCTATCCTAGCTGAGGGTTTTAGTCTGAACAACTCAAACGAAACCCCAGCGCGCTTCATATTCGGTAACCTTTTATTTGGCTTGGGCTGGGGAATGAAGGGTATCTGTCCAGGGCCAGGCATCATCGGTACTTTTTTTAATGGGCAGGATGGCCTCTTCTGGATAGTTTCGTTTATTGTTGGTTACTTCTCTGGTACATTACTGTGATAATAAGTGCACCAATACGAGATTTGACACTACGATAGCATGTACGGAATGTTTTGTTGATGAAAACAACTTGTCAAAACATAGAAACGACTTTGTAAAATATATTTGGAATGCCCTTATCGAATTTGATCTCTTTATACACACTACGAAACCTTACCCTGTAAGTGACGCTGAAAAAATGACTTTAGACAGACTCATAAACGAGACTTCTTACTTCGTAGTTCTCATTGGCTTCCTCTATATCCTCCCAATTGCCAATGTAGTCATCCTTTCCTCTCACTACACCTGGAAGTGTTTTACCCGCACTGTAACGTCTCCAGATTTTCTTTGCTTCCTCATCTGTGCCAAGGTCCCTCATCGTGAATGTTATCTGATTGGCCTGAAGAATAGTGCTTAGACGGTTGGTTCTGGAAGAGATTTGGAATCCACCAGCAAGTGAAGTGAAAAGGTAGACGGGCTCATTTTCAAAAGTTAGTTTATCTTCCTTCGGAATGTAGACAACAGATGGGGCTACAGAAGATGGGGCTACAGTAGGGGCATCAGTTACAGACGCTTCTGCAACCTGTGGAATTTGCGATCCCTCCGTCTGTTCCTCCTCCTCCTCCTTCTCCTTCTCCTGCTGCTCTGCTTCTGGCACAACTTCATTTGCCTCCTGAGAAATCTCCTCTGGTGCATCAACAACTTCTTGTGCGTCCGCCGTCGCCTCAGCCTCCGGTTCTACAGGTAACGATTCATCGGACTTGATAGTCTCATCGCGGATTACCGGTTGCTCCTGCTCGTGTGCTTCAACTTCTTCTTCTTCTTCTTCTTCGTCTTTCGTTGCCTCCGCCTCCTCGGGGATAGGAGTTTCATGTGTGGTCTTTGACGAAGCAGAGGTGCCTGTGGTATGGGCTTCAACTAACTTCAAAGCACTATCTGCCGCGTCTTCTAGGTCTGGAGTCTGAGAGAATGGATCTCCCATTAGAGCACCTTCTTCTTTAAGCTCCTCAGAATCCTGCCCTCTGTCAACAGCAACCCTGCTTCCGGATACCCTGGAACGAGATCTGGATATGGAACGAAGATAGTTGACAGATGAGGTAGCTCTACTGTTGCTGCTTCCAGGAACCGCTGACACCAACGGGTCATGTCTAGGTGTACGCTCACCAATGTTTAAAGCTGGAGTGGAGATGAAATCGTTGTTTGTGACAGTGTTGTGGTAAGAATCACCTCTTGCCAAATGTGGTTTGAACATACCCGTGCCCTCCCTTGCAGGAGAGATAGATCCAGCAGTGTAGCGTTGAGACGAGGCTGACCTCGAAAGTAGAGGTGAGACAAGGCCTTCTCTTGCACCTGCAGGAACAGTATACTCAGAATCCACTTCTTGGGAGTAGTCAGGGATCTGAGGGGCAGCACTAGTGCCAAACTTTGCGGCAGACTTCTCTGCATGAAGAGCATCAGAATCATCTGACTGCTGGGCCACTCTACCCTCATTGTAGCTGTTTATCACATCAGCGAGGGAAGGTACCTCTCCCGCGGCAATGATACGATGGTCTCCATTATCAGCATCACCGGTAGCTGGATCAACGACAGAAGAAGAATGAAGAGGAGAAGCAACCGAAGGGACGAAGAAAGGACTCTTCACCCTTGCAATTCCATGGACAGCACGCTCTGTAGAAGCTGAGGATGGCAATGGTGAAGGTGAGTTTGGATTAGCTGATGTAGACCTAGAACCATCTCTTGATGATGCTGGAGCAATATACTCCTCTCGGATACCACCGAACAGCGATGAAGAGGGGTCCAAATGAGCTTCCTTAATGGGATCCTCCCATTCCTTAGTGTGGTTAGCCGATGATCCTTCGGTGTGCAGTTCCTGTTCTTGTTCTTCCTCCTCCTTCTCCTTCTGAACCTCTTGAATTGCATCCTCCTTTAGATGGCCTTCTTCATCAAGAATTGTATCGAGTTGCTCATCTTCCTCATCTGCAAGAAGTGCACCTTCATCTTTCAGTTCCACAAGGGAAGCCTGAGATTGAGACTCAAACGAATGAGTAACCTTGAACCTGGGTCTGGATCTGGATCTCGAACGGTTACCAGCTCCAACTAGCCCGGTCGAAGATGTGTCATCAGTGGTTCTAATTGACGACCCGATCAGCGAGGGAGTCTGGGTCCTCTCAAAGTTCTCAACCTCTTGGTCCATGTCCATCTTGAATGGTTCTGGCTAACTGTTTCAATGTGGGTGGAACACGGAGTCTTTAGTTTGTCTGTGTAAGTTATTGTTTCGTCAGGAACGATCAGCCTCTATAAGTACCATCTCGAACATTGATACAACAGTTCGAATTCCCTTGACTAGTCGCTTACACCTCTTGCTCATCTGATACGCTGGCAGTCAACCATCTTCCGGCTCGTCGCTGTCACGCACGCACCCTCGTTCTGCGCGGTTATTGTGGAGTGTGTCCCGAACAGGTAATTGTGTGGTACACTCCTGACTTGCCAGGGATGGCTGGCCCCTTCTAAGCCCGATGATTGCCCAAGCTATAGTGGGGTAGAGGCAACACGAGCTGCGCAGCTCGTCGTCCCATACTCCATGAGCTTGCATGTACTTTTCTAGTTTGCGCACCTCGTTAACTTTCAGCCGACCACTAAAACAAATTGAATGCAGTACTTGCTTTTATGGTTTTATCCTGTAGATCATTAGAACACAAAGAAATGCACAGCAATATATAAACCAGCGTCTGGGTAGATCTCAGACTGTCTCATAAGTAGATCTCAGACGGTCTCATAAAGTTACATGTCTGCGTTTTATTGTCCGTGCTCTTACTTATATGTCCTACCGGGGCACTCGTTATGCCTACAATATACTTATTTATGTCATATGTAATACATTCTTTTTATTTCACTATTCGCACGTACTAAAATGCAGAACTTTTACACATACATATATCTGGCTCATTCTCATTTGCTCAACTCAGCGATCTTCTCCTTCGCCTTCTCTACATTTTCTGGGAGACCAGAAATCTTCACAGTCTCAGACTCTGAGGTGGCCCTTGGGATATCAATGTTCACCTTGAGCTCAGCTTCAATGCCTTTTCTAACACTACCAGCGGGGCCAATGATCAAACGGTGCTTCTTCTTGGGAACCTCAACAGTTTCAACGACAACGCTTTCAAGGTCAAGAACAATCTTATTGACCTGCTTTGCAATGGAATCGACAATGTTTTTGTCACCAGAGATGATCACATCGTTAGAGTCGGAACCCTTGTCGGGCACCTGCAAAAGTCTTCTCCACTGGGCGGAATTCACCTCTGAGCCACCAGCCTTGGTGATGATCTCACGTTTGGTGGATCCCGAAGGACCAACAAGTGCCTTGTGATATTTCGGATCAACCTTCAATGTTATCGTCACGTTATTCTCAACCTTCTTAACGAGATCAACAATACGTGATTCAGCCTCCTTGATGGACTTGGTAGAACCAACAAGCTCAAACTCGCCATAGCCTGCTTCCTTTTCCTTCTTGTCATCCCTGTTATAGTTGAGTTCAATGCCAGTGTCAGCAGCAAGATCCTTCATGTGCTCACCATTCTTACCGATCACACGAGAAAGAGCCTTGGTAGGCACATGGATCACCTTCTTGTGACCATTCTCAATCTCATACTTGAGCAGCTCCTTAAGTTCATCCTCGGCCTTGGCCACACCCTTGGATGGGCCCCTAATGATCACCTCGTTCTTGTCACCTGTGGAGTTCTCGGATGGGAATCTCACGACAACGTGGTACTTGTCTTGCAATCTATGCACATACACACCGCTGGGGCCAATCATGCGGGCATGGAATCTTCTCTCAATCTGAAGCTTGACAGTCTTCTCGTCTGCCCACTTCTTTGCGATCTGCTGCATACGTTTGGAACATTCTTCGACGTTGACCTCAAGACCAGTCAATTTGATGTCAGTGACCTCAGAGCTGTCGTCACGGACGTCAATCTTGACATCAAACTCCTCTCTTATAGCAGTAAGGTTAGCGCCCTTCTGTCCAATCAAACGGGAGAGCAAGTTAGTTGGAAATTGGGTTGTTGAGTTAAATTTGGACGCTTCTTCGTAATTTTTCACGTCCTCGATAACCTTATGTATATCATTGTGAACATCGGGAATATACTGCTTGAGACCCTTGATGAGAAACTCGTCAGCAGAGAAGCCGGTCACATTCTGATGAAGTTTTACTTCGACAGATCCAGAAGGGTACTTAGACAGCAACACTCGAAGAGTGGAGCCGTTCACCAACTGCTGCTCTGCAGAACCAAGAGAGATCACTTCAGATGTGATGTCTGCGGAAAGAACTCTCAGTGGATCCAACGATGCATCTACCTTCCTGAGACGGTCATTGATCTCTTCCAGAGACGGCAAGAACTCAGCATCGGAGTCTTGGTTAGCGATCAAGATCAACAAATTGGAAGCACCGGCCAATTGGCCAAGTGGCACTATGGTGACATTGTTTTCGATAGCCACAGCAGTATCTAGGCCCGCCAGAACGAATGGATCAACATCAACAACCACCCTCACAAGTGAAGGAGCAATACCGTTGACCTCATCGACGATTTCCTTTCTGGTGAGCTTAATAGCCTCCCTGTTTTCAACTGGTGCAATAATCTGAATAGCAACAGCTTTAACGTCCTCGTTGATGAGGGAATCATACGATGGGGCACTGATCCTCACACTGTGCTTGCTTGCAAGGCCATCAAGAAATTTGACATACTTGAAGTAGGCAGCCAGTGCCTTAGCATGCAGGTACTTTCCACCATGAGAACGTGAGATATCCAAAACATCAACAACATACTCTTTCGCGAGTGTCTTTCCAAATTCAACAGCTTTGGGAATTGCTTCCCTTACACCAGTGAATTCCACATCACTAGAAGTGCTGCCAACCTCTGGTACCTTAACAAGGACATTTGTCTCTTCAAAGATTTTTTCAGCATCCAACAATTGGTGAATTGACCTTGGAACAGTTCTTAATTCGGTGATAATCTCAGACTCAAGAGATGCAATGACACTTTTGACGATCTCACGTGCGACCAATACCTGCTCTCTGGTGCCAGAGATGATTATGTTGTTTGACCTCACATTTGCTGCAGGCACAAGTAGCTCCACCTCAGATGGGATACCTTCGGCCTTAGAGACAGCACCAGAAATAAACTGCTTGATTTTCTCTGGGATAGCCAGTTTTGTTGAAAGAGACTTGGTGTGCTCATCAACAACGGCAACTATAAGTCTCCTGGCCTCCTCGCAGCTGTCCAGATCACCTTCAATGGTTACTTTAACAAGGCGACCATATATGTCATCCTCACTGCCATCCAACTCCTCTACGGCAGGTGTGCCCTCGTGGGAAGTGATGTCATCGTCATTTCTTGCAATTTCAATCTTTGCCCCTGTGTCCTCAATGATTGGCTTCAAGTTTCTACCACCCTTTCCAATAACAGTTGACCTCAACTTGGAAGGGATGGAGAATTCAATCTTGACTGGCTTTGTGAGCTGTTTTATAATATCTCTCTTGGCCTTCTTGATACCAGTGGGAGGACCGGACAACAGAAACATCCTCTTGTTTGTAGTAGCGCTGAATGTGGACTCGATATTGACTCCATGCTCGGCACGAAGCTTGCCCAGTATTTTGTAGAGCTCAATTTTGGAAACGTTCATCTGCTGATCAGCCTCAACAGCAAACGACTCCTGCACATTCTTAGAGCGAACAACTGGTGCAGGTGAAGGGCTGTGGCCATTACCGTTTGGCTTAACGGTGGAAGTCTTCATGTTAGGACCCCAGGAAGACGAAACAGCCTTGGCAGCACTGGTGCCTGGCAAACCACCGCCAAGTACTGGAAAGGAATCAACCGGACTTTCCGTGGTCACGATACTGGCAGCTGTGCTAACAAAGGATACATCATCAGATGTCTGTGCTATCGATGAATCAGCTGAAGCATCGGTAGAAGCTGAAGGTGTAACTGGATTAGAAACCTCCTCGGGGATTGGTGTTGCCGTCAATGCTGCGGCAGCATGCCTCATTGCCAGAAGTTCAGCGGGAGAAGGCATTCTATGCGGATATGAAAATTGGAACTGAGAAAAACAAATTGGGAGTGGAGCACTCTCTTATCAATGGTGAGATCTGAAAAATGGGGTAGTCCTCGATTGTGTTTGCAGATAAGAATGCTAACCTCCGAGTCTGTTGACAGTGTCACTCAAACTCAAACACAAAAGTGGAATACTTAAAAATCAAGGATCAGCAAAGATCTTTGAGAATTGCCTTCAATTAAAGGGCGTCGTGGGCGAATTGTTAATCCTAATCGTACCTGTCGCTCAGAGAACGATGCTTAGTAGGGTGTACGGGTACGTATAGAAGACTGAAAAATCCACTGCACAGTTCCACAACAGCCAGACTCGTCTCGTGGTGAACTATAACAAAAATCCAAGTACAGAAGAACTATACTGCTAGCAGGCAAGGTAATAAGACAGTGTAGTCAGGCATCCATGTACCCACCCAGCTTTTGAAATGATCCAATTGCAATTCTCCACTTGCACAGCCGTTACCGGTCGACGTGGTGAAATGATCTCTCTGTCTCTCGACAGCTGCTGTACTATGACGACGATCCACCCACCGGAGGAAGGAATTGGTGCCATTCTTGACAACGCACCGGATCTTCGAGAGGGTAACAGTTCGAATGTAAGTCGAGTGCAATTGGCAGCATCGCTCCTGTCTAAGTAGAAGACCCTACGTTAGATTCGGGCTGGGCGCCATCGCTGGCAGCAGTGGCCCCATGGGAGCATAACGTTGGGGGTGAATCAACGAGTGGTTACGGCACACTAAGCGTCCAGGGGTGGAAACAAGACGTCATGGTTATGTTATAGTTAAGTTAAGTAAAGAATGGGTATGATATTCTATTCAGCATTTTGTGAGCGGAGAGGATATAATGATTGCTTTGCAACAAATAGCAGAGGTCAGACCTCAGAATATCGTAATATCGTAATATGTACCATATATTATACATTATTTTCAAATCTGGTTGCAATTATTTAGGGAAATAATTTGAACAAAATGGTGATCTCCAGAGCGGCAATAAAACCTGCAGATCGAGATGATTCAAGAAGTAAAATAAACGAGGGAAAATATTCAAGTATAGGAATATGAAAGCATTTTCCCATTAGTCTACTATATATAGTTGAGTGAAAATAATCTACGTTCATCAATTGTATCATTATATAAGATTCGCTGCTATATATATATAACAGTGGATGTGATAGGTTCATCACAATGTAAACAAACCAGTGGATTTTTTACCTAATGGATAAACCACGATAGCTGCTGCAAAAAGCCCAACAGATATACCAATGGATACTTCAACCATTGTGACACCAAAAGACAAAGAGGAGCTGGAAGTGGTGGATGCTGCCACTGCAGATGAAGAGTTTGAGTTAGTGATCAGATTGGCCGTTGTGACACCGGCTAACAGAGAACCTTGCGAGGCAATTCCCGATGGGACTTGCACAAAGATTCCTGGAAGCATGGAGGAAACAGCCATACCTCTACCCACCCTGGAGTACAAATTACCCAACACTCCAATTATGAACGCTCCCATAGCAGCAGTGAACTCTGTGGAGTTGGAAAAGTGCAACGAGGAGAAGTAACTCACCACATAGCCGGCTCCTGCTACAAGAGTCATTACAGGCAGTTGTCTCAGTTTCGCCTGATTGACTAATGCCAAGCCGCACGCAAAACCGGGCACAAAGATCAATCTGTACAATGGGGAAACTCCACCAGCGGGGCAAACTGTCTCCGATGTTGCAGACTTGTCAATCCAACCATATAGGGCAGCACCAAGGGTGATACCAAACCCAAGAAATAGGGAGTAAATTATAGCGTAGAACATTCTCACTGATCCTGCAACAAGGTTACGTGACTGTAACTCAAGAGAACCACACAGAATGATGTACCCAGGCAGAATTAAAGCCAACGACCCTTGCACCACTGCAGAAAAACAAACCACATCGCCACCCCTGATAGAACCCAGAGCTCTGCCAAGGAAACTCACAACAATACTTGCAGATACTTCAAACACAGAAGAATAAAGATTACTCTTTGGTGCCACGTATAGTTGCAGAAATGCAACACAGCATCCAATACCAAATGCAACTGGCATATCAATCCATCCGCCCTTAAATGCGAATGGAGTAACCATCGAAGCCGAGAAGCCAAACAGTAACACACAAAGCCAAGGTGGGTAACGGGCAGGGCGTTTCAATAGCTCGTCTATTTTTTCCGCGGCATCTTCCACTCCCACAACATCGTGCACTACATCCTTGTAAATTTTGTGGGCTTCATCAAGCTTACCTAAATCCAAGCCCTGTGCACATCTTACCAGTTGCATTTCGGAAGTTCTTGTGGCAGCATCACCGAAAGAGATGATCATACACCCAGGAAAATAGATAAACTGACCATCGATTTCTAATACTCTTGCCGTCATTGTCATATACTCTTCCAATCTATGTGTTGGAGCCCCGTACAACATAAGGGCTTTGCAAAGCTTGAGAATGAACCTTTGGCGTTGCAACACATCTGCAATATGGACGGTAATTCTTGCCCTGGGATCTGGTCTAGCTGACCGCAGCTTTATTTTTCCTGTGTTTTCTTTCTTCGTCTTGGGCCTCTGTGTTGCAAAAGAAGGCATATTTATAACATCGTCAGACGATACGCTTCTCCCCATCTTGGGCTTCCTTGGGACCGAGTGAGACCGTGCTGCAAATCCAGAAATCGCCCCTTGGGAGGACGATTTCTTATGGAAACGGTTGGTTCGGTCATCACTAAAACCTTCAAGACCAGTGGATAAGTTTGGTTGAGAAGAATTGGCATGGGAAAAGAGATCCTGGGGGCCGTCACCAACTTTCTTGAGCTTTGCCTTCAACTTGCGGAAATCCAAAGTACTACCGGGAGTGCCATCGCTTCCTGCTCCGGAGAGGGGCGTTCTGGAGCCGGACATTATTGGTGTGTTCTCGCCTGATGCCAACAGATGTTGTTGCGATCTTGACTCATTAGGTTGCTTATAGAGAGCCAATAGAGATGACAACACACCGGCATTCACTCTTTCGGGAGGTGCTACATATCCGTCCCAGTCACCATCCGCATTGATATCGTAGTCTTCATCATATCCTCTCAGATACACATCTGGATTGGGTGCTGAGAGCCTATCGCGCAGACTAGCAGTACTGTTATTGTTCGCCAGAGTCGATGAATCTCCTCCGGTAGAGGAGGAGAATCTATGCTTCATTCTGGAGAACATTGCATGGTGGTTGACCAATCCCTCAGCTTCATTTTTCAAAGTTTCAGGATCCAAATCATTCATCTCGATATCTTCACTACCGGCCCCCGAGTTCATTCTACCAAGATTTGACTCCTCATCCTCTGCCTTCTGAGAGGTCACTTTTGTAGCACCGGGACTCAGACCTGAAGTGTTTCCGATGTTGAATACACGCGCCAAAAAAGCTGCCGCACCAGCATCACCGGAGCCAGATTCTTTTGAGGTTACACGTGCTGCTTCGAGATCAAGGTCTCTGCGAGAATCAGAAGAATCACGCTGCACGGTACTCAGTCTTCTCTTGATTCTTGTGGCAAACGTTCCAAAAGGATTTGAATTATTATCTATTTGTTGATCACCTTCTTGGGTCTCGTGGCTTGTTTCTGTACTTATCTTTTCCTTTGTAGGCGATTTTGTGTATTTCTGACCATTAGTTACAGTATTGCTACTGTCGTCTTCATCGTCCGTACTGCTATCTTCTTCACCAGAAGTGTTGTGCTCTCGAGGACCTGAGCTGGAATTGCTTCCACTAGCAAAGCTAGAATGAAAGGACACATCATGCTGATTGTTAAAAAGGTCCATATCGTCAACTTCAGATTCACTCTCTTCCAGTTCTTGCTCCATCTGCCTTCGCCTGTCTGCTAGATTCGAAGAACCAAATGCCATGCTATGAGATGGGGCAGGTGAATGTGAAGGTGATCTATCTATAAATTTCACCTTTGGCCCCTGAGCGGGTGCAGAATTGCCCCTTGGTGGGGTAAATGTAGAACTGACTGATGAAGCTTCGGGATGTCCTGCGTTAAGGCATGTGTTCTGCTGTGTAGTTGTTTGGGGGTTGTCCCTGCCACGAAAATAGTCCTGCTCATCTCTTGGAGCTCTGCTACTGTTGGTATTTGAAAAGGATGGAAGAATTGGGATATTAGCACCATCATCGCCTGCTTCGCCATCATCTTCTAAGATAGGTGCGTCTTCCTCCAGAGGAGAGCCTGGAGCAAATCCACTATCGGAGTTCCGAATGTTTCTTCCAACTAACGATCCAAGTCTTGAAGAGGAGTTAGAAGGAGAATTGGAACGCACTGGTGAAGCTGAACCTGATCTTTTTGGGTTCCTATTTTGAAACAACTTTGGGTCCTTCATGGCGTATGCCGGTGGCTAGATAATAAACTGATCAGTTAAACATAGACTTTCATTCAGTGGGGTTTCTCCACGCTTCAAAACTTATAATCGCTTTTATAGATTGGGTTAAATACTCTCTTGATGTTAACGATGTTCTGAATGTATGTTAATGGTCCACTGCTAGGCCATCCTATATCTGATCCCTGTGAGTCCCCTCTCTTAAGAAGTTAGGTGTTCTGTGAGAGACTAGAATGATTGACGTCACGAGAGAATGGTGCGATATCTTTGAAAGTGTGAACTATATACAGAACACTGGGTATATTGCTATTGCTTGAGACAGCTTCGGTTTATCTTTCCTTCCTAAATCATTAATCGTCACTTTTATAAATATCACAGAAACGTGTGAACTCGACATCTAGAATGTGTGCACGTTACCTATGCTTCCAAATGCACATCGCAGCAAGACACACCCACAGATGTACATGCCATTAGCATACCAAGGGCGGGCCCTGTCATGCATGCCCGGAAGTGCAGTATGGTGCAGAAGGGACAGGATGAGTCCGAGGGTGGGGTCCAGGGAAAATTAGTTAAATTGCAGCGGCGGACAGAAGAGCTAACAAAGACTTTCCTTCTGCTGAGAGTCTGAACTTGGAGAGTTCAGGCGGAGAAGTTCACTCGTGCTCTCTCCGAATATGTAATCTAACACGAGTTCTACCATCACCTGGGTGATGTGGGTGGCTGCAGACCCTTGATTTGGATCTCGGTAGTGGATGTACCATAATATTAAGAGTTATCCTCCACTAAGACACTCTACTTTATAACCTCTATGATAAAGCCGCCACAACATCTCATCTGTATCACTTCGTTGTGTGAGGAGTTACTCCACCCTTCAGAAGAACTTACCCATCATTTCCTGTAATTCTGAATAGTGCCATGTTTATTTATGTGCAGATTCAAACTGTCCTCTTTCTGTTGTATGCGTACAATGACGTAGTGATCTGCAGTTATCGCATCGCACTACACCTTGGAGAGCCGAACACGAAGCCAGAAACAGGACACACAGCACCGTTATTTACTTATGACATATGGCAGATACAGATACATTAGGCTTACACAAAGAAAGAAAGAATCTGACTTATCCCAGCACGAGGCGCAATTATCCACGCAAGGGGGCGTAGAGGTACAAGGGAATACGTATAATAATGCATACAACAATTTTTCTTTTTATAGCAAACAAGGGCGAAAAGAGATCAAGCATGGCTTGTATAAATAGTCATAATGCTTGCTGTGCGTAGCATGCTCAGAATGTGAAGGCTGAGGCAGGAGCCAACCGTTTCTGCCTGCTTCTGTTGTAGTATTGGTAGGCTGGCTGGCCACTCTTGGCTCATTGCCCTCTGCTGTGCCTGCGCCGAAGAGGACATAAATAAAGCTGCAGTTTTGTGTGCTTGTGGGCTGAGTTACATTCAACATATAAAAATGTTTAGATTATGTAATATGCGGAGGGGACATAGCATTGATTGAGTTTTTTTTCTCCATATATATCAGGAATGGTAGGCGCACGCTATTATAGACTTCAGCAGAGCAACCGTTACACCGCTCAAGTTCAGCAGAAGGAGAAATGTAATGTATACACTTACAGTTTATAGCTGAATTCGTAGCTAAATCATGAAATATTTTATTAATCCATTTTTAAAACTCCTGTTCAAGACATCCTTCCAGATTACATCAAACTCCTTTTAAATACCAGGGACCGTATATAAATATATAAAAAAAAACAAGAAAAAACATAAGTTAATCATTACGTAGCATCAAAACTATAAGTTTCCAGACTCCATTGTAGAGCACTGATGCGAGTTGCCGGTGATATGTGCCGAACTATTAGAACTGTAGTGTTGAGATGGAAATGCATAGGTATTAGTGGTAGTCAATGTGTTCAATGTGTTCAATGTGTCCAATGTGTTCAGTGTGTTCAATGTGTTCAATGTGTTTAATGTGTTTAGCGAAATCATTGGGTTCAAAGGATTCTGAACCTCCACAGGCTGATAGAAGCCTTCATCCATTATTGGTGGACCTGCTGGCTGCTGTGGTAGAGTGGCTGAACTTCTAGCACCAAGGCCATAGTAGGTGCTGCTCTGGGGATTGTAGAAAGCACCAACGCCTTGCAAGTCACCTTGGTTAATCATCTGACCTGGCATCTGAAATCCTGAAGTGATGATTCCAGCGTTAGTACGATAGTTAGAGTCACCAGATTTCTCAGCTGGAGCGAAACCAGTAAGTGCTGGATACATGTCCATGGAGGCAGAAGAGACTGCAATCTGCGATCCAACAAGATCTGGAACAGATGGGATAGAAACTGTGTAGCAGGCAGCCTCGGACGAAACTGTTGAAGGCAGAGAATTGGAACGAAAATTTCCAACTATTGGGTTTGAAGAGGGCCTACCAGTTTCAAGGGAATTGAAAACATTGGGCTGAGCCGATGCCAAAAACAAAGGGTTGCTCTGAGGACTGTCGTAGTTGCTTGAGGAGCTGAAAGGACTGCTTGTATAAGCAGCGGCAACTCTGTATTTGTAGAGACCACTTCTCTTGCGGGGTCTCTCTGCAAGAGGAGCACCTCCATAGCCTGTAACAAAACTACTATGAGGGGTCAGAGCCTCTGTTGCCTTCCTCTTGCTTGCCTGCGCTAAAGCAATTGGTGAGTTGGGCGTTAGTGGGTACGTATTATAATGGTGACTCGTGTCCTTAGTGACAAGACCATGGCTAACGTTGGGGTGACGAACAGATGACAGACCTGTGATAGCAATGAGGTCGGAGTTATCATTATTATGGGCTATAGGTGGTGGGGTACCAGGAGATACCTCAGAAGCCAGTGCCTCCAAACCAGACGTTGATAGGACGCCAAATAACCCACAGGCACCTTTGAGCAAACTGATCCACTCATTCCACTCAGCGTATGACATATGTACATCGAAATTGAGCTTGGCCAACATGTTGATCTCACTCTTTCTGAGAGCGTCAAGAGAGAGCTTGGACAGTTGCGACCAAGTCTTCATGCTATAAGGCGAGTCATTCCAAACCTTATTGGTGATCATCAAAGCGGTAACGGTCTTCAAATACAAAGACTCTTTCTCTTCCTTAAACTCTGGATCCTTTTGTTGGTCAGCGGCGACTGTGGACTCCTGGGGATGTTGCCTGGTTGACAGCAATACAAGAAGATCCTTGATATGCCTGCAGCCGTTTCCCGTATCGTATGGATAGTAATCATAAGGGGAAAGCCTGTATAAGTAAAACAATGCGATGTAGATGTTGGAGTCTGCCAACTGAGAGGCCTGGAGGAGTGTGTTGATCTCCTCCAACTGGGAATCTCTATGTTCAGGCTTAGACTTGCTGGTTTTCTGAACGTCAGGATATAAAAAAGAGCCCAACTTGGTCAACAGAACAACGTTTGTAGGGAATGCAAGTGTGGTATTTGAAGAAGGAGAGCTTAATGAGGCATAATACTGTGGTACCACCGGTACTATAACACCGTCACTCGATCCTACTCCAAATGAGCTACCATAAATCGGTGAGGGCCTCACTTGAGAGCATGCCAACATATTCATGTTGAGATGTTGTGAAAGTTGAGGAGTGAATGTGACACTAGTAGGCCATAATAGACCAATGGTGATAAGAGGGCCGCTGATAAGTTATTGGGCTTGATAACATTATAGATGTCATTCTTAGTTGCAAATGTTTGGGAAGTCCATGATATATATTCAACAACATCTAGATGAGCCCATTTTCCAAAAAGAATCAAAGTCCTGGTCTGAGAGTTTCTAGGAATGTTCAAGATTCTACATGCTGAGACAATCTTAAGCTATGCACAGGTGCATACTGTATGCACTCTGTTCTAGTAAGAGAAGAGCCAAACGCACAATCTACTCGGTTGACGCTAGCAGCAAATGCCGGTGAGAGCCAGAGTCGGCACCAGAGGTTGAGACAAAGGGATGGGACCGCACAGTGTAGTTCACCTGCAAATAGCTTTTTCTCTTTGTGAGAGTGGCTTGGATTTATGCAGGAAATGCACTTCATACAGCTCCTAGTTTAAGTCGGCATGCTAGATGTATGACTGCATACACACAAAACAGCAACGAATCCTACGAGTGTGACCACCCCCACCTGGTAGTTAGTTGTAAGGGAAAGCTTGTTTCCTTCACCTTTCCCGGGGGGGCTGATGGGGGTAGGGAGACACAAGAGGCGACCGATCCTAGGTTGAAATGCCTAGGTCACCTGGTGCACACACCCACACCTCAGAGGTGGGAAACAATACGCTCGTTTCTCTCTCCCGCACAGTATTGAAATACGAGCGCGTCAAATGTTGCTTGCTGTCTCGTAGAATAATAATAGAGCAGCCCTCTGTACTTCTTGAGATGCTTGCCGTTGGCAAAGCCTTGAAGGGGGCTGTTTTTCTATTTTGTGGTGAGCGCTCTACACAAGTAATTCGTTTTGTGGCAATGATCATTATCCGATTCTCCACAAGTAGCGGCCATCGGTAATCAGGGGCGCCGCTATGTTTCGGGGTTTTGCGGCTTTATTTAGTCAGATCACTAAAGGCGGTTAGTTGCTGCTTCACGTAACCTTTTTTGCACTACAAGACCAAATCCAAACCTTTTTTTTAGAACATATCACGGACCTCTCGTTAGGCTATACCCTATACATTCCCCCTATAAAAATGGTCACCTTCTGTATTTCCTTAGTACCCTAGAATCTGCACTGTCACTAAGGCACCCGAGAGGACCGCCCCAGAAACATGCATTTGCGTTTGCAGTTACCCAATCAAGAGTGTGGAATTATTGCCCTTGCGCGCGTAGTACTGGTTTGTTCTGCTTGAACGCTCTCTGTACGTAAGCTTGGCTCATCATTCAGACGACACATCGACACTTGGTGCCATGCGCTGTGCAACCATGCATGGATATAGAGATTTCACTTGACCTGTTATTTCGGAAACTTGCTGGGGAACGTTTTGGCACGACAAGTGCACATTCCCAGTGTAAAAGGCACTTAGAAATATAGCCTATTAAATGCTGCGCCCAGACCAGCAAAATCCTGTTTTACCAGATTTTTTATTCAACCTTTTGCATTTTATTCTTCCTCTCAAGTGTCATTCTTTTCACGAGAGTATTTTTGATATAATTAACTGCGGGGGCTAATTTTGGATCCTCCAAGGGTACCTCGATTGCATATGTTTTCTTATCCCTACTCTCTTTATACTTTTTGGCATGACGAATGTAGGTAGCTGTTAGGCAAAAAATCTGTGGGAGCTTTTCTGCAGATGCCAGTGCTCTTCTTTTTCCCCTTGCAAGAGAAAATTTCGCATTGGGAACTAAGCATGCACCCCCGCATGAGCTTTCCACGTAGCTTCTAAATCAGTGCGGTATGCTGATGTCCCTTCACAAATGCATCTTGCCTCCCGTAGAAAACTACCATAGAAGCCGCAGATCTGGGTGCATACAGCGTGCCGGGCCAGAAGGAACAGCTAAGACTGAACAGCTCAGAATCAGCACCTTGGATGAGGCTAAGGGTGTCCTGGGCAGGCGTCATAAATTACGGCAACCCATTTTAAGGTTCAGCATTCTAGTTATGTTCGCATGGCCCTTTTTTGTAAAGAGTGCAACGTATGCGCAGTATATACGTAGGCAAGGAATATAGGGATAATTGGCACTCAAGGAAGTAAAACCGTCGGGATGAAATTCATTGAAGGGAAGCCTGAAGGGAGGGATAACACATGACAAATGATAGTCATTTCGGTCGTATCTGAATCAAACTTCATATCAGGCAGACAACATGTTCTTCTCAGGAGAGATGCAAAAGCAAAAAAATCGGCAGGTACGCATGCGTTTCAGGTATTAGCTGTACACACTAAAACCTAGCAGCTACCCGAGCTACCCCAACTCAATTGTCACCAATTCTTAGTGTATGCATGAAAATAAGTAGTGCATGCACGGATTGACATGTCCCAACCGCATCTTGGATAATCGCAATGTAAGTAATTGCAGTATTTTTTTGCTTTTGCAGCAGAGCCTCAGGCTTTTGTTCGAGCTAGTCTAAGCCACGTATTTGTTCGTACAGTCTCACAGTTGTACAGTAGCACCTCTTATGTGCAGGGCCAGCGGCGGCTTGGCATGGCTCTAGTTCTACAATTTAGTCGAGATTAAGGTATCCCCGTATCGGGTGATTCTCGCTTTCCAAAAGAAAGGATAAGGGCCCCTGCCTGGGATGGCCAGCTGGCTGACTCGCTGGATGGACGGATGTATTGTTAGGAAGAGGTTAATGAAGGGCGCGCCGAACATGGTGGTAAATTTGGGCCTGCTGAAATCAGCAGATCGGGACTTAGCGGAAATCACATCCCTGCCTGCTGAGAAGAGGCCCCTGTTGGTTAGCATCGCTATCGAGCTTGCGAGTATTTTGCCTAAACCATCATCAGGACCAATCTAGTACTTTTGGGGCAATCCCCAAAAAATAACCAAATATGACGATGTAATTTTTAAGAGAATCGTTTCACTCACCAAGTTGTGTATGTACCCTGCGCTTTGTGTGATTGTAGGAAATTCAACTAACTTATTTCACTTGAGTCTCAAGGAACTGAGGGAGTTGAGGCTACTCTGCTTAACTGATGCGCACATGTCATGACTTATGCAGGATATTGCAGGAATACCACAGAAACCACACCTTGCAGCAGGAAAAAGTTCTCCACAGTCTAGAGCCCATTTGGCCTCGGGAGAAAAAGAAAGCCCAGCTGGCTGATGCATACGCAACAGATCACCACAAACGCTGTGCCCAATACAATATACTAAACACCATCCGGATCTAAGTGCGCATCTATTTCTGCAGAGGCGCTCCCAGCCATTGCATCATGCACACTGGGGGGGGCACTTTCCTCCCGAACAACCGTTGTTCCCTAATTCCTGGTCAAAGGTCAACTGGGCTGCAGGCCGCGGAATACCAGGAAAATGACATCAAGCATGCACACAACACATATTAATAACAGACGCGCATCCTAGAGATGCTTAAGTGCTAGCGGTTATTAATTGGGATCGAGAAAGCATTGGCCGTTGCGGCTTGCGTTACACCCAGATTCATGTTGTTCCCAGCACCTCACGCATAAGATCGTAGGCCAATGCAGTGAGGGGGAGAGCGCAGTCAAGAGATGTAAAGACCAGCTGTCTGTCGTGTGTATAACATGTGCTCCCCTTGGCCTGCGATGTGTTATATTCCGTGGCTCTATTTCATGTACTGTATTTCATGTACTATATACAGTATTGCGTCCCGAAGACAATCAGATCTATACGAGAGAGCATGCGAAAGTAATGCACACACAAGAGTAGTAGAAGGAGCCACTCCTCTGCGAGCCCACGAATGCAATAGTACATTCAACAGCCTAAAGTTGCCTCTAGTTTCATACGTTTGAATGCTCAACAAAAATGCCTGGACTGTATCCGGTGATAGACGCTCCCCTCTCAGCGTCGTAGATCTGTGCTTAGCATCTGAGGTCCCCATGTTACACCGCCCACCTTAGGAGAATATGTGCTTAAAGTACCTACCGTAGACGGGAGGCTAGCAGAATTCGGAAATCATCAATAGCGAACATTCCTAAAGCGCGCTGCGTAATTTGGCACTAATTCAAGAGTCAAGCTTAGTTTCAGCACGATCTAGGCAAAAGAGTAACAACAGTGCAATATATGGAACATGATCTGCTACCTGTATGAGAGAGACCCCTTTTATAATGCAAAATACTACGTATGCATGTACACATCGACCGATATGGATTTTACATGTAGATCTGCACTATATGCTCATCTTCCATCCTGTACTTAGTCTAAAACACGAGCAAATCTACGATCATTAGGTGAGGGCTGGTTAATCTACTTTTAGAATGAAATATTTTGTTAACGCTCTTGAATTATCTTTCTTCATTTTTGCCAATGAAATGATTTTCTATTCCCGAGTGCATCTTGCGTGCAGTCGTCACTGCTTGTTGCTAATTATCATATTCCTGAGCTCGTAAAGGTGCTGATGATCGACCGGTTCATTAGGTTCAAACCAGCTAATAGTTTTCCGCTTCCATTTAGCTTCCTCATTGTAGAACATGCGGATCTGATCTTCCGATAATTCAAATTCATTCTTATTTTCTGTCGTTCTAAGCCCATCAGATGTGTACGATGTCGTAGTTGTGCTTGTAGTTGTTGTGGTGGAACTGACACCTCTCATTGCAGTCAAGGTGGGATTGTTGACAAGTGGCCCCTTATCAATTTCATCAATGTCTCTAAAGGGATCGTCATCATACCCATTTGCTTCATCAAGGTTGATCCAACACATCTTCACAGGATCAAACATCATGCTACCTACTATCTGCACCTGAGAACGGGAAGGCGATATCGACTTGGATGCCGCTAGGTTGACACTATTGGCTCTTTCGAGATAATCTGAACTATTCGAAGATGAAGGCGGATTCTGCCGGATGGTGTCAATGGGGATATCCGTAGTTTTTGTTGCTTTCCCTTTAGGATACGCACTAATCAATCCTGGTTTAGACATCGCGATGGTATCAAATTTGTTTAGCTCAACTTCGTTTCCTTCCCACTTACAAGTGAGAGGATTGTACCTCATCTTCCCCAGATGAAGCTTGTCATAGTATACCTTTTCTGACACAGGTGTACTCAACTGCTGGATAAGATGAATTTTTCTAGAAGCCTTGTGCTTTTTGGGCCTCTCTCCACTGTCTGGGTGTGACTTCCGGTGTCTATCTTTCCTCCGTTGATTATTTTCCATGTAGTTGGCCAGATCAATTAATTTCCTGATAGATTTACGCCCTCTGAGAGTCAGTGTAAAATCATCATTATCAGAGCCATGACTCTCAAGCTTATGGTGTATGCCTAGATCGGCAAAGGCATCTAGTTCACTCCCATCTCCATAGACTCGTCTTCGACTTTGCTTTCTATTAAGAGCGGGCTGCCTGGCATCATGCTCTAAATTGAACTCCATATTTGAAGATACCTTCCGTAACTGCCTTTGAGGACTGTTATTATCTAAGCCCCTCTGGTGATAGCCAAATTGTTCCCGTATAGCAGTGTTTCCATTGACCGAGAGCACAGGCATTGATTGCTTCATTCTCACTCTTGGAGCTTTCAGATCTTGCGCACTCAGACTTCTAGCACTGGCGCTCTTAGTCATACTCCCTCGAGATGGCGAAGAAGGCATTTTGCGAATCATAGACTTCTCGGCATGTGCCTTCGACAAAGAGTTGGAAACAGTAACTGAGCGTGGAATTCCGTTGATATGATTTTCACTGGCTTTCAGTGTGTCATAATGAGATCCATAGCCTCGGGGATTTATCTGCCTACCTTCCTGTGCTGAATTAACAGCTAAGTGCCTATGCAGATTATGACCAGTCCCGATTGTGAGCTCTTCTGGGTTCTCGAAACCATCAAAGAAATTTTCTTCAAAATCAACAAAAGCATTCCTATTCCCTCCCATTTTTTTCCTTATAGTATTTACAGGGTGGGTATTAGTAAGATGTTCGTATTCCTCACGGGCTCTCTTCTCGGCGTTGCTTCTTTGCTTCTCCAGCTTCATCAGCAGCTGACTCTTGCCATACTGATGAGGAGACTGTTCATCATCTTCCCAAACTAGATCGTCAAAGTTGAGGTCATCATAGTCTGTATCGCTTTCTGTGTTTTGGGCAAGGTAGTCCTCGCTAGCGGAGGAAGCAGCAGTGGAAATAGAGCGGGTAGGTGATACTGATAAGCCAGCAATATTCTCAAAACTGGACCCATTAGCATAGCTCCTCGTCTGGTATAGATTGCTGGGGTTGACATAGCTTGTTCCCATGGCGGATTGCGCCAATCTGCGCTTGGTGGGAGAAGCTGAAGAGGATTGTCTAGGTGAACTACGAAAGTCAGTAATTTTTTGTAGCACATGGGTATCAAAATCAAGCAGATCAAAACCGTCTTCGATATCTGAGCCTCCATCCATATCTTCTGTTGACTGACCCTGTTTTCTCGAGCGGGATACAGAATTTGCAGAGGTAGCGACTCTGTTATGGCGATTATCTTCGTGACCGCGAGACCGATCATATCTCTCAAAATGCGCTATGCTCTCCTTGGTTAAAGTCGGTAATTCGTGGCTTTCATCATCCAACTCGTCATCCAGGAATGCCTCCATATCAGAATCAACTTCTCTCACCATAGAGAGATCCTTGTGCTGAGGCTGTGGCATCTGCCTGTGGTTATTCTTGTTGTGACTTCTGCTAAGTTGGGGCATCTGCTGTTGATGTGACTGGGAGCTTGAGGCGTATTTAAAATCATCATCGAAATCATCTCCGAATGCGTCATCGTAGTTATCATCACCGTCATGAAAACCATCCAATTGTTCACTCTGCTGGCGATTCCTGTGACCATCCGAGATCCCGCGTGATTTATAAGTTCTATCTCTCTTTTGAATAAAATCATCTTTCTGTATCAATCTCATACCAGAGACGCGACGGCTTCCATGCTTGGATCCCCTTTCGCTCTCTCCCATGTCTTGATCCAGATCACTGGCATCTGCGAACCGCGAAAGAAGTATCTCCCTTTTCTCTTTGGTCTGCCGAGACATTTGAGAGGTAGCAACTCTATTTATGTGTATATAAAGACAAGTCTTCCAATTCTTCCCGTTATCTTCCAATGCTATACCCACCGAGTGGTGTAGACCTGCTCTCTGTCTGTTTTTTCAGTATTTCGCGTGCTCTTCTTGATGCATTAAGTGTTTACCATTGCCCTTGTTTACCGATCTGACGTAAGCGATGCATTGATCATGGCACGTCTTCCACTGCAGAATTCTGGGGTACGCAGCAGAATACCAGGGTGGGCCTTGCTTGACAGAGTGTATGGAAGGGTCCATTCGACCTTGGGGCCCTTGGACCAACAGCATACTTATAGACAATCTGAGAATTGCTGATGAAATCAGTGGTAGAGATATTAGAATTGATATTCGAGTAGAGCGTTTTGCATTATCTTTGTAGTTTTGCATAAATTTGCTACTGCGTATTGCGTTGTATGATTTTGTACCATGGTAAAGCAGACTGTCATAGAGAAGGTATGTGTGCAGATCCATTCGGTTATACAGAGACACGTCATAATTATATGCAATAATATATAAAATAAGAGTGTTCGACATCTTCATTACTATACATTCATACTAATTGTGTAATTTTCGACAGCCATTTCTGGACTTTAGGGGTAGACTCACCGAGGGAGTCACTTACAATGCATCCAACAACTCCCTTATATGGGTGGATATAATAGCAGCAGAAATCCACAGGGTGTTCCTCCCATCTGACATACTGGACAGCTATTCTGCGAATGAAATCACCAGCATCGCGTCTACTCATGAAATCATCTCCTTGGGCACGGAGGGAGAATCGGTAGGGGTTGTGGAGTTGACCCAGGATGATGACGTGGTGATTTGTGGATGCAAGAAAGGTGTGGGACTGGCCAGTTTTAAAAGAGGCGCCTTTGAGTATACGATTGAGTATCCATTAGGAAAGAATGATACAGCGGCATTGAGGTCAAATGACGGTGCTGTGGATCCTTGGGGAAACTTTTGGGTGGGAACCATGAATGACTTTACCGAGGGCAGGTGTGATCCTGTTGGTGCGTTGTATAGAATCACACCAACGGGCGAGATCCACACAATGTTGGAAGGTGCAACAATTCCAAATGGAATTGCATGGTTCGAGGGCAGACTGTACTGGACAGATAGTGCCACTCACACTATTTGGAAGTTTGACTACAACGAAGAAACAGGCCAATTATCCAATAGACAACCTCACGTAGTTATATCCAGCTTTCTAAAGCAGTTCGAGTCTCCAGAGCCAGATGGGTTTGCTATGGCTGAGAATGGAGATATATACACCGCTGTTTGGTCTGCTTCTCGCGTGCTTCGGTTCAACGTGAAAGGTGAACTATTAGAAGAGTTCGTCTTTCCTGCTCAACGCATAAGCTGTGTCGGTTTTGGAGGTAAGGAACTGAATGAGATGTTTGTGACAAGTGCAGATTTGCATTCAGACTCAGATGCTCCAGGTGATCTTAGACCTGTGGAGGGGGAATTAGGTGGTTCCATATTCAGAGTCAAGCTCGACGGTGTCCGTGGGCAGAAAAAGAACGTTTGGGGTTTAAGTAGCCATTAGATTAGAAAGTCACTGCAATTGCACTGGTTTTCCTCTGAAATATTCATGCAGTTTCAAGTAGATGTAATAGTCGCTGGCAGAATTCCTCTACCAGCACATTCTCTTCTAGACCATTCTCTCTAAGATTGACAAGTTTCTTGTTGGCGATATCCATCCTCCCTTGTCGAGAGTAATCACCTGTGAGAGAAACCTCGTTTAGAATTTCGAATATGACCATCATATGGAATTTGAGTGCTGGTTCTTTCAACATCCGCTGGATCTCGGGATCCGAAGCAACCTTTTTAACGATTGAATGTTCTGGAGCTGATACTGAAGAGACATTCGTTTCTTCCTTTATGATATTCTCAGGAGCCTGTGTGGTTACTACTGCTTGAACTGACTCATTTTGCTGTTTTTCAGTAGTTATCGTTTCCTCTGTATGGACGTGTTTCTCACTTTTGAAGCAGGCCAAAGAACAACTGATAATGTTAGTACTCCAACTGCAACTTGATTCTCTCTATAACAGTAACTCACTATCTGATGCCACATTTTGGGCACTTATATTTATGTGCATTTGTCAAACAAATACCACATAAAACAGCTGACATTCTAATATTGTTTGTCCCGAAAGGCAAAAAGCCATCAAGCAAGACAATAATATGGACTAGTATATAGTTTAATAGCTTGATGCGAGCCTTCCCAGCTTAGGTTGTCATGCATTAGGCTTGGCTTCATTATTTTTTTTCAGCACCTGCACGCTTATCTCCTGTGGGGTAAAGTACGCGTGGGACAATACGATAATCAGCTTTTTCAGATTGGGTCAATATTGTATATCCGTTCGTAAAATACATTAGTTTCTCTATAAATGATCTATGCTATATATAATGATTAATCCTTGTGAGCCGAATGGAGCTCGATCCACCTCACTACTATCTCTACAAACTCATTGAGACGTTCGCTTACAACCCAATGGCCAGAATCAACCTCTTCCAGCGTCCAATTAGGAAAGAAATCAGGAATTGAAGACACATCTTCTGGTGTCACAAATGAAGAATTTTTGCCTCTTATGAACAAACTTGGACCTTTCCATGGTAGCACCGTAGAATCGAATGGGAAACCAGCGATGTCATCTAGATGAGATACAATGATATCAAGAGGGATCTTGCTTTTCAGTACCAAAGCATGAGGGTTGTGTTGAGTCAGAATATCATAATCTCTCCTGAGATTAGAAAGTATAAACCTCCTCACTAGGGAGCTATCCTCAACCTTGGATAGTTCCTCGTCTGCCTCCTCTAGACTCTGAAATGCAGTAGGGGATCTCCTCGATGTGATTACCTTCAGGCATTTCACATACTCGTCAAATTTGGCAAAATCCTCCAGGTCAGTCGGCACAGCTTTGGGTACAGTGTCAACAGATATAACCATAGATGGGAGAGATGGCCGCCTGAGAGCCATTGACATGACAGTTTTGGCACCCATGGAGTGACCCATCAGAATGGGCTTGAGCAGCTTTTTCTCCAAACAAAATTGTTCCACATCCGCTGCCAAGGCAGCAAAGTCATGTCTATTGGTATGTGGAGAAGAACCATGGTTTCTCAGATCCAGACAATAAACATCTTTCTTCAACTGGGCTGCTATCTTGCGTGATGCTGCTCTGTTATTGAGCTTGTTCCCAAACAGACCATGAAGGAACACAATAGGAGGGCCCAATCGCTCCTCAGTACCTTTTGGGGAATACAGGTCGTACTCTAATGGCACTGTGTCGACATCTAGATCCAAAGGGTTATTAGATAAGCCGCGAATCCCAAATGAATGTGGTTTCCAACCGGATCTGTTGCATTGATGCCACAGAAGTGTGCTGGTAGAAACCAGACCCACTCGAGAATGTGACCACAAACGCAGCTGGGGTACCGCTGCCGTTCCAATTAGAACCATTGAGGGAAATCACAAAAAGCCAATCAAAGATAGGTATGAGAGAGATACATCCTTCTCACCTGCAACTCTCGGCAAAGTTTCAACAACCGTGGTACAAACTAATAATCTCAACGCACCAAAAGTTGCTGTTATCACAGTCATAATCCATGAAGGGTTAAATCCCCGAGTGCAGGAAGTACCTCCGGTTCTAATACGTGCATTGCTCGGAGTTAAGAGAGCTGCAGTGCAGATGGGATGTAAGGCAAGGAATCCTGAAAGACATCCTAGACGAAATACTATATATATATATATATATATGTAGGTAGCAGGATCCATTCACGTCTATTTCACACCTGAGTAACCCATGCATTCTTCCTGAATTTGTTCTTTGGTCAACACAGGAGGGGACAGCGAGGAGAGCCAACGAAGCATCATAATCAGAGTGAAGAGGTGGAGCGCATTCATTAACTGAATTCAGTTCTGTGACACCAAGATCGGTCTGAGATTTCCCAAGAAAAACTACAGCTGCCACAACTACAATTATCATAATGCATGCAATTCCCCGAGCAAGGCGGCACAGCATCCTTTCGCAGGTGTTGCCTAACGTTTTTACCAGGGCAAGCAGAACTTTGCCACCACGGCTGCAGTCTAGGCGAGGATTGTCGTCTTTGGAGCCTCCAGCAGACTCCAAGTTTGTTCCTACTTGTCCAGGGCCCGAATATGATACTGGCTGTACATTCTGCAGGCCAGAGCTCCCTGAGGACAAGCAAATCGATTACACGAGGGAGCTGAGAAACTCAAAGAGCCACCCATGGAAACATCTTCTTATACTAACAGGGCAGAGCGCCGAGTCCTGGCCAAGCAAGCTTGAAATGTCACCCGGATCGTTGGTATCTGAGATATCAAGACTTAAAAGGGATATAATATCGCCATCTCATCCCATTTTAGCTTCCAACGTGACACTTGATTGTGTTGCTGAGGCTCCAGGCCATTTTTCAGCTGTTTTATATCCCGACAATAAGCTTTTCAACGCTATTCCCAAAGAGAAGATACAGCAATTCATGATGGCACATCTGACACCACCAATAGATGGCAACGAAACAAAGGAGTTGCAGATGCAGGTGGATGGGCACTTTGGAGCGTGTGAACATGACAATGAGCTTATATTGATATGTGGGCATAAAGCTCGTGATATTCGTTGTGGAATGTTGGGACCACTTCTCGAGACCGAGTTCAAGAAAGTTTTGAACGATAAAGGACTCTTGTTTGATGAAAAGACTAACTCCAATGGAATCAAAGTAGGGCAGATATCACATATTGGAGGACACGTATTTGCCGGAAATGTGCTGTATTTCAAGAAGAATGGAGAATCTATTTGGTACGGCAGAGTGATGCCCGATCATGTTCAAGGCATAGTACAGGAGACTGTGCAAGATGGGAAGATAATTGAAGAGCTCTATAGAGGATAGATTTGGAATATGAATATAATATTCTTGTACATAGATATGCGATTGTATAAATACATCTGGATTACTTTTTGATGAAATGAGGTCTAATGTAAACACGTAAACTAACCGCTAACATGAAGCTAGCACATTGTCCTCAGTATGCGACCCTTGTGTGCATCTCTGAGATTTTGCGTTCCACTTCCCTTGGTGTCCTATCCAGTTTGCTTGCAATTTGAACCTTTTTGGCATCGGAGATCAGATGGTAGCTTTCGATCAACTCACCATCAATGACACCTTTGACAGGTACGTAGTAACCTCTATACGAGAGGTGATCTCTCCCCGTCAAATTATAGCCATCTTGAAGCTCTTCTCTTAAATACTTCTCTAGAGATCTGAAAAAGTTGATATCCGACTTTGTGGTAATAGGAGAAAATAGACCCACAGAACCTTGAATCCCAGTGTATATTACACTCTCCTTACCACCCAGAGTAAGGGAGCCTCTGATCAGACTTGTGGGAATGTCCTGAAGATAGAAGTTGCACAAACAGTTCAATCTAAAGGGGCTTCCATCGAGGAAACCTTCTTTCGCAGAGAGATATGTCCCATGAACATCATCATCTGCCATTGTCGATACCTTTTCTGGGCACCGCAACACCCACACGTTGCCAAATTTGTCAGCCCCCAAAACAGTATCATAGTCCAGCATCACAAGAGAGGTTGTATGCCTACCGATAGTGTCGTCAGTAAACTCTATGAATGCGTTTTCCAGAGGTTTGTAAACCACAAACCTAACACTTTCTCTTGCATCACCAACAACAATTCTGAAACCTTGGCTCTGCAGTTCTACGATCTCTGAGCAGCCTAATACAGTTGTTGCCTTTTTCAACAACTGTTTGATACCCAGATCATACAGGATCAGGGCACTACCCGTCCCCACCAAAAGTTTGCCCTGGAATGGAACCAATGCTAAACAAGGGCTTTCCAGAGGTGTTGAGTGAACCAACTGCAGACCGCCATCATCGGACACCCGATAAGTAAGCAATGAAGCAGACTTATGGGAGTTGGGGAGATACTTCAGGGTTGTCACCACACTGGCTATGAGGTATGTAGATTGAATCTCAGCTGAATCAAACGCAACCTTGGCGATCCGGAATACAGCCTGATTATCTTTGAGCTCGATGGTTTGAGTGATGACTTTGTCACGTAGAGATACTGTTTGAAGACAGGATCCCCATTTGCCATCTGCCTCTTCGTAGCCAAATTGTTGCAAGTACTCAGAATTATCTTCAACTTCGGGATCTTCTCCCCCCTCAGCGGGTGAGTCTTCATCATTAGTCGAATCCGCTGTTATAAATGGGCTTTTGGTATTGTTGTCAGCCTCAGCTATATACAAGAAACCATTCTCATCTGGGTCAGTCATTTTCCTTGGTGAATATCTCAGTGGAATGGTCTCCAACAGGAAGTCGTTTTCTAACTGATCAAGTGTGAAAATTACCAGTGTGTTGTCGTGAACACCAACACCTCCATTTTCAGTACAGTCTTCACTGCTGAAGGTATGCACGTCCTCAAACACCGAGCCGGCGATCGGTGTCATCTTGAACTCAGATCCAGATATATACCCGATAAAAGTCTTGGCTGATTTGGCAACAACAACATCCTGGCCCGTGATCTTCATTTTGGAGAGAGTAACAGCCTTAGGACCCAGGTACCTTATGCGTGTATCGGAGAGCTGGCCAGAAGTAGTGTCCAGGAGAGTCCTGATATATACACCATTACTCATTCCAACGTGGACGAACGTCGAGGTACTGGCGAGCAGAGCATCTTCGTCGTCATTGTTGTCTCCACCAAGACTATGACCTGGCCCTCCCCGCATAGGCATCACCAGGATGTTTGTTGGAGCTGCACTAAGAGCCTGGACAGACAGGGGTTCCAAAGTGCTGTCCAGATCCACGCTCAGAACTCTCACAGTCATGTCATTGCAACCTGCAACTAGGAAATTGGATCTGATCCTCCCCTTAGGAACCACTCCCAATGACAGGGACAGAATTTGCCCCGGCATTTCTTTTCTTTCATTATATTCACTTAGTCTGTCCTGTTCATCGATTTCAAAGTACACCAGCTCTCTATTCGACAATCCAATTGCTATTTGAGTGCTAGTTGTGGCAGCGACGAGAATCTTTATACCAGCAGGAGGTAACCATTCAAAAACTTGTGGTTCTTCTCGGTCTTCGAGATAGGTCAAATGGCGAATTCCATTAGCATGCACCTGTACCACGGATGCCGTACCCAATTGCTGGACAGCAAGTGTAGGGGTGTTGGTCAAAAATCCGGAGTCAGTCACCTCTTCAACAGATTCTCCAATTCTCAGAACAAGAGTTCCATCCAGGAAGGACAGCACGAGGTACTTATCGTATTCGTCAGCATTGTTCAATTTGGTTGTGAATACTCTTTGAGCATCCGCAGGGAGTTCAGAAGATACAAGTTCAGAAATTGGGAATTCCCTATTAAGGATTCTCAAAGAGGAACGCGCCCCTGTACCACAAGCAGCATATACAGAAGGAACATCTGCCTCTCCAGGAGAGAGTTGGCCAATGGCACTATTGTTAATTAGCTTCGCATCCAATATAGGATTCAACGACTCCACGATTTCAACCAATCCCAAATTATCCAAAGACTTCAACTCAAAACTAACATCTTCATCTTCATACACAGCAACTTCATCCGGGTAATCTATCGAGGACCACCTCCTGGCATTATCATCTCCCAATTTCTCAAACTGGTAGAGGTACTTGTCACCGCTCTCGCAATCAGCAAAGAGGAAACCAGATCTGAATATCAAAAGAGATTTACATACAGGCAATGTGTCAAAGTATGTGATATCTATGGAATTGACATCTCCGGCATCATCGCTGCTGTTTGCATTATGGTCGAATGTAACTTTGAACAGATCTCCATGGTTGCTCTGCAATAAAGCAAAGAAAGAACCCTTCATTTTGTGTACTGTACCGGCAATGATATAACTGGGAGAATCGTTGGTACCCTGTCTTTTTGGAATTGGAATACAATGGCTTCGTTTGTTTAGATATTTATAGTGTATCAAGTCCTTGGAACCGATGACAACACCTGAGGGTCCATCAGATCCTCCAGGTATAGGCAATACAAAGTTTGTTGTCTGTGGGATCTGCTCCGAATATTTCTTCACCACATGGTTCAAACCCAGATCCAATTCGTAGTATGTCAGACTCTTTTGGTATTGTAAACCTACTTCACCTGTTTCTTGGTCTACAGTCCTGATGGATCGCTCCTCGTAGTCCCCGTATGCACACTCAATAGCGGCAAAGACAGGATTCTCATATCCTACATCCATACCGCAAATATCGTACGTTAACACTTTATTCCTATTAGCTTCCAATGGTGACGAAACTGCAACGTTGTTTTCTTGGTCTCTGTGTATCACATATATGTTTTTGTTCTTCTCAACAGCTGCAACCATTAAAGCTCTATATCTACCATCAACGGCTAGGTACTCACCAGGTGTGACCCTCCTTATACCCGACTTGGCATATGGCTCATTTGATATCATATCCAAAGCTTTTGTCTTTGAATTCCATTGTACAATTGACAGGTTACCGCTATCTGATGTTATGACAATGCAATCCTGAGACGATCCAGGCATACGGATGCTAGCAACGCTCCTCACCACACTGAGCGTATCATGTGTATGAACATTTGTGAGCTTCCCCGTTGTTGGGTTCAACTTCCACAGCTGTAGATAAGAAAGGGTGACGCTGACGAGCTCCTGTTGTTTTTTGTCACCTGTGAAATTTCCAATGATGGTTTTCGTAGTGGCAGATGGCTTTCTAAGCGAAAGGTGATATAGGTAAAGCTCTGGATCCATAGTGTATGAAATACTGAGAGGTGTAAACGGGCAGACTATTCAATGTGTACATCAACTACGAACTGCTCCGAATGCTTTACACCACCGGAACTCAATGAAGGCCCAAGTGAAATACTCCCCTATACAATAATTCTTATCACTGATAACCCAACTACTGCACTAGACGTAGTGTGGATACAGTTTGGATTTTCCACTCGATGAGCTCTTTTGTACGTATGCACTACCAAACCCGCCGCACCTGATTACAGAGTGCACAAACTGTCATTGCAACGGGTCACCAAAGGCACATCGTTTAACTGTTGTTTACCCTGCAGACGAAACATAAACAAGAGAGTGTGATTAACGTGCAGTAGTGGTTAGAAGATGCCTCTTACAATTATAAACACGTATATACGTAAATGGACCATGGAATAGTGGAAAGGTCCAAGTGAATTCTATTGGTGTATTTTGGATTGACACAGTATTCAACTTTTTTTTTCTTTTCATTTCCTTGTTCTGCGCATACATATTTCCAGATAATGTCTGTTAAATCACGGGGTAAAGGAGCCACTCAGCATTTGAGTGAGCCAGAGCATATCACCTCGATAATAGCACAGGTATTCCAAGATGCCCAGTCATCTATAGCAGGCCATAGAAAACAGATCGCGATGTTGAAAAGGGTTCAAATAAAAGCCAAATCATTGGATCTCGAAGACGTGTTCAACAGAACGTTCTGTAGAATGGTAAATAAGATCCTCCCAATCAAGCGTACGGAGCCTGTTGCCGACAGGGTTGTGAAGCTGATTGCTGGCTTTGTGAACGCCATAGCCGATAGCGAGGATGAGGATGATGGAAATGACAGCACAAATATTAACAAATCGGACGAGGATGATATGACCTCCAATTTCATTGACACTTTGGTTAGGCATCTGGTAAGAGGTATTGAGGCAAAGGACAAGAATGTACGTTACAGGGTGTGCCAGATACTCTCACAGGTGATGCACAGTCTGTCATCTATTGATGACGATCTCTACGAGTTCCTCAGCGATAACCTCCACAACAGACTATACGACAAAGAACCATTTGTGAGAATGCAGGCCATCGCATGCATTGCGCGGTTTCAAAATGACGATCAGCAGGAGGGTGAGGAGGCTGGAGCTGATCCTGAGTCCAATATCAGTGAAGCTGCACAGAGATTGCTCATAGCTATTCAGAATGATACCAGTGCGGAGGTGCGCAGAGCTGCCCTTCTTAACCTTGAAAGGACGAGAGAGACAAGGTTCTATCTCCTTGAAAGAGCCCGTGATATCAACCCCGTCAACCGTAGAATTGTTTACGCAAGGGTGGTAAAAGAACTGGGTGATTTCCGTACAATTGACTACCCCGTTAGAGAGAAGCTTCTTCAATGGGGTCTACATGATAGAGAGGAGTCGGTACAGAAGGCAGCAGCAAAGATGTTCTCTTATCAGTGGCTCGAAACACTCAATAACGATGTAATGGAACTGCTTGAAAGATTGCATGTGATGAGTAGTGGAGTCGCTGATGCTGCTATGAAGGTGTTTTTCCAGCAGAGAGGGGATATTGTCGCCAAGATCAGCTTCAACGAAGAGCTATGGAAGTCTTTGACTCCTGAAGCCGCCTTCCTCATACGGACATACTACGTTCATTGTAATGAAAACAAGATGTATGATGTGATTGACAAAAACTTCCCCGAAGCTGCAGTTCTGGCCAATTTTCTGTCGAGGTATTTCAAGCTTAGAAGAGAAAATATTCAGCGTGTTGAGCTCTCCGAGCAACTTGGACAGGATGCCGCAGACCAAGACTCTGAGTTGCTTGAGGATATTTTTAAACCAGATGAACTTGAATTTGTCATTGAACAGTTGCTCTCAGTAGCCACTGACTACGATTTCAGTGACGAAATTGGCCGCAGAGAGATGTTGCAAGTGCTGCGTTCATCTCTAACCCATGACAATCTGCCCGAGAAGCTTGCTGCTGTGCTATTGCAAGTTGTGCGTAAGATTTCCATCAGTGAGCGCGATTTTTGCCAGATGGTTACTGAAATCATTGCAGATATTAGAGATTCCGCCCTCGATGAGAACGACGAGACATTTGTCTCAGCAGTCAGCGATATCAATCATAGCGGAATCGCCAGAGTTGCGGGGGGAGCCTCTAAGAACACCCAAGAAGATGAAGACAGTGATGATGATGGTGAAGATGACAACAATGATAAAAGTACTGCCAAAGATCCAGTAGTAGACATACCAGGGGAAGTTCTTTTGCAATGTCTTGTTGTGGCTAGGCATATGCTGGAATTGACGGATGAATCGCTCAAGGATAACATCCCATTGATGTCTTTAATAAACAGTTTAATCCATCCTGCTGTTCGTCGTAATGAAACTAGGATCAGAGAACTGGGACTGATATGTCTTGGTTTGTGTTGTTTGCTGGACAAGACACTTGCCATTGAGAGTCTTTTCCTGTTTGGGCTTTGTGTAACTCAAGGTGATGGTTCTCTCAAAGTTACTGGTTTGAAAATCATCACTGATCTACTAGCAGTTCATGGAACAACCATTTTAGACGTTGAAGAGGGAGTGGATAGTTTGTCGATAGCCAAGCTTTTCTACAGAACCCTCAGAGATGACTCCAAGCCAGATGTGCAAGCTGCCTCTGGTGAGGGTCTCTTCAAGTTGTTTTTGTCCGATATCATTACCGATGATGAGCTCTTTGAGACCATTATGCTAAGTTACTTCAATGCTGCAATTCACAGGAATGAGGTACTCAAACAATGCCTTACCTTCTGTATCCCAGTGTATGCATTCTCCCATATATCACATCAGGAGCGAATTGGTCGTGTTGCTGGAGACACCATTGCCAGAACATTCAGAACCCATAATGATATTGCAGCTACTACTGCCAATGTATCAACTCCTTCTTCTATCATTCAGCAGTTGATACACTGGACTGATCCTTCGAGAGTGGTCAATAGAACAGAACAGGAGATTCAACAGTCTTCTATCCATGTAGACTTTGCAATTCAGGTTCTTGTCTTAATAGAGGAGTTCGAGAGTGACAAGGTGTCAATCAAAGCTTTGATAACTTCATTACCAAAACTCCAGATTACAAAGCATGCTGAGTTCCACAAGTTGCAGGTTTTGCTGGCAAAAGTTCAGGAAATATCTGAGGAGTTGCTTGGTCCGCATACACATATTTCTTTGGATGCTGCTTCCAAGAATGCATTCCAGAAATTCTTAGCGTCTATGGAGGCATTAGTGGCAGAGGCTGCCGAACTTGAAGAAAACGAAGGCAAGGGTACTGAAGATGCTGTGGATGGCGTCGATGACGAGGTAAATGAGAGCCATATCAGCCACCACAGTTTCCTGGATGCTGATGATACGGATGAGAGCGGAGAAGTAGATATCAGTAATATTACAGGTGATCTCACTGGCAGCGTCAAAAAGGAGGACGATGATAGAATCATAACGGGTGAGACTAGAGAAGAGGCTGGAGATGACTGTGAGGACGAGGAGGAAGGCTCCGAGGATCAGCAAAGTGAGCCAGAACAATACGAAGAGGACAAAGATGAGAATGAAGAGAACGAACCGAGTCTCTCTATTGCAGATGCATCTAGTGACGTCGAAATGTCGGACTAAGCCAGAGGTTCAGGATGTATTATACCTATTGAAAACTTTAAATATTATACCCTAAATGCATGAATTGTTTAACATCCCTCACACGCTGCCTACTATTACTGTATGCTATGGTATCTTCCTCTACGGCAGCTGCAATGCCATGCACGCGATGTGAGGGGTCAACAGAGAGACCTAATAGCAAGGTGCTATCCAGCCGTGCCTACTTGCTACAGCGGAATTTGAGGACACGAGATTGAAAAAGAAGATTTTAGATAATCGAATGCAAATTAATCTAATCTGCATAACAACAGTCTTTTCGGCGAAGAACCGATATTCCAACAATGACAGGGTGCGGTTTGGTTAGGGCTTTCTATGTGTAGGCAGAAGCATCGAACGGCTTGTTCCCCACCTTAGTATGTATGATGAGTACGGAACTCCTCTTGCCCTGGACGCCACCACTATTTTTGGTGGTGACGGCCCCCCCAATCACTACCCCGCTATGGACCCCACATTTATGACCTTATTGTGGTGCGCACTACACGCGTCCGTCGACGTTTTGCTGGCATCTGGCGAGATGGCCCCTGTTCTTATGGAAAAATAAGGGCAAACTCCGAGGGTGAATAAAAGGGGTAGAGAAGAACGCTTTTCTTGTAATACTGTGATTTATATGGGGTGATTATCGTCGACTTTTCAGATAACTAGATACTCACAAGTCACAATCACATAGCCATGTCCGAGAAAAAAGTGGACTCTAAAGTCCAACCGGAGATTGAGGAGCCTGAAGAGGATCTCCTTGAGGTTTATATCCGTATGAACAATGATCCTGATAAGGATTACTGTTTTGCTGTCAAAGTCACTGACAGTTTTGAAGACCTCAACAAGATCTTCATCACTCTGCCGTTGGTGTTGAGACCCAGTATTCTCTTTAAGAAAGTGCCACGTGCTTTCTCATACAGTTCTGCCGCTGGTTTCTTAACCCCAGATGGCGGTCTCTTGTCTCCTCCAAATGCAGACGACAAAAAGTTCCGTAAATTACCAGATCAGAAGGCTAGAGTGTCTGATACCGTGTGGCCTGGTCAGATGATATTGCCTATTTGGCAAAAAGATTGGGTGGCCATTGGTATTACCGTCACCCTCCTGACATTCTGGCTGTACACCGATCTCCCAGATTTTATTTCGCCCACCCCTGGCATCTGTCTCACGAACCAAGTGGGTAGAAGTGCTGCATTTTTGTGTGAGCACTTGCTTCATAACCCGGCATTTGCACAGGAGCTCAGAAATGAGATGACATCCTCATACTCCGTTACCAGTCAGGTGATCTTTTTTGTCCTGCATATTATCAAGCTGCTGATGGTGACTTTGATCATCGTCGGTGGGTTTTTCAACCCACACTCTTACAACATCATCACTGCAAACAAGGCCCCCGATGTTTCGAGAGAGCAGCTTCTTTCAATTGGCTGGACTGGTGCTAGGAGAGCTTCTGTAAGTGAGTACAAGCGTTACTATAGCGAGACTCAGATCAGGGAAGCCGGAGGCATCATGGTCGCCAGCAGATCAGGAATTCTTGGCAGGCTGAGACTTGCTGGTGTCCACCTTGGTGCTGGAGAGGGGTTCGACACTCCACTTCCAACTGCAGAGGATAGTGGCGCCAGGGCCATGACTATGAAAAAGATGATCAAGCGCAATAAGTTCATCTACAACTATGATTATATTGCACATGTTGGTGAGTTCTTTGAGAAGAGACTTGATGCTGTAATGCCATCCGAGCAACTTCCGCTCATCAGAGAGTACAGAAGATATGGACCACTTACCTCTGATGCTGAGGTGAAGGAGATCTACCAAAAGAGATTTGAACTCGGCAGCGGTGATGTGAGTGAGGATAAGCAGCTATGATCATGTACGTAAGAAGCCTGAGTAGCCCTTTGGCTGGGCTACTCAGACCCTGATCCCAGATTTGTATACGGGGATCACCAAACGATTAATTAATTTTTACAGAGAGATACAAAAGTGTATGTTTAATATTTAGGGTACTATTTTCTTTTCTCTTACATGATTTCCGTGTTAATAATATAATAAAAACTTTTTCTATTTAATCATTGTATGCGATGAATGCCAATATGTAGAAGCACGTATCATGCTGAAAAACGGAATGCCGCGTGCTATCATCAATCCAGTATTACTCCTTCATCTGGTGTCCCTCTTAGCTTGTCAAAACAACTCAATTTAAGCGCAGCCTCAGCTGTGATTCTATTTGAGGGATTGAGCTTCATAGTCTTCTCTAGTAAGTCCAATATATCTGCGTATTCCCGTCCTAGAGGTGAATCCACTGGTTTCCCGTATTTATCGAGTGCTTCAAGCGCTTCAAAAGCTGGTGAATCCGCAGCTAAGGTATCACCCGCTTGATGCTCCAAAGATAGTGACAGGTATATGACCTCTCCTAGCATTCTGGGGTGGTCGAGCTTTGGTACATTAGTGTCAAGTCCCAAACCATGCAGTTGGGCAGTCTTCTTCATTGCTGCAGACCCAAATATGGCAGTTAGCTCCACCAATGCATCGATATCATCGGGAGAGTTGAAGAATGGGAACCGTCTACTGAGCAAAGTGATCAGCATAACACCAGCAGACCACATGTCTACTTTCGTTGACTGTCTGGGACATTTGAGAAGCACCTCTGGAGCACGGAATCCCCTGGTGCCTGCCCTATTGGCCCTCCTACCTGCTCTCTGATCATCTTTCAGATATCCACCTCTGGGCTGTGACATAGCGGCAACCTGTGGGATATCAACCTGTTTCAACCCTCCCTCAATACAAGCACAATGAGGCTTGTCCGCTTCCTTTTGTTCCTTTTCCGCAAGGCCAAAGTCCACCAATACACCTCTGCGCTTGAAAGGATTGTATAGGAAGTTGGTAGGTTTGATGTCTCTGTGAATGACATGCTCGTTATGGATGAATGCCAGTGCATTCAACAGCTCGTACATATATATCTTTACTCCATCCAATGGAAGGTCCCTGTAGAAATCCCTAAAGTCCAAATGTTGGTAAAATGGCAGAATAGCAACAACTTGGTCCTCGAAGCGAATGGCATCTACAAGCGGCGCGACATTTGAACACCCCACAAGTCTATGGAGAAGTTTGAGTTCGTTGAATATTCTTTGAGGCGACGAGGTCACATATATACGCTTCAGAGCAACATAAACCTGTTTCTGCTGCTTGACTGACCGCGAGTTTATGTGCTTGGTACCTGTTTCTTCGAATTGACTGGCTTTCCTCTTGATGGGAGGAGAATTCCACATCGCCAGACCAGATGCTCCTCGGGATGTACCCCTCAAGTCTAATGCTTTGTACACAGTTGAAAATGTGCCCTCACCAATCTTTCCCAGAAGCTTGTATTTAGATGACAAATCGGGAAATGTTTTGTTCAAGGTGTACATCTCATAACGCACTTCATCTGGAACTTCCTCTTCAGCTTCCTCATCAAGTTGTTCATCCTCCTCTGGTTCTTCCACGGTCTCTTGAACGTCAACTTTGTTTTCTTCATCTTGTTCAACATTTGAATTAACACCTATATCTTCTGGGTTGATCGGATGTTGGGTTATCTGAGGTTGTATATCATTATTCACTCGAGTTGTAGCTATCTCGGAGATATTCTCTGCATCATCTAAATGCTCGGGTGCAAGATCCTGAATTTGATCCACTGCGGGCCGATCAAGAGCCAGAGTTTCTGGTGCTTCCTCCTCATACTCCTTTCCTCTATCTTGTGTCTCCAATCTCAGATCTTCGTACTTGATATGCTCTATAGTGGAAGGGTCTAGCTGTGCTTCTGAGCCCAACTCCTCTTCTGTCTCATCACCCAAATCATTTTCCTGGTCAACCTCACTGTGTTCGTCCTGCACTGTATCGTCTTGATTTGTTTTCTGCTTCTTCACCGTTAACTGTGGAGGAGAATGCAACTGAAGCTTCTCACCAGGCTTTGCGGGAGCACTTGTATCGGTGAAGGGATCATCCTTATCCACTTTTCTTTTCCCTGATGTGATCATTGGTAGCTAGCCTCTGTTGTCACGTATACAAACTGTGTGAGTCCGATGCAGAATTTGATGCTCCTTCCTAAATATAAACTAATATCCTTTTGGTTTTATTTTATTCCCCCTCCTCTTCCTCCTTAGAATATATCTGTTTCCGGGGTTTCCTCTTTCCCTCTATTGCTTGGAACTCCACTGCAAACATATTGGTACACATACATGCACAGACGCGCGTTGCTGTAAACAGACAGACACGTCTAATAGAGACCGGTTAGTACGCTACCCGCCCACACACACAGTACACTAAGTATGTGGCAAAGGCCGATGCCCTTAGAGTTCTCTAGCCGGAGCATCGAACAAGCTTGCAAGCTGACCAGTTGACCAGCTGATCTTCCATACGTCTCTGGCGATATATGGATAACAGATTCTTCCGGAGGTAAGTCTGCCTCAGGAGGCTACAATCTCTTAGATGCGGTCATGCCCGGCTTGTTCTCTTCTGTGTGTGTCTAAGGGAGGGAAGGGAGGAGGTCATGTCTTTGGCAAGTAGATCGTTCACCCATCGCCTGGATTTAGCTTAAACTGAGGAGTCCTCCTACATGCGGTAATATGTCATCACCTACTCTAAACTTGGGCTTAGCGAAACTTAAAAGGTGTAGGGACAAGGATAGTGGAGCTAGGCGCAAATCGGTGACAACTTGGATGAGACTAAGTAGTAGGCGGTATCGTTGAGAGATTGCGAATCAAAATATATCCTGGTATGTGATTGCATCGTATTAGATGAAGCGGAGGGCCATTTTATGGTTAACAACCAGCCTGAGATTCTTGAGATATCCACCGGCAATTGCTTGGTATAGGGACATCCTGGTCAGTCTGTCCAGTGATAAATTAAAACTACGATCGAATAGCCCATAAATTTCAGCTCCCTGTCATTGGCTATGCTTTATTTGTTCTGTGATTATGCTTGCTGGATCTGCGGGTTTCTCCTTATTCTCTGTGGATCAGCTTTAGGTCCAGTCTTTTATCAGAAGCCACCATCCTGCAGCTAGCGTACATGCTTCCTGCATAAAGAACACAGAAACACTCCGAAATATATGCATCTTATGTTTGGATCTGTTGTGCCGGACAGGGCGGGAATTACACAAGAACAAACCCAAATCAACCAAATACTTGCCAAACTTTAGGAGACTATCAATTTCGGCCATTACTATCCATCCAGATGATTTTATCTGAGAATATCCACTTCCTGGGGCCCTGGTGCTCTAAGGATCTGTCTGCCGCCGACAGCCCGGCACGAAGGTGTAGAATGCATATGCGCATGGTTAACCTGGAGAAAGCCATTGGCGAGGTTCAGAAGATCTATTTACATCACACAGGCTTCATAATAATTATATTCCGCGTGACATGCACACTGAGTATTCGATAAGCTGCTCGCCCAATTGATGATCCAAGGCTGTGCGGCATGGGCGGATTGGGCTTTAGACTCACCCTCAAGCACAATCTATGCAATATGATCTAATTGACTAGAACTTTGAAACAAACTCTTCCCACAAAAATGCAATAAAATTCTTAGATGCGCCTGTCCCTACCCTTTGTTTTCATCGTGCATTGCATATCTCATGGCCCATGTATCTCTGGTACATCTTCGTTTGGTCCCCAGACGAATTCATGCATGTTTTAGTGTATTTAGATAAACGGGGTTGAAGAACAAGCAGCCCGCTTCCATGGAGATCCCTTTATTGCCCAGCAAGTCATCATTTATTCTATACATGTGATTACGGTTTGTGTATGGCTGTCGCCTCAGAAAGGGGACCTTTTTTGGAGCAAGTTGTCATTGTGGCAGTTAGTTCTAATTCTATCAAATGGCTGCTTGTCTCTTCTGTCTTTGTGGCGTTTCCGCTTCATCTCATACCGACTTTCCACCCATTATCTTTCTGACGCTCACTATCCACTTTGAATTAAAAGATGTTATGAGGTGTCTTGTTATGTGGCTGCTTATAGTTCTAATATTTTGTTTTCGGTGATATGACCCGCAGGGGAATTGGTGGTTGTTTCTGTGTGTTTGAGCTGAGATGCTATTGGGTTGTCTTCTCTGATACAATTATACATGACTGCTCCCCGAAAAAGACAGCCAAAAATTGCATATATATCTTGATGCATATCAATCATAGGTTTATCGTGTGGTTTGTTTGTCTTTGGCCAATGGTCACTGCAACGAAGAACTACTACACAGTTGTTTGAATTAATAGGTGGGATTTTTATACTGAGATAGTGGTATATCTGGAATGTTGGGGCTTGAGAGTACTCCGGTTACTCTTGGCGGTGGTGTCAACGAGAGCAAGGTCCACGGCTCACCAACAAGAATACCAGAGCCGGCAGATATTAACAATCCACCGAGAGTATTTGTTTTGAAGTCACTCGAGCAGAGATACCATGTGGTTAGCCAGCTGGGAAGCGGTAGCTTTGGAAGTGTGGTATTAGCCAAGATCAAGGGCAATGCCAATCATGATTTCACATTAGAGCGTTGTCCAGATAAGAAGGGTACTTTGATGCAGCCTATACTAGGCTCGCCCCGAAATGACCCCACTGTTGTGGCAATTAAGACCATGAACAAGCGCCTTTCACTTCTTGAAGACTATACTCGGCTCAAAGAGGTTAAGTTCATTCTCTCTGTTCCCTCACATCCGAATCTAGTGCAAGTGTTTGACATGTTCATTGATTCACTCACATTTAAGCTGCACATAGTCATGGAGTCAATGGATCAGAACCTCTACCAGTTGATGAAAGCCAGGAAGAATGTTTTGTTCTCACCATTAACTATCAAGAGTATACTATCACAAATTTTGGCAGGCATTCGGCATATCCATCGGAACAATTACTTCCATAGGGATATCAAGCCCGAGAATATCCTTGTGATGCCGGCCTCCTCTTTCTATGGATCAAGGGAAAACATTCCACCAAACAAGAAGAATGATATCTATGTGGTGAAGCTGGCAGACTTTGGTTTGGCAAGGCATACCAGCAATACGAAACCTTACACCGCCTATGTATCCACAAGGTGGTATCGGGCTCCAGAAATCCTGCTGCGGAAGAACTCTTATTCTTACCCCGTTGATATCTGGGCCTTTGGATCTGTTGCCGCCGAGGTGGTCACTTCTGTACCACTTTTCCCTGGCAGTAATGAACTTGATCAAACCTGGCGTGTACTGGAAGTTCTGGGATCTCCCATACCACCACACTTCTACGACGATGAATACCAACCCGAATATATTATGCCATTGGGTGGCTACTGGCCAGAAGCGCAAACGTTATCGGCAAAATTGGGATTCCATTTACCTAATCTTACGGGAGTCATCATTGAAGATATAGTCAAGAGACCGGATATAGAGTATTCTGAGCTGATGAAGTTGTGTATGGTGATGAAGCAGTGTCTTGTATGGGACCCTCACATTCGTGCTGATGTTGATACACTGTGTTCGCTGGACTATTTCACAAACACAGTTGTAGAAGCGGAGATGATTGCAGAGATGACCCGTAATATACCTTCATTATTTGTAGAATGTCATGATTTAGGGTACCATCTTGGTGGTAATTCTTACAGATTCAGAGAGAACACTCCAGATTTGGGGAGACATAGTGAAAGCGATAAACTGTCCAAGAGGCATGCAGCCCTCAATAGGATGGTTACGGGTGGATTCCTGCATGTTCTATTCAACAAGACAAGTGAAAACCCCATAACACCTTCACCACAAGGTATAGCTATGCAGACATGTGCTCAACCACAGAATAGCAGTGACCCAGCCCATGCTGGCTGTCAGGAAGTCGATCACTTGCATTCCATCACACATTCATATGATATTGGAGGCGGGACGATTAGAGATATGGAACGAGTCGCCAATAGTAAAATCTGTGAGAATTGCTGTGAGGGCCCGACGAGTCCATCACAGAGAGACAAGCATATTGGTACCCGCTCCAATAATAGTAGTTCCGATTGTGGACCTAGTACTAATGCTCTAGTGCCTGATCATAGGTTGCGCAAAATGCCTCATGTAAACCATTTTGGAGATGCATCGCAGAATTATAGCACTCGTTCATCATACAAGTCAATCGAAGATGATAACCAGCGGTCCGACTCCATTGCACTTCTCACCACAGAGAAAGCTGAGGGAGATGATACCTACCGGTGTTACAGGTCCATTGTGGACCATCACCGGATGGATCACACAGGTCAATGCATAACAGATGTGAGATACGAGCAAGGTGGGCACCACGGAGGTGAGGCTCCCTCACTATCAGAGTTTACTTTTGGCACAGAAGCCGTGCCACCACCTTTTGATGATTCAGATTACGATGACGACGCTTGGGAGACAATGAATGTTACACCCAGTTTAAACACACTGAAGATGAACATTCTTCCACTGGAGTCAGATTCAAAGCTATTACATTTTGGCATACAGGAAGTTCCATATCTAGAAACGATTGGCCATCAACATTCTCAGTACGAGAATTGTCTCAGAATGGATCTTGATGAAGCTGACCCAAATGAAGAACCCAGGACAGAGGGATATTATAAGCAGTCGGAGGTTCACCAGGGAGCCAGATTCCCATCACAAAGTGATTCTAATTGTGTCAAATCGAAGACCTTCGCAGATAATCTCGATAGCATGTTAGGCTTTCAAATAACAAATCATTCATCAGCAGTGTAATTGACTGGTGGTACTGCTAATTGCTAAGAGGGTGGTTAATTAGAGGAGTATGTTATATAAGATGTGTTTTAGCTAACCCCAGTTATTCATTAGTATAAGTATTGCTGAATGGATCTCTCAATATGTGCTTCTCATATGATGGTTGCTTTTGAACATATGCCTGCTTCTGGGATAATATTATAACATCTCCCAATCAGGGTATAACTTTGATGAACCCCCAGGAGTAATACACAACGCTTCTAGATAATGCTATACGCAAATTATATAAAGTCTATTTACATATAGTCTAATATACCGGCATATATCATTAATGTCTTTTATTCATCTATTTGTATCGATTTATACCATAGAGTTCTGGCGCTATATTTTCCATTTTTCTTTATCACAGTTTTCAATCTGTGTTTCTGCCAGCTTTTCAGAAATGAACATAGTCGGCATTGTCTTCTAATTCGTCATCTATGGAATCATCATCTTCATCATCATCATCAAGGTCTTCTACATCGTTACTGTCACTACCATCCTCTTCAAGCAGCTTACCCAAAAGCTCATAATCAAGAGTGCGAGTATCATCACCAGTAATAGCGGCAGCATGCTCTTCAACAACTACATCATCATTATCTTCGTTGCGAACTACAGGAAGGCCAGAATGGCCAGCATTATGATGAAAGACACGTCTCCTACTATCATGATTCAATTTACAGTTTCTGCCGTTAGGGCAACTTCCATACTCTTCAAAATCAGGACAATCCCATGTGTGCCTGAAAGGACATTCCCTTCCATCTTTACAGTAACCTCCAACGGCAAACTCTCTACACGTTCGGGTATCTGGATCCGTGGACTCTTGTCTGTGGGTATACAAACAATTGGCATTGGTACAATTTCCCCTGATAAAGTGCTTACATGTTGGGGAATTAAACTGGGTAGGCCTATGGGAGAGAGGACAATTGGCATCATAGCATGAGTTCCTTATGAAAGGCTTACAGATGGCAATGGTACGGGGATCATGGCCATACTTACAATGTATCCCTTTTTGACAAATTCCTACAACATGGACGGTTCAAAGAAGCGAAACCAGAGAAGTAAGTGGCAGCAGGATTTAGACGTACACCGCACCTCCACCCCCTCCTCCGGCGGTCTTCCTCGCGTTAGTCCTTCGTTAGTATACTAAATACACACACACATAGAATGGAGTAGTCATCAGAAAACTCTATAACAAATATAACCTCGAAATCGAACTTGGAAATAGATACCGGTTGAATACTTACCTGTTCTACGATAAAAACGACACGGTTCCTGTGTTTTGCTGTTATGTTACTAGTTAGTTATGAACAATGAGCAAGACTGAAATCCAAATGATGCCAGACACATATAACACTTACGCTTTACTAGTTCCCACTATTCTCAATGCTCCACTAGTCATTCGTACAAATTGTTCACCTTCAAACAGCACATGTTTAGATTTGCTGCCCTTCAATTCCACTACTGGCAGCAAACGATTGCCATTTTTGACACTCACATAGTTGTCTCCATCAATGGATATACGGTTAACATAATCGTACTGACGTCTGGTCTTCAAAACCTGTGCAAAAACTAATTTCCTTCTGCGCTCCAGCTTATCTATGTCTTTCTGTTCTTGTATTTTTTCAGTGATATCAAGTGTTCTTTTCTGCTCCTCTTCGTATATTTTAGTGTTAACTAAACTCATCCCTCCTCTAGACACTTTCGAGATAAACTGATCAGGTGTGTTCGTTGTGATAGATGCTGGCCCGGTGGAGTTTGTGGTAATGCCCTTACCATGAGAAGCAGTTTGGTCCGGCACGGCTGGAGAATCATATGGTATGGCGTTATTTTCATCAACCGGCTTGGCTCCGTTCTCACCATTGGAAGCAGACACCGCACTACTGATGCTAGCACCTTGATTCAAAACTAAGGTGACATTCCTGTGGTACCCACCACGGGTAAATGGTCTCCCTCTTTGGAAAGAGGATGAATAACCCCCGTATGGATTATACGAACTGCCTCTATATGAGCCTCTCCAAGCGCGTCCTGGCCCTCCTCTGAAAGATCTGGGAGTGAACGAACCTCTGTATCCATGGCCACCAGAAGAGCTGTAGTGAGGCTGTTCATCTTGAGGCGGAAAACCAGAAGTCTCGTGCTCCACCTGAGGTGGAAGCACTCCGCTGCTGTTCCATGCCGGTAGGGTTCCTGATGTCGCTGGTCGTAATGTACCACTCGATGTTGGCTTGATAGAAGTTACAGCTGCTGGTATAGGCAACTGGACTGGCTCCGTGTTGGGATTTGCCACCCAAGTATTATTACGAACAGTACCAATTTGTTGGTGATAAGTTAGTTTATCGCTCGAAGGTTTTGCTGTATCTGTTAGGGTATTATCAGTGGTCGTGGCTGTGTCTGTAGACAGAATGGGCGATGGTGCCTGTATTGTTGTCTTTGCTTGCTCAAGTGCTGTCTGCGCCAGTTGGCTCTTCTGCCTATCTATTGTACGCTTGAGCTCTTCTATTCGAGACCTTATGTCTTGTTCCGACATTATAATGCTAGTATGACTACAAAGAAGAAAATCCCAATAAGAAATATATCAAAGTCAAAACCAATCTCTCAAGAAATAATCTGGTTGAACTGCTTTATGTATATAATAAGCGAGAGATAATCTAGTAGGCTACAGCGATGAGGACCGTGGCAAGATGACAGACCAATATGACCTACACCCACAGAGATTACTTTAATATTAGGTCTTGTGGGAGTGAAAAATTAGGTATTTTTTTGCCAAAAGTCTAATTTGAAACTGCAAAAAATACCTAATTATGTCACAGGATGATAGCACAGCGCAGTTGAAGGCGTATGGAATCTCTGCGTTGGGGCAGCTGTTGCCATTAGATGAAGAAACCCTCTCACAGATGGTGGAGTACGCCATCACAAGTCTACACACCAAGCAAGCTGTTGCAGAGCACTTTGTCAACCTTTTGGGAGAGTCTCGTGATGCTTTAGACTTTGTTTCAGAGTTCCAGAATCGTTTGTTCGCCAGCAATGATAGTGCTCCACGATCGCAAAGTGCCAGCTCAAACAGGGATGGTGAACCTTCATCTGGAAAGCGTGGAGTACAACATCAGAATACAATCCCTCATTCCCATAAGCCTAATACACAGTTTAAACACAGGAACTTACCCACACCTAAAAGCACAACCCCAAAAAACGCATGGAGTTCTACTGCGACCTCAGGACAATCACCATCTCAGCCGTCTACAAACAGGCCACGCCTTGCCAATAGTACTAACAGCACAACTACTTCCCAGCTCATTGATAAGACACCATCAGCATCAGAAGCAGTGAAGAGAGTGGAATTGGCCAAGAAGAAGGCAGCCAAGAAGACACTCAATAGTTTGGCGGATATCGACTCTGCTTTGGCAGAGTTGGAGATCTCAAGCGAGTCTGATAGGCACTCTAACAGTCGTAGAACATGCAATTGTATGGGTATCAGACATCCGCTGTTTGAGATGTTTCCAAACTGCCTCAACTGTGGAAAGATAATATGCATGAAAGAGGGCCTCCAGCCTTGTTCGTTTTGTGGCAAGGACCTCCTCAACAATTCAGAGAGACTACAAATCTTAGATGTTCTGCAACAAGAGAAGGACGAGCTTGAAGGAAGGAGGTCTCACACTGAGCCAGGTATTAATAACAGCATTAGGGGCAGCAGTAGGAAGAAGGGGAAGGTGACAGTGTCGGTGAATGCGGCTGGAAGGAATAATTTCAGACAGCAAGACATATTTTTCAAGCAGTTGGAGAAGAAGCGTGAATTGGAGAGAGAGCAGAAGGAGAAACAGGATGCACAGCAGGCAGAGATAGATGAACAGAAAAGGCAACTTGAGTACTATGCATCCATCAGTAATAAGAGTGAAGATCTCATGAAAGCCCAAGAGAGATTAGACCAGTTGATGAATTTCCAAGCCCACGGTGCTGAGAGAACGAAGATCATCGACCAGGCTGCTGATTACGAGCTCCCAGGTGATAATGCAATGAGTTTGTGGGCATCGCCAGTAGAGAGGGCCTTACAATTGAAACGCCAGCAACGACAGTTGCGAAAACAAGATGATTCTCACAAAACTAGAACAGGTAGAGGTAAACACGTTATGGATATGACTATAAGAGACGGCAAGGTGATACTTAGAGAGAAACTCGTTGCTGATGATTCGGACGAGGAGACTGGAGAGGATGATGATATTAATGTCTTAGAGGAAAGTATCAGACAGACGAAGCTGAAGGAGGCTGATGAGCGTGCAGCACATATTTGGGACTATGAGCAGGACAAGCTCAAGTGGGCCACTCCTGTATATATATCAGGAAAGGCTGATATAGGTGAAATGTCGAATACGAAGACTACAGAAGATACAATAGGACAGCATGACGTATCTACATTATCAAGAGTCCAACTCCCTAATAGTAATAATACAGAGGAACTGCTGGCAGGGTTGCCAAGTAGGTGAGATCACCCGCACCTGCCATGCTGAAGCTTGTATGATTTGTCAATGTCTATCATTCTATTGCTATGTACTTCACGTGATATAACTACATAGAAAAATGTAAAATCTTAAATCTTTGCTTGGAGCTATCCTCACTCTTTTGTCCATTCTTGTATTTCTGTAACTTCCCAATGAGCCCTCTTTGCTCTGGTTTTGATCTGACCCCCCCATACGGGATTTGCTCTCCAGGACCACGCCTCGCTTAGATCAGCACTGAGCCTAGAATACAACCGGTCGACAATATATTTGCCAATGTTGGGAAAAAATTTGAAAGCATGGCCGGAATCACCACATGCCACAAATACATTGGTATATTTTGGGCACACATCAATAATGAAGTGCGAATCTGTAGTATCACCTAACCAGCAGAGCTTTGAGTCGACCAAAGGCAGATCAGCTAGTTCTGGCAACATTAACTTAAGTGTTGCTCTCATATCAGTCTCTGCTTTCAAAGCTATTGTATCTGTATCATAGTCAGCTTTGTACCGCGGAAGAGAGATTTTGTCTTCACTGTTAAAGGGATCAGAAATTGTATTCTTTGCATCGCATGTGGTAATTGCAAACTTGATCAGCCTTGTCTGCTCGTCGGGCGGAAAGAAGTAACCCAGCTCTCCACTAAAGAAAATAGGCATATCTTTGTATTTGACATATTGCTCTTCAGATAACCGAACATGACTTACAAATATACCTGTAGCACGTACTTGCTTTTCCAGATCAACCAGGTAGCCAGTAGCCGCCCCAGCACACACAAGTATACGATCTCCATGATACGTCTTCCCGGATGCGACTTGTACATTTCCGGATTTCACTTCGACAGCCCTTCCCGAATCTCCAAATGCGAACTTGACACCTAACCTCACAGCTTCATTATATGCACTGACCAATGAATTGGAAGAGTGACCGTATCCCGCATCTTTATTGTATGAGGCATGCATGGGGTCGGGAAGAGTGTTGTGAGAAAACTCTTCGAAGATCTCGGCCAATTGTTTCGACGATGTGATGGAAGATATCTCTTGTTTTATTCCCAGCTGCGCCAGATTATGCAAAGACTTACGCTCGTACTCAGCACGATGTGAATTCTCCTGTGAGGAAGGAGACAGCGTGACTCTTCCGCACTGGTGGAAAGAGCCTTTGTACACAGGATCATTCTTCCACCCTTGCAAACCCTCATAGGCCAATTTCACATATAAAGGATCACTATATTCAATGCGAATGATTTTGTTGAGGTCATTTGCAGCCGAGTAGGGAGACGGTACAGGATGTGCATCAAGTCCAATCACCTTATGGCCCTGGTGGGCAAGCTCTATAGCTGTGGAGAGACCAAACACTCCACACCCTACAATGACAACATCCCAAGGCTCCACCATATCACTTTGTAACTAACTTGGTAGTGAGGAGTTGACATCAGGACTAGCAGATGATTTTTTTGACGGTCTTGTGGTTTCACGGCTGACTGTTTCAAAGTCTCCTTCCTACTCCCTCCTCACCACCAGTCACCCTCTGCGTCGTCCAGTCATCACCTATCTCTACCGGTGTTATGCAGGAGCCTGGCTAACCTCACCACAGATAACCACCCCGCAACGGTCGCACTATATGATTACCTGCCCACTACACTCAATGAAGGAGAGAGTGCTTATCGTTCGTTGAGCACACGACTCATTTTAGAGGAAAGGCACTTCTGAAGCCCGAGGAGCCCTAAGGGCCAAACGTAACTGCATTACCCGGCTCCGCAGATGAGAAAATATTCTTCCTCGCCTTAGGTGGTGATGAGCCACGCTGGAAGGTTTGGTTTTACACCAGTATAAATTGATCACCTCCCCGTGTCTCCCTTGTTCTGCGAGTATCATCAGTAGTGGTTATACTATCTCAATAAAGATATATAACATATACACTATATATAGGAGCCTTAAAGTGGATCTCATGGCATGCATGATGTATGTCATTGAGAGACGCGTTCAGCTGAGTACTTCTCGACCCTTTTAACAGAAGGGCCACGGGAAGCATTCCGTTTCCGGTTCCTTAGATTGACGCAGTGCGGTAGTGGCAAGAATGTGGTTCCTTTTTGCACCCTTCAGGGGGTGAAGTAAGAATCATGCGGCTACCTGTGTTGCAACATAGTGTAATAGGTTTAATCGGGATGTTTCTTTTTTTTTGTGGCTTTGTCCATTCTTTAATGCCTAGCGCGTAAGAAGTGAAGCGATATGCGAGCCTCTCTCTTTCGTCACAAATGCACAAATGGCAGTAGTCCTAGATCTAGCTACGTTATGTCCTCTCGAAATAACGCTAAATATACCTATTCATGAGTGTCATAATTCACTATATACAAAAAATTCATACACCAGATTAAAGTAAATGTTAACCCAAAGTCTGAATCGGACATCGACCAATGACTGAGTCAGGGTTGTGAAACCACCAACCCATTAATTACAACCATCTGCACTCATCATTTGACATATACGCGTTGTTCCATGCTATCCCCCCTCAAAAACCATTCATGTTGTCTGTTGTAATACAACATCCTTTCTAACAACTATTCTCTGTTCAACCAAATGAGTTCTCGCCTTCTCTCTCTTAATATACATGCACTAGTGTTAGCTTTGCGGCCCAGCTGTGTCAGATTTCGGTTCCGCCCTTTCTGATTCTGCCTTTGCCTCTTCTGCTGCTTTTATTTCTGCTTCGAGTCTTTCCATGGCTCTATAGACCTTACTTTGGACGTAGAAACTGCCTCCCTTCTCCTTTGAGTTGATGTCAAAGAGATAATTGTACTTTTCATCTATCTTTTTGGATGAGAGTCCGCTTGGTTCCACATCGAGAATCTTACATGCCTCGTCCAGTGTGATACCTGTATCCCTTGTGGCCCTGGCAGCAGAGTTAGCGGACTGCTTTGTTGTTGTGGCAGCAGCCTGACGGTAAGCCTCACCAAAGGCTCTTCCAAACACCTTTGCTCCTGTGAAGAGCACTTGTACTACAAGACGATGAGCCTACACTTTGTTAGTATTGGATCCAGGACATAGAAGACAGGCAACAACACCTATCTATAGAGTTTTGACACATTTCATACTCACCATTTCTGAATGCAAATATCGTAATGGCGCCCCGAAAAATTATGCGGGTTCTTTCCTCGTGAAGAATGGTATGTGAGTGTCTTTCTACGAACAGAATAATGACACCTTTATCCGAAGGCTTGATTCTGGTTAGAGATCTTCGTAGTCCATTTGCACTTGCCTGCTACTCTCTCTAACTCTGCCGGAACAAAAAGTGTTAAGCAAAGTACCTTAAGCATAGAAAGTGTGAGACTCAACTCTTTAGTGTGTGCCACTGTAACATCTGCACCTCCAAAAAGATAGGAGGCAAGTAGTGTTCTGTACTGTACTGTACCTCTCGTATAGAGCCTTGCATTCGGTGTACACCGCTACGACGGAAGGTGAATAACTTGAAGAAACAGAATTGGAGAGATAAGATCATCTTACGGATACTTTCTGAGCTATCCAATCAGATTACCTTTTTTGATATTTCGCGTTAATAACTATTTTTGAACTCTGAGTTCCTCATTTAGTCGACCTGCTATTATTTCTAAGGCTGTACTCTCCTTGGTCTGTTAAAGAGGGGCTTTGAAGCGCTAAGCGGAGTGTGCAAAGCAGTGTGCATTGTGTGATAAAGGAACGTTTTCAGGGCAATAGATATATACTGACACCGATAAGCACATTTTGGAGGTCCAGTTCAACCGACTGTGTATACGGTTTGTGATAAGTGTCGAGTGAGTGGTTTTAAGACTGTCAGCTACCAACAGGTCAACTGCGCCCCCACTTGTCTGTATATGCTTGAAGATTGGTAGGCTTTTCTTTACTGTTTCTTTTCCAAGTCAATTTTACACATGGAAGCAGTAGACAGCACCACTTAATAGAGTATACAAATGAGTGAATCAAAAGCGGATTCAGCCGCTATACAAGACCAGGATGCTGCTGCCTTGCTAATGCTCTTTCAGAGCCAGCCGCAGCGACACCTTTCGGGTTCTCACGATGAAGCAGGGGCTGCCACTATACAACCGGAGGCAGACACTAAAACGGTATCCATTTCTGGAGCTGCATCGGTCGTCATGTCAGGATCAGGTTCATCCTCTTCGTCATCTTCGTCCTCATCGAGTTCCTCATCCGCTGTTACATCAGTGGCTCCTGCCACGTCTCTTGCAGAGTCACCCAATAAGTCAGTTGAAGCGACCCCAGTAGAGGTGCAGACGGGGAAATCAATATCATACTCAACAGACAATACACATAATCCTGCCGGAAAACTACAGAGCAAATCCAGGGATCATCTTAGTCCAGCAACAGCCAACAACTCCACATCAACACACAGCAATGGTCATATATCATCTGCCCAGCAGAATATCACGTCCCCTGGACCTGCAGCTGCAGCTCTTGCTACCAGTGGGAGTCAAAGTTCTAATATCAAGGCAATGGTGGCAGCTGCTGCTTTGGCAGCAGCTGCTGCTCAGCCGTTTCCACTCCATCATAGTAGGCCCCAAGCTGAGTCTGCATCTGCATTAGCAATGAACACATCTTTATCTGTATCCTCAACAACTTCCGCATCAACCTCCACCAATGCTGCAACCAATCCCACTACCAAGACAGACAGCACGGAAGGTGTAGTATCTGCATCAACCTCACTCAGTACAGCACACTCTGTGGATGTACCTACCTCGTCTGCAGTTGACGAGCAGTTCAAACCGAGCACAAAAGACCACAGCAGCGAAAGCCCTATTGACACTACCGTTACTGTCAAGCAAGAAATCACCGATTCAGCCTCTGTGAATTCCACAAGCTCTACATCAGAAGTTCAACAAGAGAGGGCCGAAACTGGAGTCCCTGCTCCCTCACCTTCTGGAGTAGCGATCCCTGATCCGGTGAAAACTGATTTGGGAAACGTTACGGAATATGTAAAGGATCTTGGGAATGTGGAAAAGGGAGTTGTGAAAGATAACGATGCCTCTTCAGCTACTGTAGCCAGCATCGATAGTTATCAAGTAGACCCTGATTCTGGAATTATTGGGTGTATCTGTGGCTACGATCACGACGATGGTTTCACTATCCAGTGTGACAAATGTTACAGATGGCAACATGCGATATGTATGAATATCGTAAGCATTGAGGATGCACCAGATGTATTCATGTGTAACTTATGTGACAGAAGCCTCATTGTGGATGCTGCAACGGCGAGGGAGCGTCAGGAGGAAAGTATTTTGAGGAAAAGACGCAATAACAGGAGCTCTAGTAACGTTTCCAATGGCATCATCACAGGTATCGATGTGAAAGATGCTAAGAGAAAGTCTGGCACTGCCAATATGGATAAATCTCCTTCAGTATCTGTACCGGCCGTCAAAGACGGCCTAGTGTCAACGGCCAAACCGCCAGGGAAAGGAAAAAAGGGTAAGGGCCCGTTGAGAAAACAAGATAATGACGAAGATGACGACGATCTTTTGTCTGCAGCAACGGAGGGATACCAGGCACTCTATTTTGAAATTGCTTCCAACGAATATAAGAATATGTCAATTCGTGCATTCATTCAGAGACTGCCTTCTCTTGAGTCGGAGAACATCCAGCTCATAGCGAAGACAGCTTACAGAAAGGCTGTTGATAATGCACCTTTGCTCAAAGTGAAGCCCTATGCCGAGAATCCCAAGGCTAAGTTCACTGGTATCTCGAAACTAGGTCTATTTGTCACTGTCCCTGTAAACCAGGGGCAACTCATAACCGAGATTGTGGGTGAGGTGGATTTCAAGCAGACCTACATTGACGATCCGTGTAATAATTACCACATATGGGGATGTCCAAAGCCTAAAGTGTTTTTTCACCCAACTCTGCCTGTTGTATTTGATACCCGGGGTTTAGGAAACATTTCACGCTTCATCAGGAGATCTTGTGTTCCTAATTGTGAGATATCAACAGTTGTCGTAAACGACTCAATTAAGTTTGTGATAAGGGCTACGCGCGAGTTGAAGACAGACACGGAGCTCAGCCTGCCATGGGAATGGGCAGCTGATCATCCTATCAGGGAGATTGCCTCTGGTGCATCATTTGATGTTGTGTCACCGCTAAAGAAGCCTGTTCTGATGATGTCCATCGACACACTCCTTGCATCATGTGAGTGTGCATGTGCATCGTCCAATGATTGCGCTCTTCTCAAGGTGAGAAAGGCGAGTGGATATTTGTATCGTTCCACCAGGAAGAACAACACTGTGAATGGATCATCTGCAGGGATCTCCTCCAAAATAGCGGCGGATAGCAACAGTGGTGCTAACAGTGGTGTCAATACTCCGTCTAATGGATTGAAGTACGAGGATGGAAATGGTGCTAATAGTACAGAGGCGGCATACTTCCCCATTAGAACGAGGCTGGAGCGCAGAGACCGCATCATACAAGAAAGACTCAGCGGTCGGGAAAGAGACCAGGAGACTCCGGTAGCCGCATCTGACGAGATGGATATGGATGATGACCTATCGATCACCAATGAAGCTTATGATGGATACCCACAGGAATTTCTGATAAGGAAGAGAACTTTTGGCGCTACACTCACTGAAATGGATCCTCAGTACCTTCCTTATAAGTATAGGTTAGCTCATAGAAGGGTCAACAACGCTATAAGGGACATAAACGCTATATCAGGTAATAATGGGTCTGTCAAAAGAGGAGGCATGAGAATCAAGGAAGAAGGCGCAGATTCCAATTCATCTGTCGGGGAAATCTCTTACACTGAAGTCACTATTGAGGACTTGCCTGTTCCTATACCCTTGGTGGATACCCCTACAGCTACAAGTACTGATGCAGGAAATGAAAGCAATCGTAGCGGATTGACCTCACCTCTCTCAGAGAAGTCTACTGCTGTTGCGAATGCTTCTCAGGATGATGGTGCGGCTGTTATGGTATCGCCAACGGCACCAATGAGGCCGCAGAAGGTGGTGAAGAAGCTGAGTCTTGCTGATTTCCTTAAGAAGTCAAAGGCAGTTACTAAGTGAATTTATTATTGAAGATACGAGAACACAGCAATCGTTTTAATTATTTAGTGTATATTACTTGAACCCTCGCTTATGGAGTCTATTATAGATAATCTAATTGTTACATGTTTTATTATGAGTAAATATATACATCTCCAGTAAATTTAATGCGCGGAGGGTACAGGTCTGATGTCCTAATCCAGTACCGGCAAAAATTGCCCCACTATAAGCATCGGAATATCAAACACATCCCTTTTGATGGTCCAGACACAGGCGCAACGAAGGAAGTCATTATCGGTAGCCTTACGCAAGACACAATCGGTGAAGAGTGTAGCATTCAGATCACCAAAGGCAACATCACTGAATAACCTGAAATATCTCAATGTGGATTCATCATCCATCAACTCTACTATGAACGTGCGTTTGGATAAAAGACTCATCCTGGAATATCCGGTTATTGCTGCAAACTCACTGGTCAAAGCAACAATCTCTCCTGTACGCCTCCATATTATCGTTGGTGAGGGCGTCATGGCTATCAGATTCTCATATTCCAGGAGAGACCTTTGAAATGACCTCTCTGTGAAAATGAGGTCATTTTCATACAGTGATTTTGTAGCAGAAATAAACGAAGGTCTGTATTTTGCCATGCACTTGGCAATCTCTATGAGCTGTTCCCTCTTGAAACGGGTCTTCAGATAATGAATGAGGGCATGGTAAGCCTTAGGATATCTGTATGATTTGATTACGTTCGTTAGGTAAATGTCATTGGGAACTTTCACTATATGCCGTATGATCAATGGCGATGTATAGTCCTCGTCTTGCTGTAGTTCCTGTGGTAGCATGTTTGCCGTGTTGGGCATTTCACTTTCTCTAGAGCTGAATATGTATGTATTAGGAGTGGAGTTATTGGGATAAGACGTCTCCATGATATTATTGTCACAGATCTTTATAAATGGCCTCTGACTGAAGTCAAAATCAAAGAAATCTGAGGGCGATGGTGGGTTCGTCATGAGTAGATCGGTCAGCTGCAAGTACTCATTATTGGCAAGGGAGGACTCGAACGGTACAGTCGAGTTGGAATTAGACCTCATTTCACTCTCCATATCGTAAGTTGAGGCTGTACCACCCAGAGATCCAGCCACATTGCCAGATTTAGTTACAGAGGGAGTTTGTGTTTGCATGCTCAGTTTTTTGACTGCATCGTTAACTAAGCCATTGGAGGCACCACTGATCTCTGCTGCCAAATTGGTATTCTTGACTGATGGTATATTATAAAACAAATGCTGTCCTTCTTCTGGAACATAGGCTGAGGATTGTTGAGAATACACAGACACATCAGCAATGGAAGAGTCCCTTTCTCTTTCTCTATTAGTCTGATACGACATTCGGCCGGTTGAAGGGCTATCCTCAAAGATTGTAGACGACGGGGGTTGTGTATGGCCATGTGTGCTTGGTGACGATTGCTCCTGATTTGTACGCTGTGTGTGGAATACCTCTACAGGTAGCTCGTTACGGTGCATAGGAGGAGTAGGCATGAGATTGGGGAATGTTCCACTATTGAAAGCATAGTTGGGATCGGACTCGGAATGGGGATGGTGCTCTTGATACTTTGCCATAGCCTCTAGGTTGTTGGCCTGTAAATTCGCCTCTTTAGATGGATCTACTCCTCCATAGTTGATGAAACTCACATTGTTGTTATCCAACGGACTCTGTGTCTGAGTCTGAACATTGGCGACTGCCAGTTCTTGAGCGTAAGCACCATGTTCTTCATCTTGGATTCGCTTTCGGCTCTGTCGTATCTGGCTCTGCTGTGCTTTGTTAAGATACTTTGCTTTTCTCCTCTGAATATCCTGACAAGAGGCGGCAACTCCTCTTTTCACACAATTCTTACACGGTCTGGTAGCATCGCACTGTAGGTGCTTTGAGTGGCAGAACTCGCATGCCCTAGAAGTTGGCCTTCTCTGCAACTTGGCTTCTTCGGATAGCTTCTTTGTCATTGTGGGTTGGGCCGCCTAAAGATAGCACAAATATTACTTGATATCACCGAAATAACCCTTCGCTTTCTTAGATCTTCTTTTGTTCAACAGAAATCTCTAACTTTCTTATCTCGTGAGGAGAAACAAATACTGACTAAAGTAATACACAATGTAACGCCCGGGGTTTTCCGGGTAAAAGGAAGGAATGTGTGGCCCAAATTGATGAGGAAGGATCAACTCTCCCACTTGTATAAAGCACTCTAGAGCATATGGTTATATCTCCAAAATGTCCCTGAAGATGCCAAAATGAAAAAGGTTTAAACCGTTGGACCAAGTATTCCGAAAGTTTAGACAACAACAATAATTTCTAGTCAATTAATCTAGATGGCAGAATCGACCGGGTACCGAGATGGTGCGGCTTGCGGGGGCAGGCATCACCCGAGTTGCACGTTGCATACTGACAGAAATCTGGGGTAAAGTCGGACGCGCTGAAGGAACACCCGAACCTCCGGGTCGGAATCCGAAAGAAGGAAACAGGGTGGTGAAATAAGTGTTAACAACCATTTGGAAGGCGTTCAACAGACCGACAATATTAGATTCCATTAAGGACTTCAAGATATGAGATAGTTATACAAATGTGAGAATGCCATGCTTATCTTAGAAATAATAATTGTATGGTGTATATTAGTGCAACAAATATGACCCGGGGGGAGTACTTACAGAAAACGGCCGAGAAAATGAAATGCTAAATATTCATTATTACGAAATTGTATATAGAAAAATGTGATTACTAAATGTCATAAACAGAATGCCAAGATAATAAAAATAAAAATAAAAAAGAGACAAAGGAAGCAAATGATGGGACACTGCATGTGGTTGTGTTCAGGTTTATGTGGGTTCTCTGATGGCTGAACACAAAAGTAAGCAATTAGAGCAAAACGATGGAGTCAAAGAAACGCTTTCTTGGCAGTGTTAAATGAAAGCTAAAGTGTGACAGGTGTGACTCAGCTGCCGCATAGACAGACCGTAGTGAATCCATCAACTTGCCGCAAAATCCCACACGTATTACTCTTGGATAACCTCCTCTAAGGCAAGGATAATAGCAGTTCTAGTTGGAATATAGACTTGAAGGAAATTCTTGCGGTCATTCCATGGGAAGTCAGTTGTAAAGTAAGAGCTCTTGTCTTCCTCAATTCTGCCGTGTCCACCGTACTCCGAACGGTCGGAGTTTAGGATTATCTTGTAGGATCCAGGAGTCTCCACACCCACTCTATAATCAACGTAGCTATTTGTGGGGTGGAAGTTGAAAATGAACAAAAGGTTATGTCTCTCAAAGACTATGACCTTGTCCGACTGATTCTTCAAAGAGACATAGGCCTGCGGATAATTGAGCCATCCATACTTGGCCTCTGTGGAGTTCATACCATGGTCAAACTCGTAGAGAAACCTGTACCTGAGGAGTTCATCATCCACAAGATTGAACTGTCTTCTGGCATAGTGATATGAGTCACCATTACCAACTCTGGGAAAATCAAGCCATTCTGGGTGGCCAAACTCATTGCCTTCAAAGTTGAGGTACGATTCTCCACCAAGGGCATGAGTCAACAGGCGAATCATCTTATGTAAGGAGATACCTCTGTCAATAATTGGTGTGAGCTCAGTCATAATAGACATATTAGTGTACATCTCTTTGTCCATGAGCCAGAAAGCCAGGGTCTTATCACCAACAAGGGCCTGGTCATGAGACTCAGCATATGCGATACACTTTTCTGCGTGTCTACGGTTGGTCAAGGTGTGCACTATATTGGCAAGGTCCCAATCATCGTCTTTGAGATGCTTGAGGATTTTAATCCACATGTCAGGAATAGACATCGAGAGTCTGTAGTCGAATCCCACACCACCTTTGTCTCTGGTTAAACACAAAGTTGGATAGCCAGACACATCCTCTGCAACACTTGTGATTGTCACGCCATTGACCTTTCCATACTCTGTGCAGAGGTCATTAGCCAACATCATATAAGTGAGTGCTTCTCTATCAACAGCAGAGAATTGGTTTAGATACTCGTTGTAATCTCCGCTGAATCCCTCACCAAGACCATGGTGAGTGTAAAGCATACTTGTGACACCGTCAAATCTGAAACCATCAAACTTGTACTCATGTAAGTAAAACTTGAGGTTCGAGAGAAGGAATCTGAGAGTTTCATAGTTACCGTAGTTGAAGAGTCTGGAATCCCATTGATCGTGGTTACCTTTGCCTCCGGTATGGAATAGATAATAATCAGTGCCATCAAACATGTTGAGACCATCTTCCACATTTTTGGAAGCATGGGAGTGAACGACATCCAGAAGAACTCTTATTCCCATGGAATGAGCCGTGTCAATGAGCTCCTTCAAGTCTTCTGGTGATCCAAATCTTGAAGAGATGGCAAAGAAAGAGGTGACTTGGTAGCCGAAAGATGCGTAATATGCGTGTTCCATAACGGACATCAATTGAACAGTATTATAGCCCAGATACTTGATACGAGGGAGAATGTTCTTCGTAAATTCTTTGTAAGACCCAACTTTTGGCTCTGGGGTGGATATACCCACATGGGCCTCGTAGATCTTCAACGACTGTGGGAGTGCTGGCCTCTCATGCTTGAACTGATAAATAGCTTCCTTGGGTGGGTTCCAGAAACGACTCTCATAGTTGGGGTCCTTGTACTCCTTTGGCGGCTGGGTGCATCTCCTGATCCAAGGAGGAATACGAGCAACTTTCTCGCCATTGGGCAAAGTCAGAAGGACTTTAACCCTGGAATCGTGAGGAATGGCACAACTGCCATCGGCGTTGGGGGGAACTACAATCAGAAAGTTTCCAAAGTTATCCTTCCCCATCACACTTGCGTGATGCTCCCAGTTGTTGAAATCTCCAATAAGTGAAGCACCAACGGCATTGGGAGCGTACTCTTTGTACCGGACAGAATTGTCGGCTAGAGCGTGGAGACCATAGTCATGGTACGAGTTTGCAAATTCTAGAATTCCGTTTTCGTTGTCGTCAAAAACCTTGAGCCATTTGTCTGCCAGAGATCTTCTGTATGCCAATTCACCCACATGTGGCTCCAGCCAAGGATCTGAGTCAAGTGCGCCTTTCACAGATTGAGGGATGACAGGCTTGCCAACCTGTGAGGCCTCGGTAGCTGTTGCTTCGGACATTGCTTAAGGCAAGTTAACGACTTACAAATATTGACACTCGGAAAGCAACTGTATGCTCAACCACAAATATCACGGTACTTTGAGTTTACCGTATTCGATGTTGTCTCTATTCTACTCAATGGCTGGTAAATAGCAGAAGTGGTCCTCTGATATCTTATGTAGGTTGTGAAAGAGCAATTGAAAGAAAGAACAATAACGATCAAACAAGAGCAACAAACAGTTCTAGTAAATCCCCGCTATATAGAAAGAACTGACACAAGCATGGCACAGATATATCAGATCTTACAGATCATAGAAGCACCCCTCAACCCGCCAGTTCGCTAGCAAATGTACCACCACCTCGAGCAACTTGCTGAATGCCTGTCACTAATCTCATCTCGGCCACTCCATATCCTGGAGCTTACCCCTCGACTGCACCAGCTCCTATCATGCACCTGTCATCTAAGAGGCAGCATTCCAGATTAGGATCATCCCTCCCCATTGTGCCTAAGCGGGGTTAATGTCTGGCATCGCTGGAAGTGATAGGGGAGTGCAGTGCTTCTCTGACATAATGGCACTTTGGTGATGGCAGGCTGGTCCCATCGAAAAAGTGGCCTGCTTAGTTCTCAGAGTGCGCATAAAAGACATACAAGCCACGTAGGGTGCATGAGCCGACCGCACCACTATCCCGCTGCGGCTCAATTGCCTTTCTCTCTGTTTCTCATCTTATATTTCGTAGGGACACTCCCTCTCGGAGGGGTGGACTTTGTTACTCCCACGACCCCAAGTTGAACGGCGGTGTAATGTTGATCAGGGGCTTGGAAACCCTAGGTTCATGCACGTGCTTTTTTTTGTTATTACCCTACCCCCTCCAAAAATTTTCAGTTTATCCAGCCTGCTAGCAAGGCACTTTGTAGGTGGAGAGTGAGCTTAGCATCTCTACCTAGGTAGGATCATCAACTCTACTCTAGTCTGATACGCTTGTAGATAAAAAAATTCCAGGTTAATGTATTCCATTTAAAAACATCTGATCTTCATCACCTACTTACTAACATTATACCAAGATGTCTACTCGTCCAACAGTGACCGTTATCTCCACCACCGGTGAGGCTTCCACCGCCTCTGTGGCTCTCCCAGCCGTTTTCAAGTCTCCTATCCGTCCAGACATTGTCCACTCTGTCTTCACCAAGGTGAACAAGAACAAGCGTCAGGCTTACTCCGTCTCTGAGAAGGCTGGTCACCAGACTTCTGCTGAGTCCTGGGGTACCGGTAGAGCCGTTGCCCGTATTCCACGTGTTGGTGGTGGTGGTACTCACCGTTCCGGTCAGGCTGCCTTCGGTAACATGTGTCGTGGTGGTCGTATGTTTGCTCCAACCAAGATCTGGAGAAAGTGGCACATCAAGGTCAACCACAACGAGAAGCGTTACGCTACCGCTTCCGCTATCGCTGCCTCTGCCGTCCAGTCTCTTGTTCTCGCCAGAGGTCACAGAATCGAGAAGATCGCTGAGATCCCTCTCGTTATTGCTGACGAGGTTGAGTCCGTCCAGAAGACCAAGGAGGCTGTTGCCATCCTTAAGGCCGTTGGTGCTCACAAGGATGTGATCAAGGTCATCAAGTCCAAGAAGCTCCGTGCCGGTAAGGGTAAGCTCAGAGGTAGACGTTTCACCCAGAGAAGAGGTCCTCTCGTTGTCTACGCTAACGACAACGGTATTGTCAAGGCTTTCAGAAACATCCCAGGTGTCGAGACCGCTAACGTCAAGTCGCTTGGTCTCCTCCAGCTTGCTCCAGGTGCCCACCTCGGTAGATTCATTATCTGGACCGCCTCTGCTTTCGCTGCTTTGGACTCAGTCTACGGTTCCGAGACCACCGTCTCCTCCAAGTCTGGTTACACCCTCCCAGCTAACATCATCACCAACACTGACGTTTCCAGACTCATCAACTCTGCCGAAATCCAGGCTGTCGTCCGTCCAGCTGGTCAGGCTACCCAGAAGCGTACCCACGTTCTTAAGAAGAACCCTCTCAAGAACAAGCAGGTCCTTCTCCGTCTTAACCCATACGCCAAGGCTTTCTCCGAGAAGAAGCTTGGTTCCGTTAAGGTTGAGAAGACCGGTGCTAAGCCTTCTAAGGGTCAGTTCGCTGAGGTCCTTAAGCAGGACTAAACGCTTCACCCTGAATGCGTGGTTGCTTAAAAAAATAGTTTAGAATGGTGGCTCTGTATTGATCCATTGTATATTTATAGTACAATATATATCTGTCACACTTTTATATCTTCTTTAGCATAGTGACATTTTTGCCGTAGAGCTTATTGAAACAGAGATGTGTATCTATTAACTTGAAACCTTTTATTGTACTTAACTAAATGCTTGTATGAACTTCTTTAAAATTATGGAACACTTATTCCAACCACTATAAATGCATTGTGGATAGCTAATATACACTCAGAGTCTCCTCTGGAAAAAATATATGCCTTGAATGCCATCGTATTTGCTATGAATTGTCCAATCCTGTGTATTTTAACGCAGGAAGTAGTTGTATTTACCCTTCTGAGCACGGGAATCATCCTCACTGGTGCCCTCGAAATCCCATTCGATCTCAATATCCAGCTCTCTTTGGTTCTTTTGGTTAGGACGAGAAGCAAGAGATCCCTTGATGACCTCGCCACGTTTTACATCCAAGACCTGGTTGAGATAGAAAACGGTCTGCTTCCAGTGAGTGTAGTTGGCATGGGGTCCGGTGGAGAAACTCACCTTCTCGCCACCCTGTTCTTCACCTGGGAAATCGATATCGAACCATGCGATGAACGCATGAATCATCTCATCCTTGATGGCCTTGATCTGGAAGTTCTTGTAGAAGGCAAGCTGTTCGATGGTGACAGTGTTCAAGTCGAACTCGATCAACTCAGATGAAGTTGTCACAACAGCATTGTTCTGTACAATATCAACAAGTGGCTCAGACATGGCAACCTTGATGAATGGAGAATAGTCAAAACCATATACATCTTCCCAGTAATGAATCTTCTCATCCTTGTATTCACCATCCTCAATAGCAGCGATGTGAATGGAGGCCTTATCAGGGAAGATAAGACCACCCTCTACAAGGTACTTGTCTCTAGCGACCAAAACTGTGTCAAGCATAGATTCGTACAATAAGAAGTAACCCATCCACTCAGAGATGATGATGTCCACCTTTGGATATGGAAGGACAACATCCTCGAGCTTACCCTTGAGAAGGGTGATCTTATCACTGAAACCGTTAAGGTCTACAATCTTCTGGGCCATCTCGATGATGTTGGACATGTCTACAGCAATGACGTGCTTAGCACCGGCTCTAGCGGCAAACATAGAGAGAATACCAGTACCACAGCCAACATCCAACACAATTTTGCCCTCAAAGAGATGTTTGTTCTTGAGAATGGCGCTTCTGTAGCTGATGGTCCTCACCTGGTCCTTAAGCATCTCCTCGTGGATGCCAAAGTGGTCATATGAAGAGAAGTAGTGCTGCTCGCTGAAGGCCAGCGACTCCTTGTTTGTGGCATAACCTGTTTCCTTAGACATTTTGATCTAGTTTATACAATTGGAACAAATAGTTATGTTCCCAATTCCAATGATCCCAGAAAAAATAGAGAAACTCTTTTCACTATATACTAAGTAAACTTCCCAACTGAGTAGTGCCACTGTAGGAAAAATCTCCCGCATATTTCACCAAAAAAGAAAAAAAATCAGAAATAATTTATGTGTGCAGTGCACGACTTATCCACAGAAAGATAGCACATGTGCGCAGTCAGCCTTGCTTATCTATAGAGGGTGGGCATCTCTCACTCTCTGATAGCTTGAGCTCATCTCTCGGCTACCTTTTCCAGGTGATCTGTACAGAGAGGATAAGGACAGCAAAGAATTGGGCTTCTGGGTTTCCGCTTTGTTATCTGAGGCTCTGTGGAATACCTAGCCATGTATACCTGTACATAGAGGGAAATTCAGGTTGTGTAAATACAATGATTTAGTCGGGTTGACAAGAATAGCAACAAACATGCTGTACATACGCTTGTAGTACAAAGAGTGCTTGGTGGTGCATAGGGTGTGTTCACAAAGAGTGACAAACATCCCCAGCAACACACCCTTGCAATGCTTAGGCAGATTATGTTGTAAATAACTCGGCGACTGGAGTGAAAATAGCGGCGAGGGGTTCCTTCTGTTTCTGCGGTTTACCTTTGGCTCCCTTACATAGCCTCTATTGTCCCTCTAACTCTCACACCTGCAAGAGAGCCATTAAGGGCATTCCACTCGTTGGATCCAGGCATCTCTTCCTGTTAGCCTGATGCTATGCACCTTGCCTCATCTATATATAGCCGTACAGAAGGGCGCATGCATAAAGAGAGAGGTGCCAATAAGCAGAGAAGTATGTTCTTGGTTGAGGGGCCTGTATATTTTCCACGTAACTATTCATCCTATTCCATTGTATTTATGTAATTGAGGTTCCCTAACCTCCTATTCACCCTCCTCCTCCTACCCACATCTCAGTCCCACACCTCAGTCCCACACCTCAGTCCCACACCTCACATCCCTTTCCTACATTCTCCTCTCATCACTGTGTCTTCTATCTGCACCTCTAAATGCTGGAATGCGCGTCTTTGGTGTCTTCTCTCTCCACATAGCACGGGCGTCTGATACACACATGCCAATACATGGGCATTACACCTTCGTTTTCTGCGCGCATAGCCGCTACTAAAGATAAATATTATGTGATCGAGGTATACTGGTATGCGTTTAAACGCAGCGAGCTATATCACATTGGAATTTTCCCTTATTTATTGTCATTCCACTGCTATTGGGAAATCATCGCACCATATTCTAACTCAATTCAACCCAATTGCCAGCAATTTGTCCAGCCTTACCAATATTTGCGCCGCATATATTGTTGCCGCATGAGGTGTTGAACACTAGTGGAGTTTTGGTTCATTCGCATTCTGAGAGGAACTATATACATATACACCTATACACATAAAAACACACATAATTCATACACATCGGGTATCCGTTGTAGGCCTTCCCCTGTGCAAGTTTATTTTTCTTCGGTTTCCTGTTTGTGCAGGATTACTCTATGCTCTTTGTCATACATCAACAGAAATCATAACTGCAAACAGCACACCAGGGCCAACCTGTCCCCCCATTTTTCTGGTTTTCATGGTCCATACTTCAATCATTTCCCAAATAAGTATACAGTGCCAAGGTTGATTCGCCATGATGACAGACTATTCGTCGTCGTCAGCGGCGCGAAGAGCAACTCAGCGAGATCCTGTTCCCGCTGCAACTTCCATGGCATCACAGGCGGCTCTGTTAATGTTCAATAAAGCACAGGAAAATAGTGAAGGTAAAGCTGGTGGATCCCATGGAGAAGTTATGGTGCGATCCGCTTCAAGTAGAGGTGTGCTAACTACACCTTCTTCGAGTAATCCTGCACCAGCATCCCACAAACGCTCCGCTAGTTATCATTCGCAGCCGATGAGCACATCGAAGTCGTTACAGACCATACACCAACAAACACAAGGACCTTCACAGAAAGCAAAACCCGCCGTCCCTTTGACCCCTCAACAGCGAACTGCTCAGCGACCTCCGCAAACTGCCGTAAGATCACAAAGTATAAGGAGTCTACCCCGTTCCCAATCCAACAAAACAATTAGTTCACAGGGTTCGACAAACTCTCCACGTCCAATTGTATCGCCACAAGCCAGACATCAATCGCCTGTTCAGCTCGCGTCAGTTAAGCCTAAGAAGGAAAAAACCCCAGCGCAATGGAATGAGCTTACAAAATCATCATCATCTGCCGCTCTGGCGGCCGCGGCGATGGTCGCAAAGAATAAACCCACAATGATGGTTTCTTTGCCTCCTACCGAACCCAAGAAGAAAGGTTCTAGTTTGATGGCAGCGGCAAAGAGATTTCCTCTAACAAGGATCGGCTCTTCTAAGACACGTCCAGAGAGGAGAGCTATCACACAACCTATTGCTAACCAGGGAGTGATGAACCATACCATAACACGAGATGTTGTGACTTCCGACTCCATAGAGCGGCCGCATGTTTCAAAGAATCCCAATTCTCTGACGGCTCATACCGGAGGAAGTTCACAGTCGTTTCATAGCACAATTTCTGATGAGGAAGCTGGCGCACTTCTCAGAGTCAGAACTGATGTCAGTAGCAATAGTCAGAAGGTTACCAGAGGCATTCGCGATGAGCATTATCAAGAGTCAAAGGTGTTATCACCTGTATTATCTCCTTCCTCTCTGTCTGCTCCTATTCCCACATTCATAGCAATCGCACCATCTCCTAGCACTAGCCCTGTTGCCGCAAGTTTTGAGGCTGTGGGCATGCCTATTATACCACGGAACTCATCCCCTGTTTCATCTGGTAGAGGGATTAGTCCTGGACAACACATCGGAGGGATGACAACGCAGAGACATAACGAAGAAACACTCAGTTACAATGAACCCCAGTTTCGTATCCCTCCTACCCTCACAACCCGTTCCAGGTCTTCATCTGTTGGCAGTAGAAGCCCTATATTCAAGTCATCGCCATTAGCTGATGCAGAGAAACTGCACCCTCCTCAAAAGAGTGGAATCTATGACTATACCCGTGGTCGTAGCACGGAGTCCCATAGCTCCGTGGTTGACTCTTTGGGATCATTTGTACATCTTGCTCTTGACCCTCCTATTGGTCAATTTGAGAGCGATGAGAATGAAGAAGAGGATGATTACTCTGAGATGTCAGAAACTGAAGCTGTTAGCATTGCAAAGATATCACTCTCGAGAGGAGTAAACGAGTCTTTAATTAACAATGGGGAAGTCGCAGCAAGGAACGAAACAAATAACAGGATCACCAGCTCAGCAGAGGAGACCTCCAGCATGGGAATCGTTCAGCCAGGTCAATGTTCAAGCAACTTACAGCATCCCTGGAGACCTCCTGTTTTCTCAGGATACCATTTTCCAACTTCTCATTCATCCGACAGCCTCAGCAGTGATAAGGAATATCCTGTTCCGATACTTCCAGCGAAAAATGGCTCGTTCTCTCATCAAACAGGTCCATCTGCCAATATGTACGCAATCCATCCTGCTATCTCCACTAATAGCAACGATTCCAATTTGAGTGATTATTTCTCCTATCGCCTCAAAACTCCAGTTTATGCTTACGAAGATGATCGTGCATCGTCTGATGAGAGGCTGCTGTATTCACCACCACTTCAACGCCGAGGAGATCAAAGAAGTGCAAACAGTGGTCATAGCGTGGCTAATGGAGATGAACCTTTGGTCGGCACAAAGAAAAGTGTAGATAGCACTGCGGGGGCGGTTGATATTCTAAAATCTCATCCCTCGCATCCTCGAAGGCGGCCCCCTCCTGATCTTGACATGTCTGATGCAGCTGTTTTATCTCATAATAGATCAAAATCCATCCAAAGCAACAGCACAGTTAATACATCTGTATCGCCCTACATGGAGCACAGGCCACCGGCTCTTGCTCCACCTTCAACAGGTCATGTGATGCCTCAACGGTTGCCCTCTCCAAGATCAAGTGTTTTCTCCGTCGCTCCTACCAGGACTGAATCAGAAGTACCCTCAAGTTTCTCTATTTCAACTCACTTGGGTGGTTCACTCGTAGATGGCTCAGTGCCAACAGATTCTGAGAGGGATCTGGATGACTCGACAGCTGATGAGTTTCCCCGTTACCCACTCTACGCTTCAAAGACCAAAGAAGTAGGGAAAGTCAGGCGTGCTTCAAAGTTCAAAAACATGCTCAGATGGCCAAACGATTCGAAGAGCAATTTGCACCACAGTTCTAAGCATCTCCCTCAGAACGATGCACCCATCCAAACACCACCAGCTCTCTTGGAAAGGAGACACTCGCAGCAGCCAGTACAGTTCAAATCAACTTTGAGGGAGGAAAAGAACAAAAAGAAGAAGAAGTCAACCTTCAATGAGGACAAGCCCTGGAAGCATCACGGCGACTCCAGCACCATTACAGAAAGTGAGAGGAAGCGTTATGAAGGAGTGTGGGCAGCAAACAAGGGCCTCTACTTGGAGTTTCTGGGAGATGATTCAAGCCTTGGCGTCAGTAGCAATGATACTGAAACTGAGGCAGAGTACCAGGAATCTGCTGCTGATGATGGTGTAGACTCGGATGGAGAGAATGTTGCTATAGCTAGAGGTCCGGAAGGGCGATCAACAAGTCTAGGAGATTTTCATGCTGATGTCAATGAAAGTAGTACAGAGGATGTTGCAGGTGATGTATCTGTAGCTCGGAGTGACACTATCAAGGTCCCCAATAATGTCATATCCGACAGTCCTCTGGAGGATTTGCTTCCTCTCTCGACTGAAAAGGGTGACGATGCTGCTACTCTTAAGGAGAGTTTGATAGAGGGGTTGGAGGTCGCCACAGGTGAAGTACCTCCGAACGCCAAAGAGAAAGAGACCAAGATTACCAAGGACTCTGCCCCCAACAAACCAAATCCTACAATATCTGGAAGCTTTGAAAAAGATGCCACAAATGACAATTCAGCGTCCAAATTTGCATCTCCGAACAAACAGTCCAACTCCTTGAGTATTCTTGGACTGGTTGTGCGTGATATCTGGAGACGCTCGAGATTACCTGATCAAACATTAGAAAAGATTTGGAGTTTAGTTGATCGCAGACATGGGGGCGCACTCGGAAGAGAAGAGTTTATTGTGGGTATGTGGCTTGTTGACCAATGCCTTTATGGTAGAAAACTGCCTAAAGAGGTACCTCAGGAACTATGGGATAGTGTAGGGTACACTGCAGGCATACGGTTTAATGTAAAGCCCAAGAAAAGAAGACATGTAGGTAGGCGTGTCGAGACGGTGAGGAAAGCCGTTTGGTAGAGTGTTTTATGAGTTGCTGCTAACTAATAAGGGGCAGCTCTAGTTGAGGAGTCTAAGTTCTCCCCCATTTAGAGTATCTATCCCTGCGAGGAATATCTGTATATTTTTGTTTTTATTTATTCTGCCTTAGCAGCGCTTAATGAGTGATGACATCCAACAAATAGCTAATTATGACTGTTCAGTATTATCTGCGTAGTTTTGGAGTGAGGGGGAAGCTCCCTTGTTCTGGGCGAATGAGGCTACTACCTACTCTCAAGAGCGAGTGTGATCATCGACGTCCTATCTAATGTAACTGCAATCGTCACTAATGTGACTACAACTGTTACAACTTCCCATCTCGATTACGTACGGTTTCAATCGTGTTGTGTATTGTGTCCCTGATTTTCCTCCTCGTACGTAATTCACGCTATATGGGCAGCGGATAAGAGCCGTACGGCAACTCCGTGCTCCGTGCGTGCATTATCGTACAGCATGCGCTACATAATCAAGTTGATATTCACTCACAGGACTATCCAGGAAAGCCAATGAGCGAAGTCGAGTAGGTTGTCTTGATGAGCAATTATTGTATATTGACATCTACATGTCTCTAATGGGATTGCCAATAGGGATAGCAAAATTCCATGAATTTAAAGTTTAATTGGGAGCCCCGATGTGACCAGAGTCCAAAACCTGCTATGGGACAAATCCACAGCTTACTGCTCCATCGGTAGATATCAACTTCAAATAAGGCAGGTGGGTGCTAGCACGCTGCATTGACATATGAGACTAAAAGCAATGAGGCGCAGGGGACAGCATGTAATAATGAAACACCCACACCCACACCCACACCAACACTCTAAGTGTATAGGTATGTGATGAATTGTTACTTCATTTGGGAAAGGGATATAAGCTGCAGATAAACATTGAGATAAGGGTATGGAACTCTGCCGAGCTCGGCAGGCTTATCTCTCGGGCCCACTCCGTAGTGTAACCAGTATGTAATCCTGCAGTGCCAAAGAAGCCAAGCCAAGCCAAATCCTCTCTAGGTGTGGAAAGGAAACTGCAGAACGAAGACAGCGCCCCCACCATTTACAGTCGTCCATCGTCTGATGAAAGGTCGCAGCAAGAAGGGGCATCGTTATTATTCAAGTCACTTGGCTGGGCTTGGCTGGGCTTGGTCTGTTCGTCTGTTCGTCTGTACGTCTGTACGTTTGCTCTCTATAATAAATCTTTACAAATCTTATTCCCAACTCAGAGAGGGTTATAACTCCAGTGAGGGATATGTCTCACCTACCATATATTAAGAAAAGTGAAACTTGATCAATCCCAAAATCTACCATGATCTATACAGAAGTTCGTAATAGATAGATAAATGTTTTCTTACATATCATAAGCTTGACTACCTCTCTCTTTTTCTGCATGTCTCCAGTTGTGCTTTGATTGTGCATTTCCCCCAATGCCCCACGTAGTCACTCCACGTACAGCCGGCTTACACGCAGCTGTGCCGGTCGATCCCACTGAGTGCTATCGCGTCGGTGCTGGAGTGCTTGGGTGCGATTAGCACTGTGAGTGCGTTCTTGCTGGGCCTGTGATACCGGTAGTTTTTCATATCCATCATTAGATGACCAAGTGACGTTTATACCAAGTTTAAGGCTCTGTGCTGTTCTCACAAAGCAGTTACTGGTAGGTCTGATATATCTTATGGTATAAAAAACCTGGTGACACAGTTGAGGGGAATAGACAATACAAGCCATGTTGAGGGCTTTAGGACTCAAACGTGCGCCCACTGAGGATGAACTCTCAAGTGAAGAAAAGGCAAAGAGAGTGGTGAAGCAGGCCCTGGAGTTTGAAGCTGCTCTGAGGGCTATGGACTATGTTCTAGATGATAGAGTTAAGGAGGGTAGAGCTCTATTGACTGATCCAGAACCAACCATATTTACGATTGCTGTGGGTCTGATCAACTTTTTGGAGGCCACACTGGGATTTGAAGCAGAGACCATGCGCAAGGCAAACGAAATGCTTGTTTTTGCAGAGGGTAAATCCTGGAAGGAGAAGACATTTGCTGAGAAACACCACCTTAAAACATCATCTTTATACCCTCCCGGAACTGAGTGGGCTGTGACGTATGCTGAATCAAATCTGCTGAGTGCTCTCCTCATGCTCTTCTCTGAAAGTGCTATAGAAAGTGTCAAGGCTCTGTATAAGCTGAGGAGAGCTTATCACACTTTGGATGAGATAAGCAAAAGCATGCAGAAGGTAGACGCAGAGGGAAATCCTAGAAGTGGTACTAGCAGCTCCAGTAGCAGCATGAACAACCTTAGCTCTAAGCTTCGCGGTGATTCCACAGTGAGTCTCGCATCGTCTTCAGGCTTCAACTTCGCCGATTTCCAATTACCTCTTTCCGAGCAGCAACTAGCAGATCAGGAGATCATCAAAAGGTGTGAACAGTTGTATGAGATGAGGAAGAAGAGACTCGAAGGTTCGCATATTGGTAACACACCTGCGAGCGAGAGATTTAGGGATGATCTTGGCTTTAAAGAGAAGAAGGATGTTACTAGCACAGAGCCAAATGCTTCTGGATCTGCAAAGGACAACAATGATGAAGGTGATGATGATTTCTCCTCTGCGGTCTCATCCGTAGAGTCTGTAAAGCAGAACGATGGTGAATGGGGTCCACAGTATGATCTTAACCCAGATTTGTCCACTATTGACGAATTCATACATTCAGGTGTGAACCTATGTTTTGGAATTTTGCAAGTGGTTCTTTCCTTGATCCCACCAGCTATAGGAAAGGTTCTCTCAGTTGTTGGTTTCAAAGGAAGTAGAGAAGCTGGGCTGAAGATGTGCTGGAAGGCGGCTGGTCAACGTAACATCCATGGAGGTATCGCTTTGCTGGCCCTATTGGTGTTCTACGATGGTCCATTCCAATTCACAGATGTTGACTTTGATGTGCCGTCAACGGAAGAGCTGGCAAATGGAAAGATTGGATTCTCGGTAGATAGCCTAAGTTCCAAATTGTCTAACCTGTCTCTGCGAAATGGCAACAATGCAAACGGGCATTCTGTGGGTAATGTCCTCACAGCCAAGCACAGTGTCCTGAGTTATGCAAGTGGTACAGAATCCATGCTCAAGATTCGTAATACACTCAGTCGTAAGAAGAGCATTGTTGAAAGTAAAGCGGTTGTGGGATTGGGAGAACCAACACTTTTGCATCCTGGCTCACGTCTCACCAAGGGACTTTTGCATGCTAGAGCTCTATTTCCAAACAGCGCTTTGTGGGTGCTTCAGGAGGGCCGTATGTTGGCATCCAGGGGCCGGCTCGAAGAAGCTGTGGAGATTATGGACTCTCTCGACAGGGATTGTGAGATGAAACAAGTGCAAGCTCTGCTCATGTATGATAGAGCCATGATCCTCATGTACTTACACAGATATGAGAGAGCTGCAGATGAATTCATTAGGCTTGTGGAAATCAACTCCTGGTCTCATGCATTATACCACTATTTTGCTGCTGCATGCTATGTGGAAAGCTACAGGATGTGTGTCACTGGACTTGGATTTGAAACAGGTACAGATGTAGATATTAAGAAGAAGGACTCTTACAAACAGCTGGCGGAAAAGTACCTCATCTCTGCACCAGAGGCTATGGGCAAGAGGAAGTTCATGGCGAAGACCATGCCATTTGATAGATTCTTGCTCAGGAAAGTGAAGGAAATAAAAGCCACAGCACATAGAACTGGCAAGAATCTCGTTGACTGTGTTGGTACTTCGTTGATACATGAGCTTTCTTACTTTTGGAATGGATACAATAGGATGCCAGCAGAGCATTTGAAATTATCCATAGAATTGTTGGGATACAGCGCTGACCCCTCTACGCCATGTGCTCTACTGAAGGACTCTGCAAAAGGAACTTCATTCTCAGAACTCAAAGAGCAACCTGAGGAGGCAATGATAAGATATACACTCCAGGCCATTTCACTCCGGCGTTTAGGTGAGATCAGCAGAGGCAAGGAGATGATCGATTCAAAAGTTATCTGCAATATCATGGAGTCTGGCACCGCGGATTGTAACTCCAGAACTCTGAAGCTATTTGAGAACCCATGGCTGTATCCTGTGGCACTTTACGAGCGTGCTCTTTTCACGTGGAAAGAGCAGGGTGTCGATGGCCTTATTGAAGCAAAGGGTTGGTTGAAGAAGGCTGAAGCATTTGGTGGTGATGACTACGAGCTAAGCACCAGGGTTGGTATGAAGATCCGTGCCGCTCTTGACAGACTGGAGGGACTGTAAAAGAATGTTCTTCATATTTGCACGCACAAAAACATACACTCCCGCATATAAATATTCACATATATGTCACTTTTTTTTTGACATTTATTTACATTTGTCCCTCTGAGCTTTTCTCAGTGCGGATTGGATGTGCACTTGCATACACTATAAATATCTGTGTTATCTATATATTTTTGTCTTTCAGAATATATTTTTGGAATCTCAGTGCAGATTCTCTCAATAAAGATATTAGGAGATTATTCAATCGAGCTACCTCGCCTGCTGTTTTTTGTAATGGAATATATCATAATCTTACCACAGAAGTGCTTGTCGCACTATGTGAGTCCAGCCGGGCCCCGCACCTTCCGTGCTGGATGGTCATCGCCATGCCGAGGGAAGAGACTAAGCAAGAGGCTTTGCTCTCTTAAAGACGAAGACACGGCCCACAATCACTGGAGAATGTTCCATAGGAGGAAAAAACATGTGCCTTGGCCCGGATCAATTAGTTGCAGTCTTAGCCAAACTACTTATTAATGATCATGGAGTGTTGGGTACATGATTTATTTTCATTTTGTAAACCTGCGGGATATACTACAATCCATGTTGTTGTCAACCCCTTGGATCGGCTCCACCACGGGGAAACGCTAGATGACATCAGACACAGAACCCTCTAACTAAGCTCGGAACAACAGGGAAGAAACGGTTATGGCCGGTAATTGTACGGCTGCATTATAATAGAACTATCTGTTTGTTATCTTGATCCTCGTCTATATGACCAAAAATGCAGGATATCGGACAAAAGGCACTGGTAATTGGAAATCATACCAGGTCTGGGCCTGGATTAGCGAATGCACCGAACGCATCAGACGCGTGGATTGCCGTTTCAATAGGTACGGTTTTACTAGACAAGCATCACCGTTCTCTGGCCGTTATTTGGACCCAACAGAAAGAGCCCATCGTATTGCTCGAGCAGCTCGAACGAGCATATACGTACACCAAAGAGCTTAACTGACTACTGACTCAGCATGAGCCGGCCAGAAGAAAAGACTCCGTTGGCACATTAGCCCCAGATATTCCGTATGATTTATGCGTGTCCCAGGGCGGAGGCAGAGAGATGCAGACGCATGTCAGGTGGCTCGCCGCAGGATTAGAAATCTGGACTGCAGCACACCAAAACTCCACCCTGTCAGCACACCTTAGGTGTTCGACTCGGATCCACGGGTGTGGCTTGAAACCGGCAGTGTCCTCCAGAATTGCGGAACGCATAAAAGCTGGGTAGATTCCTCTAATAAGTTCGGAGTTGAAAAATCAAATAGTCCTACTCCACAAACAACCAATTGGTAGTTCTCCTTAAGATCCTTCTTCTATAATATAACCATTCTAACAATGACCTCTTACTCTGTTGGTGGTAAGTATTCGCAGGATTGTAGGTGGCTCACCTCCGCCGCCACACCAGTTACCCCGGACTTCGCTGCTGCTTTGCCAGTTAATATGTGCCCCAATGTCCTCGGAGTTGTCTATAGAGGAGGAGTACAAATTAATGGGCGCTCCGAACATGTCAATGGCAGGTTTCCGATATTTGTTTGATATGCCATTTTCCTGTGATGAGTTCCGTTTTCCAAAAATATATTAATTCTAACACCACTTTTGCTCAATAGACAAGTTCCCTACTGACGTGAAGCTCCAGTACATCCCATGGGCCCCAGAGAATGCTGATGTGCTAGCTTGCTCTATCCCAACTGCTTGGGATCCATCTAAGAAGCTCCCTGGTAGAACTGTTGTGTTTGTGGCTGCTCCAGGTGCCTTCACCCCAACATGTACTGCAAACCACATCCCCCCATTCATTGAGGGTGCTTCTGCCCTCAAGGCTGCTGGTGTGGATGAGGTTGTTATCCTCACTGCCAACGATGCTTTCGTTCAGGCTGCTTGGGGTAAGGCTCTTGGTGCCAAGGACGAGCTTACATTCGCCTCAGACCCATTGGCTGCTCTGTCCAAGGAGCTCGGCCTTGACCTTGACCTCTCTGGTGCTGGATTTGGTGTCAGAACTGCTAGATATGCTGCCATTGTTAAGGATGGTGTTATCAGCTACATTTCCAAGGAGCCAGGTGCAGGTGTCACTGTTTCCGGCTATGATGCCATCCTCTCTGCTCTTCAATAGACAGAGGATAAACTCGCTGTGCTTAGGTGATTTGTGGTTTTTAAATTTAATTCCATTTCAGTGTTGGTGTTTTTTACTCTAAATATATAGTCTAGTCTAAAATTATCCGATTGGATCAGCCAGGCTTATGTATGCAATATTCAAGTCTAAGCAAAGGTATATTCCTCTATATAACGGTAATATCCTGTTCTGTATATGTTATATGGTTACCCTTCACTCCTAATTAAGCTCCTCTTTGTTGTTTTATATAGCAGCAGCTAACCCTTCCAGCTCGTTTTGTGTTAAACTACTCAGCTGCATCCTCGATAGCTCCACCATGCTGTTCTCGCGAAGCCCATCAAGCGATGGCGCGCGTGAGTGTACCGCAGCAGATGCCGATAAGATAATTCATCCATGCAGACATAATGGCAACTTATATTTCTCAAGGCAGGGACAGTGGAAAGAACCATTAATTCTTCACTTGTGATATATTTTATCTTGACTATTGAGTCAATTTTGTGGGAGGTCCATCTTACTTTGGTGTCTTTTCCTTTAAGTGTCGTATTGGGGTGGGGGCGTTTTTGTACTCACTATCGAGCTCTCTCCAGATTACTCATGCACAGCTGTTACACATAGCACCAGGGTATTGTGACTGAGAAGGTTACTCCCAACAACATATATATATATATACTGCGCGAGTCATGGCTTCTGTGGATTTCGGGGAAGTGTCAGAATCAGACTTCCAATACTCAGACTCTGAGCAAGAAGACTTCCAGTTTGAAGATGAGGAATCCGATGTCGAGTCAGGTCATATTGGTGTGGGTATTCAGCATGTCAGTATACCGATAGGTGTTGGTGTTCAAGAAAAAGGTAGGAGTGAGGGCAATACTTCCTCTAAAATCGTTATTGGAGGTGAGAATACATACAACAAAAGGAAAACCAACAGCGGAACAGTGATAGACCGCATCAAGTACTCACCGTTGGTATTTGACGAAGTATATAAAGTGTTGAGAGAAAAGGTATTGAATCTGCAAAAGATACTCAATGTTGGAGAAGACGATTGTCTTGTGTTGCTCCAGCATTTCAACTGGCGTGAGGATAAATTGATGGAAACCTACATGGAGGACCCAGAATCCGTAAGACAAAAGGCGGGATTGATAAGGGAAATACATTATATGACAAATGGTAAGAGTTCGGATGGGGAGGATGACTCCTCTGGTTCGACCAGTTTAATTGTATCAGAAACAGTAACTAGTGGGTTCATGTGTGCAATCTGTTGTTCGGAACCCTCATCTGATTCGCCCTTAGACTCATTTCATCTCGGTCACTGTTTTCATAAGTACTGTTCCAAGTGTTATTCCAAATATATCTATGGCAAAACTTTGGATCAGGTATCGCACATCAAGTGCCCCGACTTCAGCTGTTCACTGGTGATCACGTTATCTGAACTCAAGGTGCTCAGCGATCATGTTGCCATTTGTGGGATATCCTATGTTGAAGAAGACATATTGCCGGAAGGAACGAAAAGTGAGGTAATACAGGGTGATCCAGTACAAGATTCAAACACAGCCAATGAAGATATAAGCCAGGTGATGAATACTGCTAAGAGAAGAGTTTCGCATCCAGTGACGGTTTTAAACACTGCTAGTGCCAACCCTACAGAGCCGAGCCAAGAAGATTCAGATGATGAAGAGAGCAGAATCCATGATCTCGTAAACTATAGAGAAAGGTTGAAAAAAGAAAAGGAAGAACATGCTTCTAGAGAGCGTAACCGCTCATTATACAACAGATATATGACAACTGCAGTAAGGGTTTACGTAGAGAGCAGACCAGACTATAAGTGGTGTCCATCTCCCGATTGTAGTGGTATAATAAAAATGCTTGGTTTTGAAGGAGGGAACATATCACCTCCACAGGAATATGTCCAGAAGGGAATGATCCCTATTGTGACATGTCCCTTCTCGCACTCTTTCTGTGCATACTGTGGGTTTGAGAATCACTCACCAGTGCCATGTAACATAACAAAGCTGTGGGTACAGAAATCAGAGGATGATTCGGAAACTGTCAACTGGATAAATGCCAACACAAAACAGTGTCCAAAGTGTAGCGCAATCATTGAAAAGAACGGTGGTTGTAACCATATGGTGTGTAAAAAATGTCACTTTGAGTTCTGCTGGATATGTATTGGCGAATGGGCTAAACATGGCAAGTCATATTATGACTGTAATAGGTATAACGAAGAGGAACTGGATGTAGTTAAGAAGAGCCAAGGTGTAAGCAAGAAATCACTTCAGAGGTATCTTCACTACTATAACAGATTTTCTGTACATCAGGTATCACTTAGAAAGGATATGGAATTGTGTAAAGCTATGGAGTATAAGATTCAGACTATACAACAGAGCATAGGCATTTCATGGATTGAGGCACAGTTCTACCGTGAAGCAATTGATGTACTACTCCGTTGTAGAAGGACCCTTATGTGGTCATATGCACTCATGTTTTATCTGGATAACAACAATTGGAAATCCTTACTCGAGGACACACAGAGTTATCTGAGTAACAGTGTGGAGGGTTTTTCAAAACTCTTTGAAATTAGTCAAGCAAAAGAAATCATGACAAAACGGTCGCAATTTATAGAGATGTCAAGATTTCTTCTCAACAGGGAAGAAGCCCTAGTGGAAAATGCTGTCGATGGTCTTGCCAATGGAAAGTTTAAAATTATAGCATCTAAACAGTGAAAAAGCGCATCATTTCTATCTATAAACATATATATGCATGTGTATATATATATTCCAATCGTACCTTTAGTTGAAATCTTTTTACATTAAGCATTTCATTTATTGTCTTCTGAACACTATGTTTTAAACCTCTTCCCAACGTGAATATCTAACCCCTCCAGTAGAACTGTATGCTACATACATTATACAACCATTTCTCCACTCAGAATACTCCAACTCTATGCAAACACCTTCAGTTCAGTACCAATAACACTAACCAAGAATTCCAACTCAAGCTTCTTTCTACCCTCTTTTATCCAGTCATCAGCCAGCTGTCTGCCCCAGCCCTTCAATTGACTCACCTCCTCAACAGCGTTATCCAACTCATTCCTGACAAGGTAGTGGTTCACCCTAGCGATCACTGACTCAATGTCATTGCCATGGAGAGCATCTGTGGCAGAGTCAGCATCTGGCTTTGCAGGGTTTCCGCTCTTGGCAAAAAGAAGCTTACCAAAGAGGGAAGCAGAGATGTGACCCAATAGGCCAGAGTTGGGTGGCAACAAAGAGACTGAACGCAATTCAGGAGTCAACAACTCCCATCTTGAAATAAGCTGTGAGTTGGTCAAAACACCTCCAGTCTTCAACAGCACCTTGTCGCTTGGCATTGACTCAATGGCAACACTAATGACGTCATTGTTCAAGCTCTCGTTGAGGGAGGCAAGGGTGTTGATCTCGGCCACAAGGTTTTGACCAGATCTGGAGGATGGATCATTAGCAGCAAGGAGACTCTGGAGTCTGTGAATAGATGCCTTCACCTTCTTGTAGTTTGTGTAGCTCTCCACCTGTTTGGCCAACTCAACTTCAAATTTCTCAACCTCTGCAACTCTGGCAGCCAGCGATTCAAGGTTGGCCAGTTTCCCCTCCCTTTCAGCAGAGACTCTGTCCGCTATGACTCTGTTGAACTCGTCCAAAGCACCAATCTTGGACTTGAGGATCACATTCTCGGCTTCCTGGAGAATAGCCCTCCTTGTGGACTCCACCTCGAGCAACAACTTTTTGGCGTACTTGTTATCAATTTCATCCTTGGCAGCAGTGAGCTGAGAGAGGAAATCCTTTGTAAGAGATACCTCCTTCTGGGCAAACTGCTCACTCAACTTCTCCTTGGTGGACTTCAGCAAATCCTGAATTGTTTCCTCCTTTTCGTCTACGAGCCGCTTGAACTTATTGGAAAGACTCTCGAGATTTTCAGAAACAGGGGCAATCACCTTGTCAAAGTCAGCATTCTGTGCATCTGAGTTGATAGTCTTAATCAAAAAGTTGAGTGCCTCGATTGTCTTGTCGACATCAGCATTTCCTGTGGTAAGGCCAATAGTGGAAAGTGACAATGGCTTAGCTAAGGTCACCTCCTTGACCACAACGTGTTCGCTGGGGGAGGGTGAGCTCGCAGCCTTGCTAGAAGCGGAAGCATTTTCTTCCAATGTCTTCTGAACTGGCGGCAATGGAAGGGTCTTTGGAGCCTCTGTTTCCTTCACCTCTGTAATCTGCACCACTCTACCGCTAGCAACACCAGCCTTGGGAATTTCTACAGTCTTATCAAGGTTACCGGCAAGCTTGTCCTTCAAACCTTGAAGGGAGGAGTTGATTGTAGAGGTTCCAGATGCAAATGTGAACTGGTCCCTGTGGCTGAGAAAATACTCCACGTAATCCACAAGTTCCTCGCCGAAGGGCACATAGTCGATGAAAACGTCCTGGAACGCATCGTTCTTGATAGAGACGGCCACACCGACACCGTATACTGTCAGAGTTAGGAAACTGGCCTGTAGAATGAAATTTCTCAGCCTGTGTGTCTTCTTTGGCGGTTTGACCTCGGATATGGGGGTAGTGGTCTGGAATCTCAGGTTAGACAATCTTGGTGTGCGGGTGGTGACACGACGACCAACCATTGGCGTGGAGAGGAGCCTCCCAGCCGAGGCATTTCTGCCCACAATAGTTGCCCTTGAACCAAGCATAGTGGAGGATCAATGTCGTTTTATGAAGAAATGATTTTTCAGTGTATAATCTTACCCTTTGTTTCAACTTTTCACCGCCTATATCATTTATCTGCTAGTGATCTGCCCGTGATAGACAGACGTGGATACTCCCATTGGACAGTAACATGTGTGCTGCACTACCAACTGGAGAACTGATCAAACAATGAGGTGTAGTTAACTGTGGAGCGTATGTGTAGAGAGGTGATATATTATGGTAAAGCGACAATAAATGTTTGGGCACCATTGGTACAAATAGAAATGATTGTTATTTTTTCAGAATTTTTTATTTTCTGGATCCTTTAATTTGTAATTGAGTGTTTTTTCTTAACTATTATTAACTCAGGTACCTTGTTGCCGAGTAATTGACAAACTCTCATTGTGCATAAGAAATTACAAAATGATAAGGTGTATAAAAATATTGACTTTTAATAAGGACATAATTGGTAATGACAAGCACGGTTTTTTGTATCATATAACTATTCTAATTTTTGCAAGCCATTTTGTCTGCTGTGATTGGAACCCCCCACTTCCTTAGGAATATGACAAATTATATCCTATACTTAATACACCAAGTAAGCCTACTGAGCACATTTGAGGTCGTGCACGAGAACTAATCCCCAGGCGGGTTTCGCGATACACTGCGAGAGTGTGAAGCTTCAGGTTATGTCAACCGCGAGTGTTTTGTGTAATTGCACCACCGAGGTGGGAATTGTCACTTATGAGCAAGGAAATAATAAAAGGATCTGTGGCACAAACATTGAGAATTGTTTCCAAAAGCAATATACACACGCATCAATTATATACTCTTTGCAGTTTCCAAGATGGGTTCATTAGCCGCTCCACAAGTGTACGGAGCTGATGAGGTTGGCGCTATTGTGTTGGACCCTGGTTCCCATACCACTAATATAGGATATGCTGGCCATGATACCCCCTCCATGGTGATACCATCGTACTACGGTGTGTATGATGAAGGTGAAAAGCATGTCTTTGATGAGAATATGCTCTACAGCCCGAGGAAGGGCGACTTTTCAATCAAGCCTATACTTAAGGACAATATGATCATCGACTGGGATGGTGCTATTGCCCAATACGCTTACCTATTTGATAGACTCCAGGTGGATCCCACACAGCAACCACTGTTGTTGACTGAATCCACATTGAACTCATACGAGAACAAGGCAAAGGCGTTGGAAGTATTCTTGGAGAAGGAGAACTTCTTGGCGTTGTACATAGTCAAACAGCCCACATGTGTGTCCTTCAGCCACGGCAGACCAAATTGTCTGGTGGTTGATATCGGTCACGATCTAACCACTGTAACTCCTATTGTAGATGGACTGTGTTTGAGAAACCAGGTGCTAGGAACTCACTATGCGGGTGGGTTTTTGTCACAACAGTTCTTGCAACTACTATCCCACAAGAATATCACCATCGATCCATTGTATAAGGTGAAGTCCAAAACCGCCAGTGTTTGGACTTCCGAAAAGGGAGCATCTGTAGCAGAGTGGCAATCCAAGAGCTTTGATTACTCAATAACAGACTCGTTCAACAGCTTCCAAATAGAGCGCACAATTCGTGAGATGAAGGAGACACTTTTAGAGGCATGCACCGACGAACAACAGTCATTAAAAAAGGACTCCACAACAGATGGTGCACGCTACTTTGAACTTCCAAATGGTCTGAACGTTCCATTCACAGCAGCGGAGAGATCTTTACTAGGAAACTCTCTTTTCAACCCGGCTGCACCATACGTTGGTAGTTCTGAGGGTGACTCTATAGTACAAGGATGGGAGAAACCAGAGGATGGGAATATAATCAAGCAGATCGGAGGAGGAAAGTCAAGTAAAGAGTATGTTCCCTTGCGTAGGTCTAAGAAGGGAGATGAAGACGAGGATAAAATGGATGTGGATGAATCTGAGGCCAATGGTTCTGGTAGCAAGAAGAACGACAAGGCAGGTGGTGCAAAGGACGAGAAAGCTGTACCAAAGGGTCTTACTACACTGGTGCAGCAAGTCCTTAGCAAGCTTGATATTGATTTGAAACCCCAACTGGCTAATAACATCATTTTGACAGGAGCAACTTCATTGATTCCAGGGCTTAGTGAGAGATTACACTCGGAGCTTACCACTTTGAACCCAGGTCTCAAGATCAGAATTCACAGTGTAGGAAACACAGTGGAGAGGAAATGCTCGGCATTTGTGGGAGGAAGTATATTGGCAAGTTTGGGTACTTTCCACCAGCTGTGGGTAAGCAAGCAGGAGTATGCTGAGGTGGGTGCTGAGAGGTTAATTGTCAGCAGGTTTAGGTGATTAAAATAAGCACTATATATCTTATAGAATGGAGGAGCATGGGAAGATGTGAACGAAGAGGCATTTATATCGTTTTTGTAAAATAGAATAATTGATGATTCAGATATAGGTGCAACAAATAAATCAATATACTACCCAAAGATGATGTAATTAATTGATACATACTTATATATATATCCCCAATGCAAACCAATAGGCGTAACGGTATACGCCACGTAACCAGACAGCAAATAACAGTCGCTCTCGCCCTTAACATGCACAGGCAGACTGGTCGTTTGTACTTGGCCTCGACAAATCAACCCTCTGGCGTCTACCTGCTTGAGCATTGACTTTCTGTTCTATAGGCAGCTGGGATGCAATTTCTGTAAATATTTCCTTGATGCCGTCTCCAGTCTTGGCACTCACCTCCATGAAGAGTAAGCCAGCCTCTCTTGCGTAGGCCATGGCATCCTCTCTGTCCACTTTCCTTTCAGCATCCAGGTCAACTTTGTTGCCTGCAAGAGCAATAATTATGTTTTCGTTTGCCTGTCTCTGTAATTCTTTTACCCATGATTTGGCTCTGTCAAGAGATGACTGCTGTGTGATGTCATACACAACCAGGGCACAGTTGGCATTACGGTAGTACATTGGTGCCAAAGACTTGTATCTCTCCTGTCCCGCTGTGTCCCAGATCTCAAACTTTACTGTTGTGCTAGGATCCCGTTGGATAGTCTGCGTGAGAAAGGCAGCACCGATTGTGGATTCGCGGAAATCGTCAAACGAATCCTTGACAAAACGGTGAACAATAGAACTCTGGAAACACATGTTAGTATGAATGAGCTTGAAAAACAGTGATGTGATCACAATGTGGCTCTTCTAATTATTTTACTCACCTTACCGACAGCACTTTCACCTAGAAAAAAACAGTTAGTGATCTTAGACATCGAAATAATGTTGTCTCGCCCTGATAAGAGCACAGATCAAACGGAACACTACCTGTCAAAAACAACAATATCATCATTCCTAACCTCCAAAACAATGTAGTGTTCTAAACTAGCTTCTTGGGTGCTCATCAGACCCAATTCACCATCAACTTACCCAAAAGCACAAGCTTGAACTGTGCAAAACGATGCTCTGTCATTGTGGTTGAACTCTATTCAAAGTAATGTACCTATGTGCCTGTAGTGGACAACGAACTAAACTGAAATAGCCAATAATATCTAGAACCACCGAATTTAAATTCAATAGCAATAGCAATAGCAATAGCAAAATCAAATTAGTTCAATCAGCTTTTTCTATTGCTAAACTTCCCGAAAAAATATTCCTCCACTTAGTCTTTATAGATGATGTTGTTTCAGTTCAGTTATCCTTGCCGCTCTCCTGTCTATGTGAGGGTTGATTGTGTTACTGTTGTGGTTTCGCCTAGCAATCACACAACGCATCCCTTTATCGCCGCAGGGCTTGGGTGCATTCCCAGATTGACATGCACCGCCAGATACGCACAGGGCTATGGAGGTGGGCTGTGGAGGTTGGCTGAGGAGGTTGGCTGAGGAGGTTGGCTGCGGGGCTGCAGGGCTGGGATCAACTTGAACCAGAACTTATAACGACTGAGTTGAAAATAAAAAGCTGGAACTTCTTGAGACCAAGGGATAATCAAAAGCCCCATAATAAAAACCACTCGATTAAGTGACACTATACTCCAGCGATAATCTGATCTAACAGTCATTTATTATCGGTATGTATGTGCACAGACATACATGCATACATACATACATACATACATACATACATACATCAAGAGATATATTTTAATGCATGCGATTTCTATAAAATCTAAAACAAATAATATACTGGAAAAGCAAAGTGTCATATTATAAATCGTCAGCTCATTTAGTACTCTTCTTCTTCAGAAACTGCACAGCCTTCTCCACAATTGCCTTCTCCTGCTGTATTATGATGCTCACAGACTTTCTGTGACCACTCTTAAGCTTTTTCACTATGTTACCGTAATCTTTAGAGGTGAGGTTCCCGTCACGGTAAAGGGAATATCGCTGATCGCACCACTCAAGGATAATATTGGCTGCCCTCTTGTCCTGAATGGTCAAATTCTTGACAATCTTCAAAGGCTTTTGCGAGGTGAACTTAGATAGTTCGGACTGCTTAACAGTGAGCAATTTGGCCAAAGCATATGTGGAGGGGGAGGGCTGACCGGGATACATGATTCTAAGTTCTAATTCCCATGGCTGCACTTCCTCTTCAGCCTCATGGTCGTGATCATGGTCATGGTCATGGTCGCATCCTTCACCATGCTCGTGGTCATGTTTGAGTGACTGGAGATATTCCTGGAACATGTGGTATCCTTCATTTTCCCACCATTGGAAATGCCTTGAGTATTTGCTTACTTTGGCCATCTTCAAAGCTTGTCTACCAAGTCCCACATAGTCATTAGGATTTCCCGGAACAACAAAGCCATAACGGGACAGTATAACTGGGTTGGACAGATCACCATATGTGTTAAAAATCTCGCCTCCCTTCTTCACAGCGTTGGTCAAGACAATCTCACAGCACTCATCTGGATTCAACATGATGTCTTCTTCGTCGTCTTCTTCATCGCCCTCAATGGGTACTTCACTTTCCACATCAAAATCTTCCTCTTCATCACTGCCACCATCTGTCTCCTCTTCTGCCCGAAGCTCAGCCTCCATTTTTTCAATGTACTCTTCCGTGATTTCTGTAATTAGCTCCACTTCCTCCTGTTCCTCCTCTACTTCACTCTCATCATTTTCTCCCTCACTCTCTTCATCCTCCCAATCATCTCCACCACTCATATCGTCCTCATGCTCATCACCATCTTCTTCCTCACTATCGGGACCTCCAAATTCAATGTGTCCACATTCGTCACATTTTCCACAAAATGGGCAGACATCTCCGACATTCTCGAAATGCACATTCTCCTCTCCAAAGGCATCATGGTTGAAGAGATCAGCTCCTGGAACAAGAGCAATCTCATGATAGTCATCAATACCGAAGGCACGAGATGCTATAGCCTGAGCAATGGATGCAAAAAGATGGAACTTGTATCTCTTGTTTTCCTCACTCTCCTCAGAAGAAACATCCAATTCATACGGCACAGGGATCAATGGTGATATTTCTTTGGCAAATTGCACAGATATGGTGAAGTGTTCTTGCAACTCAGAGGGATCGTCGAGTCCAAGCACCTCTGCTTCTGTTCCCTGGAAGAGAGATTTGTCTTTATCTGACCACAAACAAGGTGGGATGATGAGATTGGATGAATCCCTAGTGTCCAGAGCACTATTCTTGAAATAATTGATTGTCTTGATATAGCTGGACCAGGGAGACTGTTCGCCAGCAGCCTTCTCATAGATGAAGGCAAGCATCAGAGAGTGGATTCCAAAGATACGGGCATCATAGAGTAAGTTAGAGATACACGAGTTCTTTCCGCTCAGAATACACTCCTTCGGTATCCTTAGAAGAACAACATCGTCTTCCTCGTCTTCCTCGTCTTCCTCATGTTCGGCGTCCTCACTGTGTTCAGATGGCATGTAGGGATCGCTTGGCTCTAGAGTCTGCTTAGCAAAGACACCCATACCTCCCAGAGGTGAAGCCTTAACAGTTACTAGATCTTCATTCCAAAATGTCTTATTGGCAGGATCTCTGAACCAATTAAGGAGTTGGTCTACCGCAATAGTTGTTGCCATTTTCTTAACAACTAGTAACCTCTTCTAAATGGACTGAATTACCGTGAATTCTCATAGGAGCCATTCTTAAATGTATGACAGAAACTGAAAATCTTCCCTACCCATGTGACAGTGGCAGATTTCAAAATTGGCGATGAGCTCTGATAAGCATGCGACGCGCTGCTGCATGTTCATGTAGGATGGGCACGACAACGCTTTATGGGGCTGAACTGAGCTGAGCTATCATCAGTGTTGTTGTTTTCTTTGATTAAACACACCCAAATCTACGAGATAGGACTGAAGTGATTTTAGATGATAAAATCATGAACACATTATATTATAGCATATACAATTGTGCTGTTAGCAGCACTTATAATAAAACACTTTATGAAAGCCAAAGCTTCTTTTCCCGAAAAACCAAACCTAATGTACATATAAATCTAAACGCCTCTATCTATCTAAGAAGAAAGCGGAGGGAAGACGTTTTCGGCAAATTCACCTATGTAGTTTCCTGGTGGGTTATAACTGCAAATGATATAAGTTCCATATTCGTTGTTACAGTTCTTGTAACCACAACCAAGCTCAGTACTACCCTTCCAGACGACCTGTGTAAAATGACCGGTCTGTTCAGAAAATCCTGGGTCACTGAAGTTGTAGTACTGAATCTCGTTATACCATGCATCAACAGTGCCAACAGTGCTGTAACCATAGGCAAGGTTTTCACCATATGGACCGCCAGAGTGAACAAGATCACCTGCACAGTCGTAGTTGTTAGCATAGTCCTGTGCATATGTCTCCAAGACACTACTCCACGACAGAGACGCTACCTGATCAATGGCACGCTTGACGTTATGCTCGTTCAAGATGGCGGATGCAAAAGTCGAGAGAGTTGCTTCGCTGTCATCTGTAGTAGATGTTGAAGAAGATGACGTGGAGGATGTGGATGTGGTGGTTGTCTCCGCCTCTTCAGGTGGAGGAGTAGAGGTTGTTGTTTGCGTTGTCAGCGTAGTTGGAGTGGATGTAGTGGTTGGCGTGGAAGTAGTGGTTGGAGTTGATGTTGTGGTTGGAGTGGTCGAAGTAGTTGTAACTTGTGCAACTGGCGGATCAGAAGTTGTGATCTCCTGGGCATCAACCGAAGTAGTAGTACTTGCAGGTGCAATAGCAGGAGGATCCGGACTCGTCGTACTAGTTGTAGACACTGGATCAGGTACAGTGTACGACTTTCCTGTGTCAGCGTCCACGAACACGGTCACATAGTCAAGACTAGTGACTGTGAATGTTCTGGTCGAACATGATGTAGAAAGAGCGTTTGTAGTGGAGGCCAAAGCACTCACTATGGCCAATGCAACTGGAAATGCAAACCTCATTTTTATTTTATGAGCTTCTGAAATGAATGTAATTGGGTCTTTGGTGGAGAAATAGCGATGGAATGAATGAGAGACTACCCGCCAAAGAATAAACCCAAAAATGGAAAGTTTTCTGAACGAAAGAAAGAATGGCTGAAGAAATCTTTTAGCACAAAAGGGAAATAAAGGGATTGATCCCCGTATATATATCACTTCATTTAGGGAAGCGAATTAGCCTCAACCTTTAAACACGCTTCGTTTGAACGCATCTCGACGCGCCTTGATGCATGCAAGCAAGATGGCTGGTTTTTAATCCGTGTTAACTATGGGAGTGCCTCGACTAAATCGCCCTTCCCATCCTTTCGATCTGATCTAATGCAGGCCTCAAGAGGCAGGTGCATCACAAACACGTTGAAAAACTCGCCTCCCCAATAGATATGCATGGCCCCGTGTTGTGTGTGTCCCTCCACAGGCTTGGGTACTATCTTTAGCGTGTTTTTCGTGCTGCTCCAATTTTAGATCGAACTTTAATCATCTCCACATGAGTGGAAACAATTGATTTTCACCTCACATGCAATGGACATTCTAGCGATGGCTGCGGTGATGGGCATGGACAAACGAACGGACCCAACTTTGAGCCCAGATGAGGGCAGCATCACTGCAGTCTCCCCCTCGCTGCCGGACACATATACATTTTGAACCAGATCGTTACAGCCACACCGCTGTCAACTCCACCGAAATTTCAATCATTGGCCGATACCCCACATTGCCTTTGTATTTAGATAGGCATGATACTCTTTGGGGTCAGCAATATTCACATCCAACCCTAAACGTGCAACCAAGTGCTGGCATACCTCACTGTTCAAGAATCAGTGAGTAGTTAGTTGATCAGAGCATTTACTGCATCGTTTCTCGTGCATCTTCCTCTCCCTACATAATTCTGCCAGTCGATATCCCTAAGTTAGGTTGCGTCGATGCGTATGCCGCAATGAGGATGATTCGAACTAAAATGAGCTTTAGTGAAACCTTGCACAGCTAGCTGAAACCCGATGCAGGGTAAGTTTTGCCTGTTTTATTTTGTCTAACAATAATAGGGGCCAGGACTTCTGGCTTCATCCCTTCGGTTATGTTGAATGGCAGGAGACGCATGCATATAAGTGCATTAGCTTGGGACACGGTTAGAGCACACTTCTGAAGATAAATTTATACCCGGCAACGTCAATGTGGTCATGGTTATTGCGATACCGGAATCGGCCAGGAAAGGGCCCGAAGGAGCATGAGCGCGGCTACGGCCCTGAGTTTCGTGTCAAGGATTCCGAATCGAGTCTTCTGCTTTCCTGATTCACCCTGACAACACTCGAACGCGAAATGAATGCTTCAACTGCAGGAAGAATTGAACTAAACTAATCTTGCCTCAAATATACGCACTACGAACATGAAACTCCACCCAACTGCAAGGAGTGAGTAATATGCATACCCATACTTTTCATAATTGTTGTCTTCATTTTTGAGGTAGAATACATGAACACTACATAGATAGACAGGCATGGAGACCTACGCAGAGCCGCTCAGAATGCTACAACACACTCTGAGACCATGCATCGTGCATTTGAATAATATCTCCTTACATGAAACTACTCCTCTTCACTCTCGTCATCACTGGGACTTTCCCTCCCTTTTTCTTTCGACAGGCCGCCAGGTAGTCTAGAGTTTGTGTCCTTCTCCTTCCCTTTCGCCGTGCGGGTCGTTGCAATCGAACCGATGGTTGGAGTCCTCACAGATTGCCTATTCAAGGGCTGACGAGCAAGAAGGGATATAGAGCCTTCTCCCAAACCCCTTGAAGCAAATTCAGTAATAGTCATCGGCTTTGAAGTCTCCTTGATTGGAGACGAAGAGAGTAGTTCAACGTCACGTCTTGCGTGTTGCCCGGCATTTTCATCTTCGTACTCTATATTAAATCCGCCATAATTCGTATCATCCTCCCAGTCAGAATAGTTTGCTTCCCAATCATCAGCATCATCAACATCTATATTATCATAAACTGCAGCCGGGCTGCTGCCGCTGACATCACCACCCTCAATGGCATCTGCAATCGATATTTGTGGAACAGAATTAGCATCACTGCCTTGTAAAACTTTCCCTGTTGGGATCTCTTTCTGATCATGATCAGAAAGCACCTCTTCTAACTCATCTACAAGGGATCCAAAATCGTCATCTTCGTCATCCCCGCCTGCAGGGTCTGTGCTTGACTTGTATTTGTCCTCTGTGATAGTATCTTTCCTGTCAATCGCAAAGTCTGGAGTCATTACCTGATCTCCAGAATGTGCATTGGCTCTTATATTATGCGAACTGCTTGGTGAAAGCTTCAAATCATCAATATCAGAGTCCCCATCTATAATCATATTTCTGCTCTGCGCGGGGTGATGAGCTGAAGGCATAGCAAGTCTGATAGGAGGTGATTGTGACAGATCTGTACCTCTTGCCCGTTCTTCTTCATATTCACTTTCCTCAGCAGCTGAAGAAAACACTGGCGGTCTTTTCGAAGAGACTGTTCCTCTGGTATATTCCCCCCTAGCTGATTTACTTCTGTTGGAGCTGCTAGATGCTATTTTTCTCAATCCTGTAGATATTTTCTTTGGTTTTCCCCCTGTACTACTGGGTATTTGTGGTTTAATATGCGGAGACTTTGAAGATTGTCGTGACATGGATGTGATATGTGGACTGCTGGTTCTTAGCGGACTGGAAGCTGACTGAAGTTCACCCAGTTCTGCTCTATTGTGACTGGCTGCTGTGAGGTTCTTTATATAATCTTTCCTTAAGGCGTCGAACTTTTTCGCAATTTTGTCAGTATTCCGCGATTTGTTCATTCTCAACATTCCCTTGAAAGGCTCTAGTTTGAAAGTTTTGGAGATATCATCATAGACAAGAAGAAACTCCGAGCTCTTCGCTGCCGTAGCACCAGAGGCTGATGACTTTCCCTCAAACATGATGGGGGCCGTGGACTTATTCGTCGCACTGGGCTCCGCCCTCATCATGTAACTTTCCTCGCTGGAGGATCCAATGACCGTATCCTGAACCAGTTGTAAAGGGAGACGATCATCTATAGAGTCTGGTCGAAACCCATCTAAAGAACTGTTAGCTCTAAATCTAAACCACAAATATACATAGGCGCATAGCAGCCCAGGTATTCCTAAAAAAAATTGAACTCGACTTATCAACACTTACACCGTATACCGAAGTTACCACCCTCCTTGCTAGAAAGAAGACTTGAGATATCGATCTCATACTCCCCATCAGGGATCAAGATCTCTGACATCCTCGCTTTCGTATAGGGACCTCGGGTGATTAGACACCACAATATGCGAATTATGATACTTTCTCTCCACCTGTACACTTATAACTTTCTGAAACTGAGAATATTGTTATCTATCTTAGATAAAGCTTACCCAGTTATATCTAATTTCGGCCCAATCACTTGTGTGGAATGTATGGGGGAGTGTACTAAAAATAGAGCATATAGAAAGTTAACCCTGCCGTGGATCGTGAAAGACTCAACTAAACACCCTCAAATGATAAAGTTGGCCGACAGCAATGCCTGACAAGCAATTAACATAAACAGTATGTTTTATATTAGAAATTGGTGGAGTGTGAATAAGATTGGCCCTTGCTACGACTCCCCTCTGCCTCCCCTTGCTTCTAGCGATGCAGTAGGAGATGAGGAGAGCATTGGGCGGAATTGCCGACTGTTTCCAATTCGGGCAGGAACTGGGGCTGCCATTACAGAAGGAGTGATGTGATGCAAGATAAGGCATTGATTGATTCATTGATTGATTGCATCTTGAGAGAACTCAAGCAAGAATCAGTGATAGTATACAATATAATAAGACACTCCGACAGTTGGAGATTTCGATTACATTACATAAATTTAGATGGGATAACACATAATTAAAGAAATTATACACCTGCTGTTCTCGTATACCACAGGTATACAACATAACCCGCAGTACTCAGTCTAAAAACACTTGGCTATTTCCAACAATCATCTAATTTCTTAAAGCTCTCAACCTCTCAGTGAGTTTATCTTCCTGCTCTGCTGTTGCTCCCACCTTGTATTCCTCCTCTTCGATCTTAGCACTATCCACCTTTGTCTCGTTAAGATTCTGCCTCAGTTCAAGGCCAGCCTCATCAGCTATCTTGCTCATCAAAAGATCAACTTCCTCCTGAGGTTGTTGAGTAGCGTTCATGTCATTTGTTACGGTATCATAATAGTTGGTTGCGGAGTCCAAATCCTCAAACTGTTGCTCAAACTTGTCCATCACCAATGATATCCTCTCCAAGTTCATCGTCTGTAATGCTTTATCCATACCTTTGATGACTGATGTCATGTTGTTACTCACTGTTCTCATGGTCACGGCAGTCTGAATTCTGGATGCGACTGCATCAATACGTGAAGCAAGCTTCAGCAGGTTGAGACGCTCGGTAGACTTCCTGATAGCATTCTGTGCATACAGTTGAGCGATCTCGTTGTTTCCTTGCGTCATTGCCTGTTTTTTTTTTGAAATGTTAGCAATGATCCTCAAATTGGGTATAGTGAAATCGTGCACTTGAAAACTCAAATATACTCACCTTCTTCACCTTATTCTTTTCGGCTTGCTCTTCTTTGCCAGATTTGGCTGCTTGGCGATTCAACTGCTTAGCAGTGAACTAGAGAAAACAAAGGTTAGTTAACATATTCCGAGGGGAGCAATGTGCATAGTTACACATTGGTAGATCGATAATCAAACATACTTTCAGCTGAAAGAGCGACTCTGCAAGTAAATTAGTGTTAGTAATGAACTCAATGTGGAGTGACTCCAGGTGCAGAGAGAAATGACACAAGAACATAACCAATGAAAAGCCTGAATGATCATACCAACCAGGAGACATTGGTCTCTCGATATAATGACATCACTGATCACAAAAGGCGATGATCCATACACAAAGTGGTGATATAGGGGTACAGACAACGTCATTCATATCCTCCTTCATTAACCACAATAGCGAATTCCAGCCACCTCTGTGCCCAGACCGAATAACAATTAAATAAAACCAACTTACTTTCTAAACCTGCTCCGGACATTTGGATATTAAATAATTATAATTTTGTCGATACCATTAATGTAACTGACAGAATAAGTGAGTGAACGTATTTCAAGACGTTCAAGATAAGATGTGACAGCTCCATAGCTCCTCCTCATCTATCTGTCCCCTTTGCCTTTCTATCGCTGCCACCAGCCTGCCAGCCTGCCTGCCTGCCCGCCCCTGCCCCCGCCCCATCATCCCCCATGGACTCCTCCCTTATCTACTATGCGAGCAGGAAAAAGCAGGGGAACAGACACGGAAGGTAGCGAAGATTGGGCGGGTGGGGAAGGTCGCCCTTAGGATGACACACTGTGGAGACGAGGGAGGTCTTAGATAAGAATACTTAACGAAAAGGGCGGGCGGGGACAACCTAGGAGAATTTTTATATATATATACAGATATAGCAGCGGATATTCGTGACCCGTCAATATACGCTCGTAGTGAAGTTTTCTGTCATTCGTAATGTAGAGTAGACGAGATGGTATTAACTTGGTCAGTGTTATAGTTTGCTATCTGGACTCAGTTTACCGAGAAAATAGTTTAATATAGCGTAAGAAATGTCATTGATCTGGTGAAACAAACGGAAAAGGATAAACGATAATGTACATGTGCATAAGGCACGCGAAACATACATACATACATATATAACGAAGCATGGAGGAGAAAGAGGCAAACAAAACAAAGCAAAAGAACATAAATAATAGTGGTCTTCAAAAAATATATCCATACATGAGACAAATGATAACACATTCGAATCTCCCCTCTCTAGTTTCGCCTTACCTTTACCATTCACCGTTCACCATATAATATTCCTCCATGAGAACTTGCCAGCCTAACGATAATGATCAACCTTGAGCCTCTTTGCATCATTACTATTGTCGGTATTAGAATCGGCATTTGAACCTCCTTGAGATGGCAGAGATCCACCCTTGAACATAGTGTCGGTGTTTAGGCCACTGACTTCGTCCAGTCTCCTCTTCAATAGTGATTCACGTTGACGTGCCGCATTTTCAAGCGCTTCCAACTCCATTATTCTGGTGCGGTAGAGGTCATTTACAAGTTCTAACTCGGAAATTCTGGTGCGCAGAGCAGTAGACTCCTCAGCACCGCTGGCAGGGGCAGCGGTCCTAGCAGTGTGAGATCCAGAAGAGTAAGAAGGTTCCGAGTTAGTAGCCGCAGCTGAACCTCTGTACGAACTATTGTAAGGAGATGTTTCCTCAGTCTTGAGAAAACTACCACTATCGGATCCAGTCACACGGTTCGTCGAAGGAGACAGAGGACCCTCACCGTTATTGCCTGATTGGGATGGTGAGTTGTTAACCTCATTGGCGCGAAACGAGTGCGACAAATGGCTGTGCTGGTGATGTTCCTGTTGGGGAAGGTTTACCAGGGGCTTCAGCATAGGAAGAGGAGATGGAGATGACTGTCCTGGTTGCTGTGTCTGAGTGGTTCGCTGCTGCTGGTGAACAGGGGGCAGTTGTGGCCCCAACAAACTTGGCGTATGGAGCAGCGGTTGATGTTGAGTGTTGTGGTATTGGTGTGATAACGAGAACTGAGGGCCGAAAGAAGGAGAGGTCACTACACCACTCACTAGAGGAGTAGAGCTGTTTGAAGGAGCTGAGCTGGATGAACTGTTAACAGCGGCTACCAGAGCTGGCAGCTTGGCGGAGTTATTGTTATTATTATTGTTATTATTATTATTATTGTTGCTGTTGCCAGATGATGAAGTGTGGTTGGAGCCAACGGCATTCAACTCTGTGGCTGGTGAATATGGCTTGTTCAACACAGCCTGTTGCTGCACAGGTCTAAACAGTGGGTTTAGATTCTGCTGCTCTGGAGACTTGCCACTATCCAACTTGATGTTTGGAATCTTCTTCTCATGGTCAAGATGCATTCCTGCATGTTGGTCACGAGAGATATCCTCCAGGGCGCCAGCAGCATTCATAAGTGCCAACGGACCGCTAGGACCGGCTGAGTTTCCGTTACCGCCATTGAGACTCAAAAGTCCAGCAGTAGCACCTCCATGGTTGTTTCCAGGAGTACCAGGAGCATTTGCATTGCCATTGAGACTGCCCCTCTCACTACTCTGGGAAGGGTTAAACTTAGGAGCGGCTGTGGAGAGCAACAATGGAGAGGTTACTGATGTAAGATTAGGAGCAAACTGGGCTGGAGTTGAAGAAGGATAGTGTAGGGGTTGTACGAGATGGGAGAATTTGTTGTTGTAAGGCATCTGGAATGACTGAGGGGTCCCATGAGGATTCGTGGATCCATTCTGGGCATTCCAGGAACCCATATTCGATGATGGGTTACCTGCACCACCTCCGTTGTAGTGGAATGGAGATGAAGGACCTGCCTGCTGCTGACCTCTGGGCAGCAGTGGTATCAGGCCAGGAGAAGAACCCACTGATTTCTGAGAATGCGATTCTCCCCCAGAAACAGACAGCAGGGCAGGAGAACCCTTGTTACTAGCACTAGCATTGGTAGGCTTCCCGCCGGCAGTATTTGGCCTGTACTGTTTAGGGGAAAACTTGGCCATAGAGATTTTGGAGCCATGAGATCCCATTACAGCAGCATTCTGGCCTGAAGAATTACCATTGAGTGACACATTGGTAGGAGCAGGGCCAGCATCTTTTGCCTTGAGCTCAGGGGTATCTGGGTTGCTCTTTCCTCCACCATGTTTGACACGATTCCTGGATTTGATCACATCGGTCTTGAGCGATATAGGGCGTGGGCGGCCATGCAATTTCAAGAATAAGCCACAGGCATTACATAACACCTGTCCAGTTTCATCTCTACGCCACAAAGGTGTAGTCTGGGTCTTACAGTTACGACATATTGGAGATAATATGTTAGTTTTTGAGGTGCTTGAGCCGTTTGCTGTGTTCATAGTTGTGGTGGTTTTAGCATTTGGATGTAGAGGATCGATATCTGCCTGCTGTTGTTGCTGTTGTTGGTCTGAGGCAACAACCTGTTCGCGATCGGCAGAAGTTGATCTCTGCTGCTGCTGGAAAGGACTGGGTTGTCTGACAATAGAGGTTGCAGCACTAGCATGAGCAGGTTGTGCAGAAGGATATGGAGACTGTACAGGGTTCTCAGCAACGGTTTGTGGCTGCTGAGGTTGTGTGGGTAGTTGTTGCATAGGCTGTGTGGAGTGTAGCTGCTCCTGTTGCAACGGCCTCACCTCCTCTAAAGACGAAGACATTCTGCCACCCTATATTGTAGAACAGAGAATTGTGAGCCTGAACAAAACAATTGCAACCGCTTGGGGGTAGATAAACCCTTGGAGTGTTAAATTGAGTTCTATTCTTTCAATATCAGATGCCCATGGAGGCAGGGCGATGTCTGGAGTAACTGGAGAGAATGAACGTGCGATTGAGTGTGCGTATATATGTGTGTATATGTGTGTGTGCAACAGACGACAGCAGACTCTACGTGGTATGCTATATTCTGTGCGATGAAAAAACCAGAATAGCCGAAAAAATACAAGTTTTGAACGGAAATAAAAAACCACGATACCTCCTTGGAAAGAAAACAAGTATGAATATAACCCGAATCTTCTTCTCTTGATCGTATATGTTTCTAGTTTTTTTTTTCACCAGTCCCCCTTCATGCCCTCGATACAAAAAAAGATTAAAAAAAAGATAAAGAGCTATAGGAGGGATTAGCGAAAAACACGACGACGCACAACGGTCGCAAGTTTTGTTAGCGATAACTCTTTTGCAAGGGGCCCGATAGTGCTAAGGCAGCTAGCTAGGCAGAGCCACAGCAAGAGTGGAGCCGATACGGAGTACAGAGAAGAGGGTGAGAGGTGGAGGCCAGCACACAGCGCTGAAACAGAGTAACTACAACGATGTATTTAAATTGATCTTCAATTCAGCCTTTAAATCCAAATAAAGAGTAAATGATTTGTGCAAAGACAATCAATCGCCTTTGAACGTTCGTGGTTGTTGCTCTTGGGGAGGGGGGGACATGATTGCCAGTTGCACTCGTGGCCCACCCGGGCAAGTCTCGCGCTGCCAGCTCGGGTGATGGATGGATGATAAGATAAAAATTTTTCTTCCTTCCCAAAAGGGATAGATAGTTAGTGACACGATAAGTTGGCAAGTAGTGCAAGCAATAGTTGTGATTGGTTACAACGATGACAGAGGACTCAAGGTGGCAGCTGAAATGAATAGATGAAATGAGTGGCGCACTTTTTTTTGTGCGCATAGACCTTCCGGGATATGGTGTATGGCCTTATCTGTGGCAATCTGCGGAGCAGGACCTTTTAGTTCCAGGTGAGTACCTGGAACTAAAAGGTCACCTGGCACCACTCCAGGGTGGGCTTAGAGTGCAGCAGCCACGGAGCCACAGATAGCCCTGGATATGGAACGCGTGATATGGGGGAGGTGAGGTGAGGGGGCTGAGGCAACTAGTCCCACTATGGATAAGGCTCTCTATTGTCTGTTTCGATCTTTGGCCCTGCGCACATAAAACGTTTGGGTATCATTGGTGCTGATAACCCCTGGCTCTGAATATGCTTGACTCGTATGGCTGCCTTGGCTTGGTCTCGAGGCCTTGTCACAGGTTCTCCGAAGAGTCCTTTGTTAGGAGGTTATAGATTGAAATATATAATGGACTTTATTGGATTTTATAATACAGTACAAAGTAAAATTGAGATACAATTCTTGTTATCAAATTGATTCTCCTGCCCAATTCGATGGCAGGAAGGAGAACCTGAGGTAACGCTACACATGCAGGTGTTGCATGGCCACTTGGGCCATGCTAACTAAATACAAGGCAAAACTAAACCAACCGAGCGGGCAAGAACGCGTTCCTCAGACTTGATAACCTAATGAAATAGCCCTATTTGTTTAGTTTTTCAAATTTGGGATCAATCATAATATTGTACTTTTGGGGACAATCTATTCCTTCAGTAGTCTACTTGAGATCAATCTCTGTTTGTGTCCTAACCACAAAGCATGCTTAGTATGGTCGGTATACTCATCAAACTGGGATCTGGGGTGAATCAAGACACTCAACTCACCGTGATTGAGCTGATACCAAGGAACAATACGTGCAAAGATCTCTGGGGACTTGAAGTCAGATTCCCACATCGCAATGGGATGTGGACCAATTGGGCGGTCCCAAACCTTGTGAACTCTGATATCTCCAGCTTCGATCTCTTTGGCGAAATCTCTCTTGAGCTGCTCTCTAAGTTCAAGAACGAACTTCACCTCATCTTCGTTGCCTTGGTTGTAGTATGTGTGGATGTCATACGACACAATACCTCCGTAAAATGGGGATTCTGCTGACATTGTAGATGAATAAACAGCAATGTTTGAGCTTTTTTTCTCAATCGAATCACTTTGCTTGGATTCTTCACCATATATATAGTGTGAGGCCAGCTTTCTAACGCCAATGATGCGCTTCCGACACCTCACAGATGGCTGACGTAAGACTAGAGATGCCACCCACAAGCAAGCCTATGCGGATATAGTGTGGCAGCAAGTTTTATCCACACCTTTAGGCGACATAACGGCTTACGAACAGCTTGCAAAACCCACAGTTATTAGACAGTCATTACTAAATAGACATAGCGGACCAAGTAATGCAATGTAGAATAGATGGGGAGGGGAAACATATTCGAAAGAGTATTGTGATGCACACCACCCAGAGACAGACAGAGGCTGTATGGGGTCCAACTTCACATAATATAAACTATCGAAGCCAGGTAGTACCGGGCCGGAGAGGGGAATCCTCTCTGCCAAGGCTCTCCCTCCATATGTCAGCCGATACGAACACGAAGGCAGATAGGAGTATGATTCGTGCGGAGAGGAGAACCGGAGATACGTATTGGTTCGAAATATTGTCAGGCTGTCATTATTTTTCAAGTTCAGTTAGACTATTGGACATTTTCGGTTAAATAAATAACTGACAGTAATGCAGTGGGGAGAGAGACATGTCACATATTAGGATGAAAGCGTTGGGATAGATGCACTTCATAAATTAGAAATGTTTTGATTTGATTTGTTATCGATATTCATAACAATTATCCCATGGCTACCCACCCACTTTACAGTGTCAGCAACCTAGGTCTATATTGAAATCAGACATTGTACCAATTCGTTTAGATACCTAACTGCCTTGTAACAATAAAAAGGGTGCATGCCAATGAAGAGGGCACGTTGGGGTGAAGGACACTTCAATTACTGGTGATGACGTCGTGCCTACTTCCCTAATATGCCTTGGAGAGAGGCTTCCCTCAGGCTCCAATTAAACTCTGCCCTCTCCTTCTGCATCCTCTCCCTCCGCACCCACTTCAAAAAAATGATGATCTAATCAGATTTATTCGTCGAATAACTAACTGGATGATGTTCTTTTTTGAATATTTTAGAGCACTAACTCTCGTGAACTAATACGAAGCCGAAGCCATAGCTATAACCATTGGATCCCCCACCCTGCTTGCTTAACTTGCTGTCCCCCTTGCATCCTATTTGTGCCCGCAATGATGCCGCTTCTCGACCTGCATGGGCAAACAGCAGTGACAGTGAGTGAGTAGTGCGCGTGGTGTGTTTATGCGCCTTTAATGTATGTGTTACTGTCTCCATGTGTACGTACAGTGGGCACGATACGACTAGGATGAGATGAGCTTCAATATTCCTAGTACAGTAAGTAGGGTGAAACATGCTTTATATTCACCTGTTCCCAAGATTGTATCAAGTATGGATAAACTTCCTGATCCATACAGTGGTGTGGATTGGTCTCCTCTTAGTAGTATACATGTTCTGTGCATCCGCACGATTGTGGCCATCAACCATTGAACACGCTCTCCACAAAAACATACAGCGCTGATTGATTTAGACACAGCAAGGCATACCAATAACCAGTACATTGGGCAGCTACAAAACTAACAGCATCGCTTATTTCATACAGAGAAGTTGCCTCACATTATATTGACGTTCCTGCTGTCCCCGTCACTGTGTTGTTCTCAATACTCTCATAATGGTTATCAGTGATGTATTATCACAGAAAGAAGAGAATGGCTTTGACAACGAAACACAAGGGAGCGATGATCACAAAAGTCCATCGAAAGGGGTACCGACACCCAATAGCGGTCATGTGACGAGCGAAAACCACAGCCATACCAATGGGTTCTCAAGCCAACCAAGCAATTCCAGAAGGGTTTCTCACCAATTTCTCGAAGAAGCGCCTGTGATGCCGAATCCGTTTTCCTTGGTGTATGGATCAGGTGGAGATGAAGATACTGGTCAGAGACAAATTGAAATAGATGAAGAATCTCACCTCTCTGCAGCTGACAGGAGGCGATTGGGAAGCAGATCACGTAGTCCCAGGCGATCTGAATCGTTAAATGAGGATTGCCAACCAAGGACGCCTCAGCTTGGAAAACATAACATTACTAATGAAGAAAGCACTAATGGTTTACTGAAAGAGGACCCGCTGAGTAACTCACCTAGTGAGGCTCCAGAGCAACATACACACTCCCCGATTGATGATTCTAAGATATTTCCTGAGGACCCTGCTGAGGATAGCAATCTTCAACCAACAAGTCCACAGGAGGCTTACACTACAAATTCCACTTGGATGAGGAAATTGTCCTCAAAATTCCCAGTGTCGTCTTCCAAAGTTATGCATCCCTTTGGCAGCATCAGCGGTAACACCAGCAATGGCAACAATGTAGAGCATAGAGATATATCGAGTTTAGCAGACACCCATAATAGAGTAGTGTCAGATAATATAGAGTCACAATTGGCTACATCTTTGGCAGCACCATCAGCTATTGCTTCTCCTTCGGAGACACAGTGGCCCGAGAGTGGTCACCACTGGAAAGATATCATGCATTTTAACATACCTTTCAAGAGAGGCAACGCAGAAAAGAATACACCCCAGATAACCCAGCATGCTGAATTTGTCAAAAGCACCGATGATGATGAGAGGACTAAAAAGCGGGCGCAAGATCTGGTATCAACACTCCTCGCTGGGTGTCCTCCGGCACTGTTCGCTGCCAGCATTTTTCTCAAAGATGAGCATGGAACCAGAAGGGCACCACTGTTACTGAGTTTGCTGGGGATCACACTAACAGATATAACGACCAATGATCGCACCAAGCGCAGAAGGTTTAAGATAGAGCTGGAATACGGTGTGGGTCCTGACCGTTTGATATGGTCACTGACAAAGTCATCAAGAGACATACTAGGACTTCATTCCCGTCTGAGGGTGCAGTTCTTCCAGCAAGGTGCATTTAGAGGTGGTAGAAAAGACGTTGAACTCCCAAAGTTCCCGAAGTATAAACAGGATTTGCGTTCAGGTCCAAATAATACATGGAAGAATGGAATCCGAAGGCGAAGCGCTTCACTTGCTGCGAATGGCAACAGAAAGGTGACAGGGAGAAGTGCGCGTAATGCTGATGAAAACACCAATAAAAAGCAAAGCACAGGTAGTGAAAAAGCTAAAAGCAAGTCACAATCCAAGCAGGCACAAAATGGTGAGCTGGAAAATGGCAGCCATGGCTTGAATATAGCAACTCCCGTGGCAGGCTATAGTATGAGGCCAGGTGGAAGCAGCGAATCCAATGAGGTTGTAAGTTATCTTGGTGTTTCACCCACTGAGAATGATGATTCACACCCGTCCAGGGACAGCAATGGTAACAGAAGCGTAAATGCAAGCTCAGTAGAAAATAGTGGCAGAGATTTTGGGTTCGCATCGCCACCAAGAATTATTAGACGGCCAACCTCCCCTAACCACCTGAGTCCTTTGCATTCTGAAGTATTATACTCTAATGCACTTAGGAATGAAGTGCTTCGAAATCAAGACGTCCCTGCGAGGGAAGACGATATACGGTCCTTTGACTCATCAAACAGAGGCTCCATCAACTCTGGAAGGGAAGCACTGAGGCATCTGCTCAGCAGGATGTCTATCTCACATTCATTTGGTAACCAGCATGCTGGAAATGAAGAGGATGATGCCAACGGAGATGACAATGGAGAGAAGAATCATTTGGCATTAATTCACGAGAATTACAAGTATGATATGGAAGAGTACCTCAACAAGCTGCTGATGGCCCTATCGCTAAGGCCACAGGCAAATAGGCTGTTCCAGTTCTTTGAGCTCTCTCCAATTGGTGTCCTCCTCTCAGGCGAGAAAGACCACCAGGGCAAACAGGGTTATTTGATCATCAGGACTTCAGCTACTGCACAAGGATGGAGAGTTGGTCACCTAAAGGCCAGTGAATGGAAGGCAATGGTAGCAAGACACACAGCCAAATGGGTTCTCGTGCGTCATAGTTATATCATGTATGTTGCTGATATTTACTCAACAACTCCATTGGAGGTGTTTCTGGTGGATTCAAACTTTCGGTTCTCGTTTTCTGGTGACCTGAAGAAGGTCTTTCGTACATACAACAGAGAAACCAACGAAGCCAATGGGCAGAATGATCATGACTATGGATCAAATGATGAGGAAGAAGAGGATGACGACGACGAGGAGGACGATGACGATATGAGGCATATGGAGGATCGTTATGACGACCATCATGATGATGAGGATGATGAGGATGATGACCATTCCCTATTCGCCCCTGAGGTGTTATCTGAGAGACTAAAAGATAGAAAGCCCCGTCTTACTATCTCTCTCGAGAACAGCGAGAGAAAGCTCAAGATGTTGGCTAGGAGCGAGAAGCAGCTTAAGCTTTGGCTCCGTAGTATAGCAAGAATGGCCAATAAGACAGTCTGGTCCAAGGAACACCGTTTTGGATCCTTTGCACCGGTTAGAGACTCCTGTTTTGCTCAATGGTTTGTTGATGCACGCGATTACTTTTGGGCCGCGAGTGCAGCCATGGAAATGGCCAAGGACGTGATATATATACATGACTGGTGGCTTTCACCAGAGTTGTATATGAGAAGACCTCCAAATGGCAATCAAAAGTATAGACTCGATAGAATCCTCAAGGCAAAGGCGGAGGAAGGTGTTAAGATCTTTATTATCGTCTACAGAAACGTTGGAAATACTGTTGTTACAGACTCTTTGTGGACAAAACATTCTTTATTGGACCTACACGAGAATGTTCATGTGTTGAGATCTCCAAACCAGTTGATCCAGAACACGTTCTTCTGGGCGCATCACGAGAAACTGTTGATTGTGGACCATTCTGTATGCTTTCTGGGCGGTATTGATTTGTGTTTTGGTAGATATGATACTCCCGATCATGTTTTAGTGGATGGCGCATCTAGAGCTTTCTCTTCTTCGAATCCAAATGAGCTGTTGCCTTCCATGTCATCGGGTAGCCCTGCGGCCCCTAATGGAGACAGTAGAGTGCCTTTGGATCCACCAGAGTTAGAGTCATCGCACCAAACGTTCCCAGGAAAGGACTACTCCAACCCTCGTGTGAAGGACTTTTCGGATCTCAATCAGCCATTCCAAGACATGTATGACAGAATGGTCACTCCTCGTATGCCATGGCACGATGTGCATATGGTGACAAGTGGACAGATAGCCAGAGATCTCAGCAGACACTTTGTACAACGTTGGAACTATTTGTTAAGACAGAAAAGACCATCAAGACCCACACCATTATTGCTGCCTCCTCCCGAGTTCACGGATGACGAGATCAAGCGACTGGGATTAGATGGTACATGTGAGATACAACTTTTGAGATCCAGTTGTAATTGGTCTTCTGGCCTACACGATGTTGAGCATTCGATTCAAAATGCGTACCTGAAGCTCATCGAGACAAGTGAACATTTCATTTACATAGAGAATCAGTTCTTTATTACATCTTCTGCATGGGATAATGTGGTGATTGAGAATAGGATTGGAGACGCTCTTGTGGACCGTATTATAAGAGCACATCGTGCTGGAGAGACATGGCAGGCGGTGATTATGATACCTCTCATGCCAGGGTTTGAATCGGATGTACATAAACAAGATGGAAGTTCTGTTAGAGTGATTATGAACTGTCAGTACATGTCTATCAGCAGAGGGAACACCTCGATATTTTCCAAGTTGCGCAAGTTGGACATTGATCCGGAGGAGTACATCCAGTTCTATTCTCTGCGTAAATGGTCCACCATTGGTGAAAATCAAAAGCTGGTGTCAGAGCAATTATACATCCATGCTAAAACGATGATTGTCGATGATCGGGCAGCCATAATTGGATCTGCCAATATCAACGAGCGCTCAATGAGAGGTAGCCGTGATTCTGAGATTGCCGCGGTTGTCAGAGACAAGCAGCTTGTACAAACTACAATGAACGGTGCACCATACCTTGCTGGAAAGTTTGCCCACTCACTCAGAATGAGGCTGATGAGAGAACACTTGGGCATTGACGTCGATGTCCTCGATATCGTTGAGCGTAGATTCTCCGCAATCGAAGAGTTTGCCAATACCGATATCGGCCTATTAGCGTCTACGAGGACTTTCACGAAGAGGTGTTATAGTGTCTTATCTGCAATGGTGGAGCTGGGAGCCAGGTTAGTGTTGAACCAACCTTCGGGAACCCAGCGGTGGAAAGATTATACCCAAGAGAATAATGTAGACATTCATGGTATTGATCTCTTTGCTGAACTAGAAAGGGCGGACCTAAAATCCTTTCATGACAACAACAACAACGGAATGCCATTCGCTTCCAGTCTACATGCGACACCTATTGGTGAGGTAGCGTCTGTTCCTTTACATCACTCATTCAACTACAGAGCAGGTGAAGAGAATGTTGGAATTAGAGAGAACAAACCATTCTCATCTGATGCACGTATAGCCGATAATGAAATTCATAGGCTGGATGTGGATGGTTATGGGTATGACCAGTACAGGAGTGGTGAATATAAGAAGTCGACAAAGCGTGTCACCGAGCTGCTTAGGAACTGGGCATCCGAGTCATTTACTGAGAAAGGCAAGGCTGCGACATTCCTTCCTAATCATGAGAGAGTGGAGCATTATCTTTTCTCTACATCTGAAGAGCACACAAATGAAGAAGTTATGAATGAGAGGAACAGAGAGAAGTGGGATATTTTGAAGAGAATTTGTTACTTACAGAAGGTGGCTTCGAGAGCAAAGAGTGAAAACAGAAAATCTGGTGAGAACGTTTCAGCAAATGGTACCACCTCCGGCGTGAATGGCAATGGAGCTAATCCCGAGAACAGGAGCCATAAGCATAATAATATTCATCCAATTGTTGGAAGCCAACTTAGAAAAATTGAATTACTGGGAGATGAAGTGGGGAATAACCAAGATTCCAAGCTTGAGCATCTTAACAACCTGAGCTATGGAATGGAGGAAGATACAGTAGCATACCCTGTTGTGTGTTTGACAGATGTGGCATTAGACGAAATGATCAGTAATCTTCCCAGCACACCTAGCTTCATTGATCCCTATTCATTTGAAGACCCCCTGGATATTGGATTTTATGAGAACACTTGGATGGCATGTGCTGTCAAGAATACAGCTCTGTTCCGAATGGTGTTTCACTGTCAGCCAGATAACGAGGTACAATCCTGGGCCGATTACATGGACTTCACAAGAGCTCACAAGCAGTTCTCTCTAGTCCAAGATGGAGATATAGAGTGGGAGCAGGATCAAAGTTCTCCTTCGGATATAGATGATGCTGCGATGTCGCATAAGGGCAACACCAATAATAAAGTCCCTACATCAGGACTTGATTCCGGCAGGTCCAATGGGTCCAATGGGTCCAATGGTTCTGACACAGGTTCATCTTCAGGGATGCCATCCCCTAAGGCTGTTGACTCGCCTTCCACTTCCACCGAAGCTAATACCTCCAATGGAAAAGTTGAAGAGGATGAAGGGCTTGCCCCTAAAGCTTCAAGGGGGAAAACTCCCGACCCCCTCACACAGAAGCGGAGACGGGCAAGAGCATTGATGAGATTCAATCAGTACTCCAACCCCAACGGGCCAAAGGTTTATGACAAGGAGAGTGCAGAAAGAATTTTAAAGCATATACAGGGGCATGTGGTTGTGTTCCCTCATTCTTGGTTGAGCAAGGAGCTAGAGGCACAAAACTGGTTTTACAACATGGATAGGCTACCTCCAATTGAAATCTACAACTAAGGTAACATGTGTACGGTTGGTTTGAACAGCTCATAATTATAGATGGAAATAAAGGAGTTTTTATGTATTTTGACTGACAAACGATGATCAATACCAAAGAAATATTACATGAGGTATACATAACTTAAATACACCCTGTCGGTTAAGGTGATCTCATGGTGCATTTCAGTGCGTGTCGCACTCGGTTTCTCTTTGATCTTTGTGCATCACCCAACCCTTCTTCCTGCCTTGCATCTTATCGCATCTCTCCAGGGGAAGGCATACCCATTTTGTGATTGGCCTGATAAGATGCATCCACCCTGCGATAAGCGATAGCAGATGGGCATCGCAGGCAGGGAAGGGAGTCGATCCACTAATGCGACAATGAGGTTGGTGTGGGAGACGAGGTATGAGCCAGAAGAGGTGCACTGAGCTGCCGAGGACGATATCCAATGCATATTAAAACGTACCGCTAATTGATTGATTGATTGTTGCTGCTTGTGCATATCTGATTCGGGATTTGCTACGTGCGTTATCCACCGGCTCATACTAACGAGCGTCGATGGAGAGGATGCAGACAGTCTATGCGGTGAGTACCAGGTAGCTCGTGAAGTTGATTGGTGTACAATAACACTGCTATGTGTTGAGAGGAGATTCGAGGATAGTTATTAGTATACTGATCAACTTGCTGTAATGTTTAGCTTTCCTTTGTGATTTATGTATTATAACTTATTCTTTTGCTCTCAATCGGAGTGGTATTGTCGAGCAGCTGATTTACTCCTTTACGGTCAGTAAGCAGCGCGCTGCCGTGTAAGATTACTCGCGTGATACATATAGCACATTCGAACGGAAGATACATGATTCACCGCTATACAGATATCGTACTACCAGACACATCACTATCCTAGATACCTTGACAACACTTGCACATCGAGGTTATGAATACGAGGACGGGATCCCTACACCAGCACAGAAGACACACACACACGTATAACCAAATTTGTGTTTTCATCGGCCCATTGACATGGCACCGGCACCTACTTTGCTCGACCACCTATTGATTTAACCCTATAAGCATATGACCACACTAAGGTCTGCCCTGCCCCTAACTACGGGGCCTATGGAACCAGCGGCTAGGTTCCTGAAATCAAACGAAATTGACGACACAATTTCTGAGGAGACAGTGCCGGAACTCGTTCTGGATGCATCTGCTAGACCCCGCTTAGCAGATATGCCGAAGTCGGTATCCGACAACAATTTAGTACATCTTCAACGTCTTCACCAACGAAGTAATCCTAAAGATGAATACACACACTCACCTCAACTTAATCCCAACAACGCGCAAGAGAAGAGGGGCCGCGTGTTCCAGCTTCCGTTAAGGCATGAATTCAACAGAAACATTCCACATAGAGGCCATGAGCTACTGGTATCATCCAGAAACAGTTCAAGGGCAAGTATCCAAAGCAACCCGACCTCAGATCTACAACGACACAATGAACCAACCTTGCCTCCTACATTAGATCATGCACAGTTATTGATGCAGAACCCGCACTATTATAGACAGAGGAGGAGTCTATCTGCTCTTTCGAGAAACTACAAAAATGGAGGGAAACACGCTCTGATGGCCACTTACAACGAAAACAATGTTCCAGATACAGTTGCACAGCAGCCCAATCCCAGGCCAGGATACGGCCCATACTCAGGTTTGCTAGTAGCAAATGATCCATTCGCCCATCTGGGATCATCCATTGCTCTTCAAGTGGATCATGCACCTCAGGTTTCAAGAGGGAGGGATATCTCACGGACTAGGGAGGTACACGAGGCGACAGTAAGTCCTCATAGTCACTTGAACCAGCATAAAGACGAGCCAGCTCGGGTCGTTCAACCAGCAGCAGTTCTAGGCGTTCCTCAGCCAACCGCTATACCAACCTCAAACATAGATATAACTGGAGTGGATCGCGTTCTAAGGTCGGGGATGCTTCCTAAAGTGCCAAGTTTGCGCTCAGCGGGGAAGAATTTGGGTGAAGGTGTCAGTGGTCAAAATTCAGGAAGTGCTCGTTATTTCAATCAGCTAAGAAGTGGACTTGCTCGTTTCACTACAGGGAGCACTTTGAAGCAAGATTCTTCAGATGATGATAAAACAGACACAGATATCGAGCCTGAGGATGATGACGATGATTTACTAGGACCAGGTATGTCGCCAACAGAATCACCGCACAAGGCTTCAAAACATTTCGTCTATAGCCAGTCAGATGCTTCGTCTAAATTATCACATATAACTAGCAACGCTAATAATCCTAAAGGAGAAGACACGGAGAGAGAGGTTGAAGAACATAGCACAGGTTTGGAAGAAGAAAAAACAGCACGAGTATTTAGTAGCATGCCTATGCGGGTCCAACAGCGACAACTCGCTATCAAGGAAGTACTCAGTTCCCAGTCTGATGACTTGCTACAGCAATGGTCCAATGTCCATACGAGTGGACCTGCTGGGACATTGAATGCAGGGACGACAAGTAACGCACTGGGGGTCAACGAGTTCAGATCACAAATCAGGAAATGGGCCGCAGTTAGTGTGGAGGAAAAGATCATGTATGAGACCATTACTAATGAACTCAGAAAGTTGGCTTTGTTTAATGAGAGGCCCATGAGTGAAGCCATGGAGAGGTGTTATGCTCCACAGCAGATGAAACATAAGTATCCATATTATAAACAACATAAAGACAAAAGTGTAGAGCTAAACCGATTGTTGAAGAGCGCAATTGGACAGAAACATCAGATAGATCCCAGTAAACTTACCTCCGATGGTAAGTTCAAACTGGGTACGGGAAAGGAAATCGCGTTCAAAATGTGGAGCGAGAACTCAACAGGTGACGCTTAACAACGTAGCGTTAAAGATATTGATGTATATAATGAACATACCAGTAACATTAATGTATATGAACACGTTAATATTAATTAAGATTTATTTCTCTAAACAAAATAAAAAAAGAAATACTACGTCATAAAAATGTTTTTACAAGAATCATCAAAATCTTTTATTTTGCTTCTAGTTAGGGGAACAGGAGACAGAGGAGGAGGGGCCCAGGAGACTTACATGCTGTGTTGAGCTCCCACTCCACACTACGGGAGAACTTGGTTGGTGAGACATGCTGCATCCAATGAGTGTCACCCAAAGATGCATCAAATCAGTGAAGGCGCGCGCCCCTCCTGCGATTTCATTTACCATTTCTATTTGCATATTTGTTTATCAAGAGAGGGAGCTATGAGAAGCCAGTATATTAATTAAAAAAACATACCTACCTACAGTGCCCAGGTTTCTACGGTTAGTGAATTCAAAGGAGGCTACGATAGGATGCCTGCACAGGTGACTTAGGAGGCCGGTGACCACAAATACACCAGGAATATAGAATAATCGGGACTAAACGCCTATAAGGCTTGTGCTTGAAGATCGCTTTACATCCAAGAGGAATCAAAAGAAACCACCTGCGGTGCACAGTGCAGGTGGCGCCAAGCCCCATTTGCACCACCCCTGTGATTGGCATAGGGACCAAACGACACCCACATTAGCGTGCAGTGGCCCACAGGAAGATGGCTGTATAGGGCAGGAGGGTTTCGCAAGGATTGGAAATTGAGCAGCCGGTGATATGACGTCGTCACTCTTTAGCTGCATTCTGTCAGCACGCCTTGCGAGTACTCCGCGCGCTCATGCAGAGGTATAGGGGCCACTAGCGGTCCCAGAGAGGCAAGGTTGCAACGGTGTGTGCGTGCTACGGCGGTGGCTAACATGCACGCTGGTTGCAAGTTGCGATACTTTAGTGAGGCAGGGTGCATGTAGCTGGAAATTGGGCCCTCCTCTGGGAGGATCTAAGTCAAGGTGAGTCTTGATGGAAAACGCTGGATATATACAGAGAAGTATATATATTTTTCTTTCTGTGAGAAATCAAATACATAGAACAAGTAGCAACGAGTATCCATAGTTGATCTTCCATCAACGTATATAATTCTAACGTCTCTGTTATAACGACAAGCGCAGATAACAGCCCAGGCGTTTAGTTACTGAGTGTGTGTGGTGCGTCCTCATGTTCATTTTTGTTTTCTATTATAGAGCGGCGTTTCTTGGAGTAGCAAACTACCACAATACATTACATCAACCCACAACACTGCATTTCCTTCTGTGAATCATTATTCCAGACTTGGTGAATTAGCTTAAAAGCATATTCCTTTTGTGGTATCTCAAAAGGCAAAAGCTTTTCTAATCACAAACACAGATGGCTACAAATTCATTGCCGCTTATCACAAATTCACATATATCATATTACAAATAGACCCATTGACTTGGAGCAGATCTTACAGAAATCTCACAAACAAAACACAAACATAACACAACCATCACATACAGGGGAAACATGGGGTACACAGAGGATACAAGGCATGCCTACGCTTACTCACACAACTGTAGGTTTGACATACACTGTTCACCATTCGGCTTATCAGCCGTGTTGTTACAACTGGAGCATACTGATACAATAGGTGTTGGAACCCTCATTGCAAAGTTCTCTTATGCTGTTCATGATGGAATACTATATTATAACGATGCTGACGAATTCAGCGACGATGCGGATGTGCGTTACAAGGTTTTTACATATGTAGACCCAGTATCATCATCTCTACGAATGGATTTTTTTAGGGTTGACGTAGATGAAACATCTCGACAATCCAATATCCTTGATTTTGATAGTCATGAGGAATCGGAATCAATGGATACTTCTGAGTTTTTGAAGTATGTAAGTAGCCTTGCCGGAACTCCAGAGCCTCCTTCTATAGTTTTGATGTGCAGTTTGCCGAAGGATTTCCCAGCCGAAGTTATTCAAGGGAGGGTGGGCGTTTTGAAATTTGAAAAGAGGCAGAAGTGACGGAGGTATTTAGGTGATATCTCTGTTGTAATATATGGAAAGGATGCGGCTGTGTAGACACATGGTAACGTGAGACTTTCTGCATTCAAGTCCAGGAACTGAATGAATAGCAATGACCATGTTTAGGATAACTAATAACACTTATGTATATATCAATGACACGTTTTAATGGTTATCCAATTTTATATGGACTGTTCAGGGATATATTTCTTAAAAGATAAATAACTTTAGATACACCCCAAGATTTCTAAAGCGTCTGGCTGTTGCTTTCGTGTGAGCGCCTTTTTTGAGACCGTTGTACAGGCATGTGTGAGCGCCCTGTGCTGCATCTCCTACAGCACCAACGGCTCATTCAGCGCTGCACGAACCCTGGGCTATGTCGCTTGGCACTTCCTGGGCTCTCAAGAAGCCCCTAATTTTAATTTTTAGGCTATATATATATATGTATATATAGGTATCATTATGAATATACGTTGGTGGTATTCGGAATACTGTTTTAGATACATATATGAGAGCTCCTGTAAATTTCGGGTATATTATCAGACGTGAACCACTTAAGTTAAGTCTTTGCTAAGGGCATCTCTATCTGCCCGCTGTGCTAGAACACTAAGGCCCATCCCATCGTTAGGCTGCCCGCTCGATGCCTCAATGTATGGAGGAACAGACAGTGCATATAATCAATACACGACTAAGAAATTTTTATAGGTTTTTTCTGCGATGAGGTTAAGAAATTCAGGCGCTCTGCAGAGAGTAGTGAAAAATATATATCAATATTTCAAAATATCTCTATTTTGGATAACCAGGACCGGCAATAGTGGGAACACTTTCTGTGACTAAATCCTATAACCATGAGTTTATCGCAGCAACTTGCTGGTATCAGCAATGTCAACGCTGCCGTGGCTCTTGATAGAAAGAAGAGAAGCAAGTTACACTCTGTCTCTCTCATCTATGATGCAAAGTATGCTTCCACTCAGGACTATGAAAGCATCTTCTCTGAGGCCCTAGAAGCTTTGGAGGAGCTTGAGACTATCGACAGAAGATTTGGGAAGTTCAAGCTCAGCATTTTCAGCGAGACTTCGGTTAACATTGATAGGAATGTGCAATCGAAGGAGCAGAACGACAACCTTGATCGCACCATCAATGCTTTCTTGGCTTGGCTTTCCCCTTACTGGAACTTGTCCATTGCGTCAGCAGCAGCTGAGTGGCCTTTACGTCGGTTCCAATTTCACATCCACTCTGCAGAGCAATTGATCTTGTGTGCTCTGCCATACAACGATCAACCGGTGTTTTCTAGAGTTTTACATGTTGTCCCTGTGCTCCCACCCATTTTCCAATGGTTAAGCACTTACCAGAAACAACAACAACAAGGTGGTGCCAACAATAGTACCAAATTGCCATCTAAGACAGCTCTCATTAAGGCATTCACAGATCTCGAGTTCTACAACCTCTACTCCAAGCATCTCATTGAACAGACGAGGCACAGAAACGAATATCACCAGCAGCTCGTGTTCTTTTTGAGTATGTCGATTCAGGCAATTGCAGCTTTGGCTTCGCATGATTTGGCCAAACTAGGGGATTTGACTCCTCTAGTTTTGGAAGTTGCTGCCGAGCTGCTGAACACCAAGAAACACTCAAAGGCATCCGAGACCAGACTTGCTGCGTGTGCAATCCTGGCTGTTCTGGCTTCTTCTGTCCCTCTTTCAAGAGAAGTGATTTATGCAGTGATTGAGACTATTCTCTCAACCTTCAGAGACCAGGAAGGAAATTTGGCAAAGGAAGGTCTTGCTACTATTATAAAACTATTCCAGTCTTTGCAGAGCGACTCATTGGAGCCTCTGCCTCAGAAGCTTTTTAAGAAGCTACCAGAGACTCTCATTCAAGATCCTGAGTATTTCCCTGTTGTGATTGGATCATCGTCTAATAATGGCAAGTTCATCACCGCTTATCTCAGAGCTGCACTCGCTTACGGAAAGAGTGAGAGATTGGGCGACGTCCTTAGAATCATCCAGTCGGTCAAACTCTCTCAATACCGCTCAAAGCAGATCCTTAAGGATATCTTGAAGAAGACAAGTCAGATCGACAACGACGAGACAACCAGGGCTACTCTTCTGAAGGTTTTGAAAATGTTTATCTCTAATGATAAGCAACTCTTTATGGATTCTTTAGATGAATCTGGAATTGACTTGGATAGTCTGGAGATGAAACTGCTGACAACTCTCCTTGAGCGCGATAGTCAAGACCTTGATGTGGAAATGGTTGATGCAGAGGATGATAACGAGGAAGAACCTATTGACACCTTGGACGCCAAGCCTGAGGAGGAGTTGAAGGCGCAGTTTGAGTCTTGCAAATCGAGCATAGCTTCTTTTCTCCCTCTTGAACATAATGCAGCTGAAAGGGCCACGGAAGATTTCTCGCCTTTGGTATTGTTGTACATAAACGCTGTTGAAAGAGGGTATTTCACCACATTCGCAAGAAACTGCTTTTCTTCCCCACAGGCCAGTATTTCCTTCCTGCTCAGAGTAGCTATGACTGCGAACGTTCCAATCAGAGCACGTACATTTGCTCTCAGAAAGCTCAGATTCAGGTTCAGAGAACTAGAGCAGAAGTATGCTTTGCACATGGTTCTGCCTTATATCTTCACTCTTCTCAATGACAAGAATTCACTGATCAGAGCATCTGCAGTGGAGCTGGTGAACACCCTCTCTTCTAGACCCATTGAAGGAGCCAAGATTTTGTTCCTTGCTGAGAACACCAAAGATTTCCCAGCTTTAACTCCCAAAGATGGAGAGAAGGTATTGGACATATTGGAAGATGAGGTTGCCTCCTGTACTGTGGATAGAGAGGTTATCCTATCAATCATGGGTAAAGTGTTTGATACAAAGCAGCTCGGTGGCTTGGTCCTTGCAACATTTGCTGCATATGCCGTTAACACCGAGATTCCGGTGGTGAAGGCCCCATTGCTGAGTGTTGTATCACCCAGACCTAATACTTCTCACCTGTTTGATTCACTCCTGTCCTCTTACTCTGGAGCAAGAAATCACTGGGAGTCCTTATGTGCTCGCTCAGGATTTAGCTTCCTGACATTTGAGACTCAAGTCGTGAATATTGCATCTCCAAAGGAGAAGAATGCTCCTACCATCCAGTTTCTTTCTAGCTGCCTTTCCTCCCAACATGAGCAATTGGCAACTCTCGCCGCCGCTCGTGTCAGAGAAATTTTCACAACCCTTAAGCTTGAGTTCAAGATTCATTTCACAAAGCTTATTATTGATCATGCAGTTTCTGAATCTAGCGACGGTTCCAGTGACACATTCCACTATGACACTGTTGATCTGTTGGAGTCTCTTCCACTGTCACATGCCATATTTGAGCATATTCTGAAGGAGCTGACCATCAGCCAACAGGAAGGCACTACAGCCCCTGTTGGTTCTTCTACAAAGAGAAGACGTAGGTCATCTGCTGCTGCGAGACAGGCAATGAGAGATGAGGGAATAGCCAAGGTTGCAACCATCCATTTGAGGAAGCTCACCGTTGTTCTTGATGTTTTGGCCAAAGCAAGTTCCAGCAACAGCGCTGGGGGGTTCACTGGATCATATGGCCTTTTGCGTACTCTGTTCAATGTATTAGACGAACTCACCACACTCGGAAACGATGGCAAATTGCCCATTCTCTATGCACAAGAGACACTGGCAACTTGTATGCTCAACATCACAAGGTCTCTTCAACAGCAGCAGCAAACAGCCACTACTCATGATAACTCGACCATCAGAGCAGATGTTCTTGTCAGTGGTATTCGTTCCTCAGATTCTCCACAAGTTCAAAACAAGCTGCTTCTTGTGGCCGCGGCTTTGGCTGCTCTCTCCCCAGAGATTGTTCTTCACTCTGTGATGCCAATATTCACATTCATGGGTGCCCACACCATCAGGCAAGATGATGAATTTTCTGCTCACGTTATGGAACAGGCTGTTCAGCATATTGTTCCTGCTCTTGCAATGACTAGTTCAGGAACAACCAGCAGTCAAGAAGAAATCGAGTTCCTTCTCACAAGCTTCACTGGTGCATTCTTGCACATTCCTCGTCATAGGAGAATCAAGATTTTCACGACATTGGCTAGAACTCTTGGTTCCAAGGTTTCTATTGGAATGGTGCTCTTTTTGTGCGGTCAACAATTTGACACTGCTTCCAAGAAACACCGTACAGCTGATGTTACTTCCCTTGTAGAGTTTGCCTCATCCTTTATGAAACACTTTTCGGCTGAGGAGCAGCTTCTCATGATTGAAGGCTATCTCCAGCTTTGGGAAAAGGTCCCCACTGCACCAGTGGATAAGGAAAAGGATGGTGAACTATTCACAGAACTCTCATCAAGATCAGTCTACGGCTCTTCTGTTTTGTCTCTGAATACTTCCGAACTGAACACTCTCAGAAATTCCCTGCTTGTATTCCTACACCGTTCTCTCACCTCAGATGAGACAGGTAATGGGTTCTCTCTTCTCCGTTTGAGAGTTGCATCCCTTTTGGTGGAAGACGAGGAGTCAAATGAATCAGAAGTTGTGTCGCTCCGCACTAAATTCGGAAATGTGGTCAAGTTCATTCTCTCAATCCTTGACAACTTGAAAGGAACGAACGAAGGAGACGAGGAGTCTGCCGTTGTTGACAGCGTCTATTCTGTGCTAGAAGATGTTTTGTCTCTCCTTCCAATCAAGCAGTTTGCTAAAGCTGTGATTGAACTCCTTGAGACATCATCCTCTTCAGAACATTCACTTTCTGGTGTTCGTACCATCAGAAGTCTTATATCTCTTATTGGAAGCCGTTTTGATACAGAACCCACCGAGGATTTGGAGACCAGTGAGAGTGCTGAGTTGTTGATACCTGTGCTCAACACCCAGTTGTCTACCAAGGCCGACATTGAGCTGTGCCAAGCTACTCTGGATACTTTGAGTTCTATATTCCAGAGATTTGGCCTCCGTTTGGATAGTTCTAAATTGGTGCAGACTCTCAATGCCATTACGTTGTCCAATGCATTTGGAGTGTCACTATTGAGTTTATCCTCTCCAGAGTTGATTGTGTCGTCATTGAACTGTGTCTCCTGTGTCATCTCTACTGTTGGTGTCAAGGCAATTGGATTCTTCCCTAAGATTGTCCCTCCAGCAATTGGCTTGTTTGACAATGCCAATGGAGAGAACCATGATGAAGATGCAGCATCTTCTGAATACATCCAGCTGTCGGTGCTTGTATTGTTTTCATGCCTCGTGAAGAAGATTCCAGCGTTCATGACACCCAACCTCAAGGATATCCTCCGTATTACTCTCAGTGCTAAACAGGTTCCTAATGCTACTAGATCATCTCTCATTGATGTTATAGTTGAGTATATGGACACCAAGAGTGTCCTCACTACACTGTGTTCCTTGTGGTCTTATGTTTCTAGATTGGATGCTATCTCAATTGGACTTTTCCTGCATTCTATTGAGATTACAATTGAGCGTCTTGACAAGAAGACAGCTGGTCAACTATCATCTACTTTCCTGAAGTTCTTGTTGTTTGCTCTTGAATTCAGATATGGTTCGTCCTTTGACAACAACACCATTCACCGTATTGAGAATTCTCTCTACGGTTGTGGTATCAGTTATGTTATGAAACTGAATGACAAGATCTTTAGACCTTTGTTTGCTTCTGTTGTCAGATGGGCATTTGATGGGGAAGGAGTCAGGTCGGACATTGGCGAGGTTCAGAGATTACAGGCTTTCTTCAAGTTTTTCCACAAGCTCCAGGAGAGTCTCAAGTCGATCATCACCAGTTACTTCACATACTTGTTGGATTCGGTTGAGGTTGTATTGCAGAGATTTGCTAGTGGTGAGCTTGACGACATTGCTCTTAGAAGGCTGCTGTTGATTTCACTTACATCTTCCTTCAAGTATGATCAGGATGAGTACTGGCAGGTATCCTCACGTTTTGACACCATCTCCAAGGCTTTGACAGATCAATTCACCAATGTGGAGGATAGTATTGGAAAGTATCTTGTGAAGGCTGTGACTGGTCTTGCTCAGGTCAGTTCAGCATCTGATGAGCATAACAAGAAGTTGAATGCCCTTTTACTCACCCATCTCTCTGGAGAGTGCAAGCCAAAGGAGAAGCTGTGGGCAGTCAAGACCCTTAGAATGGCCTACCAGAAGGTTGGAGAGGGATGGCTCAGTTTGTTGCCTCAGCTCGTTCCTCTTATTGCTGAGCTGTTGGAAGATGATGATGAAGAAGTTGAGTTGGAGGTGAGAGGTGGTCTTGTCAAGGTGATTGAGAGTGTTCTTGGTGAGCCTCTTGACAGATACTTGCAGTGAGGATCACCTGCCCCCGCCCAAAAGAGCGTATATTGCATTGTGTAGTTAAATGAATATAGACTTAATTACAAATGAAATAAAAATAATTTCATCCATGTTAGGAGGAAATAGTTTTCTATAATTCTCACACAATCTACTGCCCCCTCGCAATTACCAATGAAGTTAGTGGTTTACAAACCACAAACCACAGAGATCGTCGGAGACCCTCTCCTCCCTCCGATACACAAAGAGCCCACATCACATTATCAATAATATATATATATAAGTTCGACGAACAAGTGTACGAGTCTAATGAACTACAAATATCCAATAGCACTTGATTCCGCTCATACTTAATATGTATATAAGTTGTCGTAGTTGTAGTTAACCGCCCTCCCACACACACAAACTTCTGCCTCATCGCTCTCGCCCCACAAGTGCGTTGTGCTAGCAGGCTGAGCTGAGCTCTGGTCGCGCCTCAGTGTTCCTGGCTGGGCAGATCCGCTGACATAGACGCGCACTGTATGTGACTGGATCTCCTGCCACAATATGGGGAGAATGCACTAACTAAACTATGCGCCTGGTGGAGAAGGGAAATCATAGAGGTGATATATACCTTGGGTTTGAGATCATCTATCCTGACAATTAGTTTGGTGTTCATTTAGCTTCATAGAAGAACCATTACCTGCTTCCAGAATTCAGAGGAGATCAGCTTTACTGCAATTGATATTTCTTCGTTTTTGATTTTGATTGGTTGTTGTTGAATCAGCACAGTACTGACACGATTGTCAAGCAGGTATTTACTTTCTACATGCATAATCTCAGCGGTTGTTAAAAAAAATAAAGGGGATACATTGACAAGCACCTCCTAGGTGAGAGTATACCAGTAAAGGCGTATACATATATATATTTCTTCCAAGCGAACCATCAATTGATTGTTTTTTAATCTCGACACCCTCTCATCAAGAGAGAGCGAAAACATAGACATCTACAGAGACGCGCAAGATTATCACCGCAAACTCTAAGCAGATCATTTGATCTGTTCCCTCAATTGGACAAGTCGGATCATATATACTCGACGTATTCTTCCAGCACCACTTCACAAAATACGTGTACCCATAATATACCAAAAATGTCAAGTCAGTCTCACACACCAGCCCTGGAAGGGCTTGGACTACACTCAAATATACCTCATGTACTTCCCTTAAACAACGACGATATATCTACAATTCATGGCCACGATGATGATACAAGAGGATCAATTCACAGTTTGTCAGAAAGCGTCACCCCCAGTATGGCATCCACGTCGTTATCTGCATTTGCAAATAGGGCCAAATATGGACGCACAACCAGACAGAACTCAACAGGGCGTAGTGGCAGTGGCAGCTGGAGGAGCAGAAGTGGATCATTCTCCTTAGGGAGGGGAATGACAGTGCCTGTATTCTTTAAGCGTTTGCTGCGTCCTCCCACTTTGGACTTTGAAACTGCAATGTGGGAAGTATTTTATCTCATTCTCCAACCGAAGCGTGTCTACAGATCAATGTACTATCATAGACAAACAAAGCATTCCTGGTCACGAGATGACCCAAGTTTTCTGTTGTTGCTGACCTTTTTCGTTACTGTCAGTGCAGTCGGTTGGGGTCTGGCGTACTCTCCCGGTGTGTTTCCGATTTTGAAACTCATTGGATATATGGTTGTGGTTGATTTCCTTCTTATCGGTGCTGCTATTGCTACGATATCATACTTCCTCGCCAATAAGTTCTTTGGAAAGCGAGCAGTTGCTGGTCTTTCAAACGGTGATATACGAGCCAATAACGAGAGCATCGTAGAGTGGGCCTACTGCTTTGATGTTCACTGTAATTCGTATCTGATTATATGGTTATGTCTATATCTCATACAGTTTGTCCTGTTGCCACTGTTGACTATGAGCAATTGGCTATCCACACTTCTGGGGAACTCGTTGTATCTCTTCAGTTTGTCCTATTACTGTGTCATCACGTTTTACGGATACAATGCTCTTCCTTTCCTTGAGCATACAGAGCTCATCTTGATCCCTGTACCAATTTTTGGGTTTGTATGGTTGATTATGACATTGCTTGGGTTTAATATTGCAGCATATATGAGTGATGCATATTTCAATTAAAGAGAAAGAGGCTAGAGGATGCCATTCTAATATACATAGGATACGTTGAAATAGAAAAAAAGAGATCCTCAGGCAAGGTTTGATATTTATTTGATGTCTATGATGTAGCTATTCAGTTATTCCGGTCTTAGTATTCCGTCTTCCGCCCGACAGTTTATTACCGAGAGTTGCGGAAAGTCTGTCTTTGGCCCTGGAACTCCAGCAATTTCTCAAACTAAGAGAGGACCAGTGTTTCCATGATGAGCTTTCAGCATGGGGTTGGTCTTTTCCCAATGACAAATCTAAAGTATGTCCGTTGCTGAAATATCTCTTCTCATCGAGGATAAATAGTGTTGACCCTGAGGAGGAAGAGCACACTGAAGATCTATTGACAGATGTTCCATACATTGATTGCTCTACGTCGCTGGAGTGGACATCCGATTTGGATGAGATGGCATGGTTCCCATTCTGGTACCTCAACCTGTTATGGAGAAGATCACTTTGAGAACCACCGGACCAGCTCCATGTTTTCCCGAGATACCTTTTAATGGCTACTCTCCATCTATGAGAGTTGGAGCTGAGCTCTTTGGTGTGAGATACTTCAGGCAGACTCATTATCTTATTGGGAGGTAGCTGCGGCTGAACAATATGATGCTTAAATGTTCTCTGTGGTGATCCAGGAGGAGTTGGGTATCTAGAACATTTTCTGATGTAGTATTGATCATAGTGTGCCTTTCGGGTGGTTCCTTTATTTCTATCTGTCATCGAGGGAGAAAATGTTGCGTGTTCATATCTTTACTTAATGCAAGAAACTATAACAAAATATTGGTCATCTCAACTATTCATATATACAAGTAGCTCACATCGGTCCGAGAGGGCTCGCACCCATCTTTGTGGCACATCAATGGTTGAATTCTAGTTTATAATATCCAAAATTAAGTATATCAACTAAATTACAACCATAAATATCCAAGGGACTTTTGAAACATTTTAGACGTTAACACATGATTATGTAAAAGAACAATACTAAGAAAGAGATTATTAATTATATGGTAACTGAATGGGTGAATATATATACTTAAGAACGAAATTGCTTGACGGGCAAGTTCTGACCGCCTTACCATATCTCTGCCTGTTTTTGTGGATCTCTCCGCGCACCATATTGAGTAGATGTCCACACCACACCAACGAGAAGATTGAATCAACCGCATCTCCATCCACACTGCATCTCAGAGCACCCCCTAGTGGTTTATTTATATCAAGTCGCTCAACTTCTCGTAGATGCTCTCACTGATTACACCAACTCTCAGCAAATACAAATGGAGACTCTTGACCAAGAGGACAATATCCTCCTCATCGAGATTGATGATGATATTCTGCAGAATTGAACCCAAGTTGAGTTTGTGGCTGGAAATAAATGTCTCGTAATAGAGGTAGGAGAAACTACCCATGAGGAATTGACAGTCCATTCTATCGGTGATACCACCGTGACCAGGAATGGTGTCACCAAAGTCCTTTACGCCAAAGGCTCTCTTGAGCCCAGATGCGAAAAATCCTCCGAAGGGAGCAATGAGAGATGCAAAGGTGGCGAGTATCATTGAGTGGAAGTAGATAGGCTTCAGAGCCACAAAATCCTGACCAACAAGCTCAGCAATGTTGTTAGGCAGCTTGAAAATATGAGAGATGAAAACAGGATTTGGAGAGCACTGAATACCAGACAAGATGTTTGAACCGAGATCACTGGAAACAGGACAAATGAGGTAGTTGTATTTGCTCAGGAAATAAGAGAGCAGCACAGCCATACCACCTGTACAGAACCAAGCACCGACAAAACCTTCCACGGTCTTCTTTGGAGAGATCTCAATGAGCTGGGTTCTGCCAAACGTGATACCGCAGATGTATGCAAAGATGTCGTTTGTGATGACAAGACCAACAGGTAACAAGAACCAGATCATACCATGGAGGATGTTGTCAATGATACAGTGTGCCTGGAGGACAACCAAGAGGAGGGTCATATGTGTAATACAGAGCTGGGCAAACTGAAACTTGTAGTTTCCTTTCTTGAGACTGGCCACAAAGAAGACAAATCCCATCACATAGAGACAGTAGCTGATAAACTGATGGTGGATCACAAATGCTCTGAGGATGCTGATTGGGAAGTGACCCTGGATGAGGTTGGATGTGAAGTTGTTGAGCAAACTTTCTCCGTCCAAGTAATAAATGGAGGTGACCAAAAAGTACCAGTTGAGGGATCTTGTGAACGGCAAGTTTTGCATACGGGCAGTCTCAGAAGTGATCGTTATACACTCCTTGAAGACAAGGGTCTGTAATAGTAATACAAGTGCAATGGTCCAGATGTGACCGGCACCAATGATGCAAAACATACCGGCGATCATGACTAAGGTCCAGACAGTTCTCACGAGGAATGCCTGTTTCTTCTTCTCCTTCTCATTCACCACCGGACCCTTCTTTGACACAGACTGGGTAGAATCAGTCGGTTTTAGCTCCGGACTAGCCATAGGAGAAGGTGTTACCGAAGACTGACCTTTGCTGGCTGACATTATTATGATGAATACTCTTTGACAGATGGGTGTTGGTATACGTTATAGGGGTGTAACGTCTATACACTATTATATATATATTAGGGCAACCAGTGATCTGGTTGGCGATAATTCAGTGGGTTCTTATATAGCAGAAGTTTGAGTTTGTGCCTTCTAACCGAAATGAAAGAATATTCAGGAGTAGTTACTACGCTGATGCAATTGACTTGCTTATCTCTTATGTATAGATGTATAGATGTGTCTGTATGTGAAAAATCAGAGAATAGACTGCTATTCAGCGGACTCTCCCTTAAGCAAGTGATCTGCTTTGGTTCTGTAATGGCTCTATTCGTACAGGAAACCAATAAAACTTTCTGAGTACAGCTATCGTGCCTCTTTTGCTGCGGTAATGTCTCCAACCAGTATACAGAGTTATATAACACAGGGAAGTAGTCAATTGCAAGCAACTAACTGTATGCGTCTAGCTGTTTAGGGTGTGTGATGAGCGAAATATACAAATAGCGGTTATCACCCTCCTCAAAAAAGCAAAGAAGTATGAATAATGCAACCCAACAAATATAATTGTTCAATTGTAATATAGATATAACAAGGTTGATACCTAATTTTCAACAAGCCACCCTCCACCATTGTTTATCAGTGTTGCCGAAAGATGGCACTTTGCCTGCTCTTGCCTACTCCTCCTACCCGCAAAGGTGGTCTCTCACTGACCACCTATGCCCTCCGAAGCCCACTAGCTAACTGTTGGACTTTGGTCTCATTGATCTGCCAGCATCACATGTTAATGTCACACTGCTAACTGACAGAAAGAGGGCTGATGGGCAGGAGGCAGACCACCAATACATGGGTTTCCCCTCCGTTTTACTGCCGTTTTGCCAGCATAGTATTTTTCCACAACAGGGTTAAGCCGGGCTGGGCAGGGGCACGGCAAGGCGAGATAAGATGGGGTGGCATCGGATGGGTGTGAGAGGAATGGCGGTGTCTGATCGGACAGCCCCTACTGGGAGGTAGTGAATGGCGTCCCACGGTCTGTTCTCCGCGATTTGTGAGGTAGCCAGCGAGAGAGCGTAAGCTGGAGAGGGCCTTCATCAGAGATGAGCCAGCCAGATAGGCTTGGTAGTGATGGGGATTAGCCCACTTTAGGGAGCCTACCGACTGGCACACTCGGATATGGCACAGATCCTCTCGGGCAAAGGAGAGTGAGTGCTCAGAGGCGTGTGCCATAGACCTTCGATTGGAAGTGCGCACATAGTATGCCGGGATATGTAGGAAGATAATGGCTACGCAGAGGTGAAAGTTAGTGCATGCAGAGAGCGAGCGACAGAGAGACAGAGAGAGAGAGACAGAGAGAGAGAGAGAGAGAGACAGAGACACAGACAGAGACACAGACAGAGATACTATGCTATACCCATAAAGTGGATTACTGGGCTGAATTATATTAGAAGGACTGCTGTGTGACACTTCATTTGAAAGATATCGCTGTTTATAATTGTTTATATTATATATATCGGAAGGTTTCTGGATGGAGACTATAGTGCACGACGATACCAGCCACCTATTTCAGTCCCTTCAAGATAGTAGCACATATCCTGGAAAAATACCAAAAGCCATACAAAGAAATCAGAACCACCATTTATGACTGAATATAAAATAGAGAAACCATCACCAAGAAGCGTAACGAGCTCTGTAGAAGAGAAGAAGGCGTATCTTTTGGAAAAGATTGATGAAGATGTACAAGCCATCAACAGGCTCAGGGCCGAGCTCAAGAAGAAGGAACAACAGTTGCATGATATACAAAACGATAGAACAGAACCAACCGAAAAGGCAACAGATACATCTAATGAACCATTCAAACATGAAACTTCCAAATCACAATCACAGTCAGAACAGCTCTCAAGTGAGAGGATGGAACTCACCAATTCAGATTGGAAAGCTTCAGAAAACACTTTCTATGACGGAATAGACTCGAAAACATATAGGCAATATGAGCTCGCATCTGACAGAGTTAAAGACTTTTACAAAGAGCAGCACGAGAATCAGACCGTTGCATATAATCTACAAGCGAGAATAAATTTCAAGAGCAAAGTGCGAGACAGAATGACAGTTTGGGCTGCACTAACGAAGTTGAATGCTCTTTTGGATGAAAGCGATCCAGACACTGAGCTTTCTCAAATTGATCATGCTTTGCAAACTGCAGAAGCCATAAGGCGAGCAAACAAACCCCGTTGGTTTCAGTTGGTTGGCCTCATACATGACCTTGGCAAGCTATTGTACTTCTATGACAGTAAGGGACAGTGGGATGTTGTTGGGGATACTTTCCCAGTGGGGTGTAGGTTTTCCAAGAAAATAATTCACAACAATTTCTTCAAAGAGAACCCTGATTATAATAACCCCTTATACTCTACGAAGTATGGGATCTATTCACCTCACTGTGGACTAGAGAACGTGATGTTATCCTGGGGACATGATGAGTACATGTATCATGTAGCAAAACTCCATTCAGTCCTTCCTTTAGAGGCTCTTGCGATGATTAGATATCATTCCTTTTACCCTTGGCATCAAGAAGGAGCATACTCTTATTTGATGAACGACCAGGACAAAGCCATGTTAGAGGTTGTGAAAGCCTTTAATCCATATGACCTGTACAGCAAAACTGACGTCGTTTACGATGTAGAAGAACTAAAGCCTTATTACTTGGAGTTAATAGATGAATTTTTTCCTAACCAGATGGTGGAGTGGTGAATGTTGGGAAAGGGTACCACAACATTGCATATATCCTTGTGGGCTACATTACATGGTGTTTATTTGATAATTGAAGGGATATTTAGGTAGAATTCGGAAATAATATATTTATAAATATATATGATATGATATTAGTTTAACATCTCTTTTTTTACTTTTTAAGAGAAGTGAATACAAGTACATAAAAGACAGCATATCGCTGCCAAGCGAGGCGCTAACATTACAAGTTCATTGTCGCCAAATAGACAACGAACGGAAAAACATAATAACAAATAACCGCAAGAGTCATTTCAGAGAGCTCTAACGGTAGTCCGACCGAAAGTCAGAGGTATCAATCTATTAACTGAAATTTCACCCCATGAATTTTACTCCAACAACTGGATAATTCCAAATGACTGCTCAATACCGTACTGACCTGGGTCCTTCCACAGGTCATTGTATGTGGTGAGCAGTGTGACATCTGAACCAACGGTGTCAAGAATTGCAGCAATTGCAATCTTTTGGTTTGCAACTGATGGAATGTTGTCTCCATTCTGATCACCTGAACTTGGGTAACCTGTCTCAGTCACCAATACTGGGAGACTTCCGCAGATATTTTCGACGATGGAAATTTGACCAAGAACAAAGGTTCCTGCTGTTTGAGCAGACGCATACAAATCAAAGTAGGCGTGCGCATTAATACCGACCAAGTCGATCTCTGACTGGGTGCACAATGACGGGTTGTCCTCGAAGGTCACTGGGGGCTCTGAGGTAGTGATCATACCCGTGTATCCAGCGGCTTTGAGTAGAGCCTTGACAGAAGAGATCTTGCTAATGAGTTCATCAACAGTACAGTAACCAGAAATGACGGCTTCATTTCCAACGGTGATGAAACTGAAGAGATCCCATCCCTGCGAGGACTCAGTTGTGACCCAAGTGATGAGATCGGTTACTGCCTGGTCAATAGAATCCACACCATCGGAGTCAATCCAGAAGCCTTGATTGATAGTCAAGCCAAGCTGCTCACTGATCGGTTCGACAGTCTGCAAGTAGTTACAGTCGTTACCGTAAACTCTGATGGATGGAATTCCTTTTGACTGGATGAAGGACAAGTCATAGAACACAGTGTCGTAGTCTTTGCAGTCACCGTTGTCAAGGTATGGAGAGTATGCAATGAACTTAGGGACAACAGTGGTGACTGGAGTAGAAGAAGGCACAAGTGTAATATCCATTTGAGCTGCAGTCAAAGTGAATGATGAAGTGGTAGTAACAGTCTTCAAGGTAGTTGGAGTAATGCTGCTGGAAGTAGAAGTTGAGCTGGTTGTGCTGGTTGTGCTGGTAGAAGAAGTTGTAGTACTTGTAGAACTTGTGGAAGTGGATGAGCTCGAAGTAGTGGTGTCATCTTCATCTGAAGGAGAAGATGTTGATGTGGTAGTTGGAGCAGCAGCCTCAGGGGTGGAAGTGGTGGTTGGAGCCACAGCCTCAGGTGTAGAAGTGGTGGTTGGAGCAGCAGCCTCAGGTGTAGAAGTGGTGGTTGGAGTCACAGCCTCAGGTGTAGAAGTGGTGGTTGGAGCAGCAGCATCAGGGGTGGAAGTGGTGGTTGGAGCAGCAGCCTCAGGGGTGGAAGTGGTGGCCGGAGCCACAGCCTCGGGTGTAGAAGTGGTGGTTGGAACGACCAGAGGTGGCACATCAGTGGTAGTTGCCTGCGCAGGAGCAACAGTTGATGTAGTCTCCTCATCGATAGAGGTCTGTACGTCTTGCGTATCTGGGTCTACAGTGCTGGGAGTTATAAGTGTGGTGGTGTAAGTTGCACCATCAGAAATGATCACTTCCACCATTGGAACGGATACCACCTCGGTCACCTCATTGACATGTGTGACAGTGGTAGGTTCGGCAGTGAAGTACCTAGTGACAAGTAATGGCTGTGCTAAAGCGGCAGAGCTCACGTAAAGAGCACCCAACAATGTTGATGTGACCTTCATCGCAAATGGTTTCGAATGACAACGGGCTGAGGTTTGGTATCACACAAAGTCAAAATTGGACAGGAAGTACTTTTGATTAAAGCAAAACTGTGCGCCAAGAATTTGGTTAAAAGGAGTGAATCTCAGTTGGTAGTAGAACTGTGGTCAGAAATGAGTGAACCAGTTAGGAATTGTGTGACAATACCTGACTATAGTGAGTAGACCTGACAGCTATGTGAGTGGTTTCAAAGAGTGACTGAATAAAAGAAGGGAAAAAAGAAAAAAAAGATTGAAACTAAAAAAAGAAGAGAAGTACCCCATTTTATATATCACAGCAGGAATTGGTTCCGCCGTCCTCTTTTCCAAGATGGTGAACATAATATACTAGCCTTCTTCGACGCTCAAGCATGCTGCACATGCAGCTGCATGCATCTAATCTATCAGATCCATACTTTGATTCAGATCCATCAGTATCCATTTGATCCGAATCAGTCAAGGTAGCTAGCCGTTTCCTCACTCTTAAAACCAGCCTCACCGAAGTGTAGCTCTGTGCGCAGAGATGCTCATCTCCAGGGGGGCAGGAAGTTGCCCAATTCGGATGACATGCACTACCTGCATGATGCATGATTCTTCGAGGCTGGCTTCAGCATTAGCCCGATTCAAGGGTAGTTACCACTCCACGATGTCAGGTGGCTACCATGATCGTTTTTTTTGGTCGAAACTATGAAACTAAGTTCACAAGAAGCATATCAAGTGAAATTCGATTCATGTGCTTTTAGTGTGCCCAAAGAGTTCTGGGAACGGATGAGAGACTGCAAACCAGAACCTTTATTTCGAGCCCACAGTATTGGACAGTGCACTACCAGTAGCCCCATTTTCAGCTGGTAGCGTGCGTCTTGCTCTTGGCGGGCATGCTTCGATGTGTAAGTGATGCATGCCCAGATTCGCAGAATTCCAGATTCTAAGGTAAGGAAACTACACTCTGCAATGAGAATATTCTTCTATGAACGATGTCATATTCAGCAACATGAGTGATATCAGAGTATACTACAGATCTGAGCTCACTTCGTTGATTCCTGAAATTGCGGACGTTTGTCGATGCCCACAAAGTTATGGTTCGCAACGGATTGTGGTCTTTTGTCGTCAGCACAAAGCTTGTTTTTCGACTCATGCATTTCTCTGAGTTTGCCAGTAAATTCTCACAAGTTTAAATTTTTCTTGGTGTTCTTTATCTAGGATTATGTATTTATCGAATTGGTCGAGAGTAAACTAGGGCCTGAGAGGCTGTCCTAGCGATCTTCCGGCATGACACCTGTCTAGAGGTACTGAGGCTGGCCGTACTCAATCAATGACAATATATTCAGAAGCTGTTGGCAATTAATGATTGTGCCAATCATTGAGAGATCTTTAACTCGCTTATTTTCACACGCTACCGGAAAAGGCTTGCGACTTCATGTCGATTCAGTCTTCCTTCAGCCTCCCGGGTTGGCGATTGTTGCCTCCGTCTGTACGGTATAGAGTAATGCATTTCCATTTCCTTTTTGGGGCTTGAGCCGCATGTAGAGATAAGAGTCGACTAGCGTCTTTGTGCATGGCTAATAAACTCAGCCGGCACATTAAGGACTCAAAAACTGGACCCCCAATTGGTTAACCTCCTATGTATTAGCGAACGTGTAACAAATAAGTAAATAGCACCGTCCTTTAAGAGTTTTTATATTGTTCAAAAATGGCTCTTGGATAAGCTCATTAGCCCATAATGGAAAAGCGATACCCAGACAAATATCTGAATCCATCGGATGTGGTCTATCAAACAGAGGTGGAAGAAGTTACAAAAGTACGGGAGTCTGATATTGTAGCGGAACTCAGCTCAAGTCAACTATCCCAATTATCAAAAAGAGCTGTCTGGTACAGCTTCTGCATTGGCTTATCGGGGTTGCTATTCGGTTACGATATCGGCATATTAGGCGGAACATTTAACCTTGAACTAGTAAAGAAAGACTATGGAGATGACACATATGGAGAATTTAAAACTTTTAATAAGACCACATTAGGAATGCTCATAGGCGCTTCAAGTGTTGGAGCAGCCTTTGGGGGTCTGCTCCTTCCGAGGTATGCTGATAAAATTGGAAGAAGGTGGATGAACTCCCTTAGCATGGCAGTATACCTAGTTGGAGGCATTGTCTTAGTATCTTCAGATGACAGCTGGAAACAACTAGTCGTTGGAAGAGTACTGAATGGGGTTGCAATAGGTTGTTCCTGTGTCGTTGCTCCCATGTTAATAAGCGAGCTTGCTCCCATAAAGCTTAGAGGTTTGCTCATCTCAGTAAACCAGCTCATGACAACAATAGGACTCGTCTGTGGATCAACAGTAATCTTAATTGCAACAAATCTGACCGGAAAATGGCAATGTAGACTCCCATGGATAGTGGGTATTGTACTGGCTTTAATTTCTTGCATTTCAGTCTGGATGAGCCCAGAATCACCAGTGTACCTTCTTCTTATTGGCAAAGAAAGACTAGCTAAGGAGTGTTTAGCAAGAATGTTTGAATATCCACAATCCCCATCCCATTTGGATCACCTAATATCACTTTTACAACCATCTGGTGGAGGCTCACAAGAGGAGGGTACTCAAAATGCAGAAAAGAAACCGCTATTCTCCGGTAAACCCAAGATTTTTCTGCGTACTGTTGTAGGAGTAATTTTGATGTGCCTGCAACAGTTGTGTGGTATTAACTACTTTTTCTTCTACGGGACAGAGATTTTCCAAAAAGCTGGATCTGGTAATCCTTATCTCATTACAATATATTTGGCATTGGATAACCTTGGTTTCTCGGTTCTCTCAATGTTTGTGGTTGAAAAGCTAGGTAGGAGGACTCTGCTTCTGTTGGGAGCACATATAATGTTGATATCAATGGGCCTGTTTGCTACTTTGGGCTCTTATTTTCTTATGACTGGCCCTGATCACACCAATTCTACAGTAGCAGCTGCTATGGTGGTAGTCTCCTGTTGTTTCATTGGTGGCTTTGCTATATCTTGGGGTCCTGTTACATGCATTGTCTTGAATGAAATATTTCCTGGAGAGTACCGAGCTCGTGCCATGTCAATTGCATTTGCATTCAATTGGCTACTTAACTTTATGGTTTCTTTTTCAACTCCAGTTGTAGTGCATCATATTGGATTTCAATGTGGTTACATATTCGTGGGATTCATTTTTCTTGCAGTTGCATTTGTGTGGATATTCATTCCAGAAACTATTGGGCAAAGTATCGAGGAGATTAATTCGCAATACGAGGGTAACTACATGTTTTTCCGCCAGAGCAGATTACTCAAGATAAAAATGACAGAGTAATTTTCCAAACATCTATATCAATAAGAAATCATTCTGCAGTATATATGTCTATGGTATGATTGAGCTTTGCTTTGGCTGCCTACGAGATCTGACATTTCGAAGTTCACTGCCTGAATGTCAAATATTTTTGAGCTACACTCACAGAGTTATGTACTACAGATGGTGTTTCAAGATCTAGAATTTAGTTCCTTCTGTGTCACTGAAATAAGAAAAACTCTATTAGACACAAACACAAACATGGATTAACAGTTCCCGTCACAAAACCATACAGACCAGGTTCTTAGTTTTGGTGTCCTCACCTTTGCTCCTCCAGATAAATGATTTGTATTGTCTAAAGATTATGAATGTGCTGAAAACTTGTGTCGACGAGAGAAAATTGCTATTGTCTCTAAGACTGCAGTGTTCACTAGCTGAAGTTTACTTATTCAAGATTGCATTATGAAGAATTCTAATAGTTTCTCAGACGAGCAGCAGCAACATCGCACGAATAGCATAAAAGAGAAGAGAGGAAGAATTAGAAAAGTGTTTTGGAGGTTGTTCGGAAAGACCATCAAAGATGAAAGTGAAACTGTTACTTCTTTCGAGATTGCGAAAGGCTGTGAAGCTACCAGTTTGCTGTTACCAGAAACTATATCTTGTGTTGCTGATGAATTAGATCCAAGGGAATCTATTTCTGAAAATGATGTTCCTGCAATTATTAATCACTTAGTTCTCAAAGAAGGCACCTTTCAAGAAAGCATATCACTCATCTCCTCCCTCAAAACGTGTTGTAGCCAAGATTCATATGAAGAAATGATGTGCACCCAAGAGCAGGATCTGGATCAGTCACTTGTCGACAGCTTTGCGGGAGTGTCGGTAGACTTTTCAGGGCCCAGTTACATCCGCTTCCGTGAGTTCCTGAGATACAGGAAAAGGCACATGAAGAATGAGTGGGGTGAGCTTCTTTGGAGAAGGGAGAAATTTATAGGCACATTAGAGCAGCGATACCTAAAACATACTGGTTGGGATTGGGATGCAGTTGTTGCCGACATGAGATTACTAGGAAGAATGGGTCAGTTTGATTCGGGGCAGACTATGAAGAGAGCAAACCTCACTGAAGTTATGAGTGCCCTCAGATGGAAGACCTTTTCCTCCATAAGACGCAGGAAACCAAGAAGTAAAGATAGCACGCACAAGTTTGCGAAAACCAATGAGGAGACCACACCGCCACAGTCTCATGTGGAAGGTATTGGAATGAATGGTCTTCCATTTACGTACGTTCAAACGAAAACTCCGAATCTACCAATCATCAAGCCAACCAGATCGTTCCCCTCCCTCTCAGCATATAATCGTATTCCCTCAGAAACACCCTCAAATCATGTTGAAACGCCACATTATGATCTGTCAAGATCCAAGACAGCCAATTTCGAGACCCTGATAGGGTCCAGACGAAGCTCCAGTAACTACACTCCACTGGTTGGAGCGGCGGCAGAATCTCCAGTGGAGGGGTTATTTGTGAATTTCAGAGATTATTCTATTCAAAATCCTTATGCCAAGAGATCGGGGAAACGTGCGGCAACTTATAGTGGTGTAGAGAATGGAAGTGGTGACCAAGAGCGCGACATTCTCCCAGGATCTGCTCAATCCAGGAATACTTCCTACAGTTTTGCACCTTCGATGTCTACAATGACGGAAGAAGATCATGCCGACTACGATCTGCCTAACCTTGCCAAGTTCAACTTTCGTGTGAGCTCATTCGCCAAAGCAAAGGTGCTTGGAAGGTCTGGCAGCCCTTCTCCTCTGTCACAGGTCTACACTTTGGGCAAGATGAGCCTTCGTGAAGGTAAGGGCCAGAATCAACATAGTGGAGCCCAAGAGGCACTCAGAATAAGAAGAGAAAATTCAAGCTGTATACTCACCAAGGAGAGTCACACTCAACTATACTCCACAAACGAAGAGGATAGTATCAACGTCTCAGTGCTTTTGCAAAACTCCCCAAGGTACATTAAACATCTTCGTGAACGGAAGGAGTCAAAAGAACAACAGAGAAAACTGACTTGGCCACCAAAAGAAGTGATAGAACTGACAATCCCAAAACGTGAAAAGAATGCGCCGGTTTCTCATCAGAAGGTTAAGTCATTGCTAAGCCCGGACCACTTAATTCTCGCTGATTTCATTAATGAGCAAAAGCAATTAACAGAATTCCAAAGGCTGCTAAATAGAGCTCTCAAATAATTGGTGACTGTACTCGTTTACCTGAAATTTCTCTTTATGCAAAAAACTTTATATATACTGGAGGGCATTCAGGTTGGAAAACGAGGAGTTGACAATTGATATTGAAAATTAAATAGGGACTTGGGTTACAAAAACCACAAAAATGTAATTACAACAAATACATAACATGAAAAAATTAGGTGATTTGAAATAGAGAACATAGGGAAATGAATAAGAGAAGATTGAATAATAAAATATACACAATGGTACGCTTAAGTTTCTGTCTATAGCGCCAGGCTTGCCTGGTATAAGTCTGGCCGTTTCGCAAGAACGTGTGGTACACGCCCGTAGCTACATGAAGGGACAACCTAGGCATATGAGAGAGAACCAGGGTAAGTTATCAACTACGAGAGTGGATTTAAAAAATGGAATAAAACGGAGTAGAGTCAATGGAACAAACCCACCTAGAAATACGAGAACATCGTGCCTGGATGTTGCCCAGTTCCCACCCCCAGCAGACATGTCCCATGCCTACCTAGAGCAACGTTGAGCGCGATCAGGCACAAGAGTTTCCCCACCTCTTGTAGAGTATTATCCCCGACACTGGATCCGTTAGCTACGCGTGATAACATATCAAACTTTCATACAACCTGTATTGACTTATTATAACATTTCAGTGACACGACAAGACAAGACAATTTAACGGGAAGTAGCCTGCACCTTCTGGAAAGCACCCTTAGCCTGCTGCTTGGAGATCTTAGCACCACCGGCAGCGACGAGCTTAGCCTTCTCAGCCTTCTTAGCAGCCTTCTCAGTCTTCTTCTTCTCCTTGTCAGCAGAAGCAGCAGCCTCACGGGCAGCCTTTCTCACTTCTGGCTTCTGGTTACGACGCTCCTTGATGAGCTCAACGGAAGCACCAACGATGGCTCTCTGGTGCTTGACGGTCTTTCTGGAACGCTTCTTGGATACCTCCTCGGTAATACCCTTCTTGTGGTGTCTTCTGTACAGAACAGTCCAAGAGATTCTTCTTGGGTTCTTTCTCTGGTGGAAGAGGGAAGCAGACTTGGAGGACTGGAAACGGAAAATCTTGGAGTCTCCACGGACAAACAAGGTACCGCGACCTGGGTAGATCTTAGAGCCGGAAAATGAGTCAATTTCAACCTTCATTTTTAGGGACTGTGACTTATATATTCGTAAAATCTCCTTTTATTTTGTTATACACTTTTAAACTCGGTTATACCTTTAACCCTTGTGCTCTACAGAATGGTGGTTTGGCAGACTAAGAGAGTAGGTGAGCGTAGGAGTGAGCTTTGTCACAGAGAGAATGGAGTTTGGTGAATTTGCACCTCCCTTTGTGTATTTGAGACGTGCACGCAACTTTCGGCAGCTTTTAGTGTGATGCAACTATGGATGAGCTTAGTGCCCTTTTCGGAAAGTTTGTGACGGTGAAAAACTTGACAGGCATATTTGGGCATGCACGGAGATCTGAGTACGAAGGATAGGGGAGAGAGAGAGAGAAAGAGGGAGGGACCGGTAAGGCTGGCAATTCTGGGTTCTGCACGATGTTCATTCTTTCCCTGCCATTTGGCTCCTCCTCCTGCTTTCCCTCCTTCTCATCTCTGGAGATTTTTCATCCATATTTTTATATCATCAACTTCTACTGGTTGGTAAAAAAAAGTCCTCTTTTCTTCTCTTCATCCTACAAACCGACCGGAGTGTATAATTCACAAAAACGCAGAGATGGTCAGTATTTCTATAAATGCGTTTGATGTATATTTGGCTATCTCTCTGTCTTAAGAGAAGAGTGAGGTGAGGCTTTAGCTAGCGCTTACCCTTCTAGCTCTTTTTGATGAGGGGGGGGGACTGCCATACATATGCATTGAGAGAAGCATATCATATTCTCCTTTTATTAGTTGTAGAGCACCTGACTAACTATTTTCATACAGGCCCCAAAAGTTAAGAAGTCTTCCGAGAACATCAACTCGAAGCTTGCCCTGACTATCAAGTCGGGTAAGTACACCCTTGGTTACAAGTCCACCGTCAAGTCTCTCAGACAGGGTAAGGCCAAGCTTGTTATCATTGCCGGTAACACTCCAGTCCTTAGAAAGTCTGAGCTTGAGTACTACGCTATGCTTTCCAAGACCGTTGTATACTACTTCCAGGGTGGTAACAACGAGCTCGGTACCGCTTGTGGTAAGCTCTTCAGAGTTGGTGTCCTTGCCATTCTCGACGCCGGTGACTCCGACATTCTCACCTCAGTTCAGGCTTAAATGCTTTGAGTAGGGTCTTTATTGGATAACACGCAGGTTCTATATCGAAGGAGTGCTTCATGTATATGTAATGAACGTAATTAATAAAAAACACGCATATTCAATAATAGCATGCATCTGACATATCCGTAGACTGATTTCCCTTAGATTATTTGTGTCCGCCCCCGGGTTCTTGCGAGGGTTGTCTTCTCTATATGATCTCACCAGAGCTCTCTTTCTGGTCTCTGCCTGAGCTGTAGACAGCGCCAGACCACACTACAGACACACTACAGACACACTACAAATACACTGCGCTGCACTGCACTGCATAAGACGAAGAACATATGTTATAGACAACACCACGCAATCGCCTCTGTGGCTAGCGAGGATGGATTTCTTTTTTCTCGCCTGATCATAGATTCCGCTAATCACTTGTTAGCGTCTATTATTTTGTTCCATAGGCCAAGAGGTCTCCGCAGAATTCGTCCCATCCCATGTCTACACGGCTACTTAGGATGCACAATTTATCAATGGGGCTTAAACTACCAGTTGCCAAATAGTTGGTGGAGCCAGTCACTCTCTCAACAGTGCATAATCATATTGGTGCCTCCCTTATTGCTAAGACATACAATCCACAGATCTATTCATTTATCCTTAAAGACCTCAGAAATGTCTCAAAAAGGTCTCGATTTTCTAATGACTAGAACAACCGAATCCTCGCTTACACTTGCAGGGCTCATTCCATAAGCTCCTTCCATATTAAGTCTTATTAGCCCCAGTCTCGCTACTTGCCGCTGCACCTTCCTCCTATAGACCCCGAGTTACCTCCCTGTGGGATCGCTCATCGGACCCTACCTCCCCATACATGCTAAAGCCACACCAAAAATTCTCTAAATATTATGCAGAGGTCTGCTAAATTACCCTACTGCAAAATAGCCTCCGAAGCAATAACAATTAACCGGAGCCCTTGCGTCTTGTGCGGAATTGCCTTTCCTAAAAAGAAAATACTGTGTGCTCATCTATGTTGCTCGGCTGTCGAGGGAGAATATATATGTCATAGATTTATATATGTATATATATAAATAGAAGGGAGGTCCCCACGAACTAGTGTATACGTATTGGTGCTTATTACTAACAGTAGGAGCAGTTATTCATATATCCGAAATGCTATCCGCTCCAGCTTCAAATGCTCTGGTCTATTCGACCTACAGCGCCATGCTGGTTGTTGGTGTTGGAATTGCTCTGTTCATGACTGATAAGGGCAATTTCCTTTCTTCCAACAGAACCAGAAAGGGTGTCCCCCTTGCGCTCAATTTCATTGCAAGTGGTTAGTATCAATACATTCAAAGAGTTCAAGGGTCAAGATAGTATATTCAACAGGGGAATCAGAGCAAAGTCTGATGTACCTCAACCATCTCGTAATCCATTTTGTTTTTCGTCTAATTACCTGGTTTTCAACCAGAATCATTTTAACTATGTACATAATTCTGTTAATTGTTCCTTCACCTATTTGGTGGAGGCTTCTTTTTCACATCAACAACTATTGTTTGATTACATCACCAGCAATATTATCTAAACGGGTGCTTTTGACGCAATGGCCGAAAGAGCTGAGATCACACCGTTGGAACTCGAACAAGTTAGGACTTGCGTGAGGATTACTTAATATTGTTGAATATGGCTACTGATGCTTACATTTTAGGACTAACTTTGTGGAAGACGGAAAGAGTGAGATGTACTGATGAACAATCCATCGCATATACAATGACAACACATACACATTGACAGTATCGATACACCAGGCGTGGTGAATCCCATGAACACACCCCACCAGCAGAACGGCGGTATGCTCTCTGGTCGTTTGACATGATGACCACAACGTTTGACACAGTTACACTCCCAAACAATCCCCACAATTTATGCTCCTCCGAAGTCTTCCATGGACTGGTCACCCCTTCTCTTGACCTATCATTCTAACATGTCTTCTAGCTATGGGTGTTGGTATCCTTACCACTTATGCCCAGATTGCAAATATCGCGGGCCTAATGGGTCTGATAGTCTACTGTCTGACCGGTGCCATCCCCATTTTCATGTTCTCTTACTTTGGTCCTCTCATCAGGAGAAAGTGTCCAGATGGATTTGTGCTTACCGAGTGGGTTTTCCATAGATTTGGTGCCATTACTGCCTTGTACTTGTCTGCTTTCACTATCCTGACTATGTACTTGTACATGGTTAGTGAACTGACTGCCATTCAGTATGCAATCCAGTCTCTTACTGGCCTCGACGCAACTCCATGTATCATTGTGGAGTGTGTTGTCACATCCATTTACACCGCACTTGGAGGCTTCAAGGTGTCCTTTACCACCGACTCGTTACAGGCTGCCTTTGTCCTTGTTATGCTCATTGTTGGTATCGTGGCATATTCTTTAAACATCAACATTGATCCGGCTCTGAAGCATGCAACAGAACATGAGTTGCTTGGATCTAACAAGTTAGGTTGGATGCTTGTGTATATACTGCTTGTGGCCATTGTCACCAATGACTGTTTCCTATCTGGTTTCTGGCTGCGTACCTTTGCTGCCAAGACTGACAAAGATTTGTATATTGGAACTGGTATTGCCTCTGTCATCATCTTTGCCATTTGCTTCATCGTTGGTATCCCTGGTATCATTGCGGTATGGACTGGCGACTTGGAGATTGGCGATGCTGATGGTTCCAATGCCTTTTTCATCCTTATTGCCAAGATGCCTAACTGGGTTCCAGCAGTGATCATTGTATTCTCTGTGGCTCTGTCCACTGCAACGTTTGACTCCCTGCAGTCTGCTGTAACATCTTCCATTTCCAACGATGTCTTCAGAAACAAGATTTCTATCCTTTGGGTTAGAGGTATTGTTCTTTTGATTATGGTGCCATGTATTGTTGTTGCCATCAAAGCTGCTGCTAATGTGCTCCAGATCTACCTCATCGCTGATCTCGTGTCATCCTCCATTATTCCTATCCTCTTCCTAGGTCTGTGGGACAAGATGTACTTCCTCACCGGCTGGGAAGTCATGGGAGGTGGCCTCGGTGCTCTTCTGGCTGTGTTTGTCTTTGGTACAATTTACTACGGAGATGCCACAGCTGGTGGCCAGCTGCTTCTCATCTGGAACGGAATCTATGACCCAAGTGACTGGGGTCCTTTTGGTGCCTTTGTCATTGCCCCATTCGGAGGTATCCTCATTGGGTTTATCATTCTAGGCATTAGACTGTCCATCCTCTGGACGTATGCTAAGATGACTAGTACTCCTTTCACTGCGTTGGATAAACCAGAAGCTGAGTCTTCAGAGGATGATGACACCAGTGTCATTCTTGATCACCAAGAAGTTGTTGGTTACGATTCCACTGGTACCACCAAGAAGAGTGCTGACTTGGAGATCTGAATTCTCAGAGGCTTGCATGAGATGTCCTAGTCTCCTCTGTTTTCCGTCATTGCCTTATTATCATTGTACCGCTATCAGTTACTTTTGATTTCTTCTCTTCTTTCCTGTTTTTTTCCCACTCTTTTTTTTACCCCTCATTTGTATGTAGTCGTAGACCTGTGGTGACTTGGACCACTAATAAATACTTCATCATATTATATAGCGCGTTGTGTTTCAGTTGTAGATTGTTGATCTGATGTTAGACATGATTCTTCATTTCAATGCTTATTTTGAAACTTCATAACTTATCGTCCTCTTGATTGTCCTAATCTCTTCTAGGGCCTGCCTGCTTGCTCACGTGCTGCCTTAGTTAACCCCATCTCACCTGCATGCTAAAGAAAAATATATTTCATGCTGAGTGTACATGTCTGTATCTAGGGGGATAAACAGCAGCATTAAAGACTACCAAACGTTCGTATGTCTTTATAAGAAGTTTAATTTGATCTTTTATTCCACTGCCAGAGGAATATCTGATATCGAGCACCAGAAATATCACTATCGGCCACACCACCGCCCACCAAACCAAATGCCTAGCTTAGACAAGCTCGCTAGACCGGGGCAGACCCATTACACTGCTCTGGGCCTTGAAGGTTCAGCCAATAAACTTGGAGTGGGAGTTATCCGTCACCCACTGGGAAATTTGACAGTTTCCAATAAAGCACATGTTCTTTCAAACGTCAGGGATACCTACATCACCCCACCGGGGGAAGGGTTCCTTCCTAGAGATACTGCCCGCCATCATCGTAATTGGGTAGTGAGGATCATCAAGAGAGCACTCAGCGATGCTAAAATACAAAAAAGTGACTTGGATGTGATCTGTTTCACTCAAGGTCCCGGAATGGGAGCACCTCTGCAGAGTGTTGTCGTGGCTGCTCGTACTCTCTCACAGCTTTGGGACATCCCCCTGTTGGGAGTTAACCATTGTATTGGACACATAGAAATGGGGAGGGAGATCACCAATGCCGCAAATCCAGTAGTCTTGTATGTCAGTGGAGGGAATACACAGATCATTGCATACTCAAGACAAAGGTATAGAATCTTCGGAGAGACCCTTGACATAGCAATTGGTAACTGTTTAGATAGATTTGCTCGTACGCTGAAGATTCCAAACAACCCATCACCAGGATACAACATTGAGCAGCTGGCCAAGAAGGGTAGCAACCTTGTAGAACTACCATATACTGTGAAAGGTATGGATTTAAGCATGTCTGGTATTCTGGAATTCATAGATAACCTTGCAGCCGATCTCTTTGCAGGCAAGAAGAACAAGTCGCTTATAACAGAGAATGGAGAGAAGATAACAACGAACGACTTATGTTTCTCATTGCAGGAATGTTTATTTGCCATGCTGGTGGAGATTACAGAGAGAGCAATGGCCCATGTGAACTCTAACCAGGTGCTCATTGTCGGTGGTGTAGGATGTAATGAACGTCTTCAAGAAATGATGGGTATAATGGCCAGGGATAGAAACGGGTCTGTATATGCTACAGATGAGAGGTTCTGTATAGATAATGGAATCATGATTGCCCATGCTGGCTTGTTGCAGTACAGGATGGGAGATACCACTGATCTCAAGGATACTGTCTGCACACAGAAGTTTAGAACTGATGAAGTGTTAGTGAAATGGAGAGATAATTAGAGACTGGATATTGAATTAAATGCGTTTTTTTCATCAATGTACCATCAAAAAAATACAAGTGAAATATATATGCATTTATTATATTTAGATTGTCGTTATTGATATTTTATACTATATAACTACGAATGGTCAAGCTAATCAGATAGCTTGAGTATTTCATCCCCATCCAAAGATCATTCACCTTCTGCAAAAAGACCTCCGTTTTGCCGTTATGAGGTAACACATAATAATAGACCCTTTGTCAATCCACCTGTTGTTCTTGTTCCTCAATTCAACAACTGCTCTTATTTTGTCCCACCTCTTAGAAATCCATCTAGAAACTGGCGTAGTGCGCTACCATGCCCATGCACCCAATCTGCCCTGGCGCTCACATGCAGTACGGATGCCAGGCTTGTTTTCTTTTCGGACGCATAATGCGTGCAGACGCGTCTAGATAAATATGATGAGATGAATAATGGGAGGGCATATAACAGGAATGAAGGACAGTGTAATGAACATTGCTTTGTCTTTCTTTGAAAGCACTCCACTTCCGTTACATTTTCTGTTGATTTGATACCCACTTATTTCCCGATCCGAGTTTGTACATGCCTGGTGTACTTGATCTGTGTATTGTATATATACCGGCCCAATTGTTATTGTTACTTACTATACGCGCAGGGCCCGAGATCACACCCACAAAGCCATAACCCACAAACCACAAAGAGAACCAGCCAGTCAGTACAATGTCCACCATCGATTTTCATCTTAATACCATTGCGGAGGGAGTGAATTCACTTGAAACCCTATATTTCCGTCCACCGGGGATATTTACCAACGCGATCCTCCTTGAGCCAGAGATCACAACACTCATCAGAGATGCCGATGTATATGAAGAATCGTTATATGTTACGAACTCCAAGGGAGAAGCTAGGCGAACGGATGGTCTGAAGGGGTTTATAGAGAGTACAGATAATTACCAACAGGGTCAGGAATATCAATCAGTAGTATCCGTGCCTGTACCCATATCAAGGGCCACGGAGAGTAATGATCTCGAACGGCAAGTGAGAAAGGCAACGAATATGCTATATAGTGTAGATGGAGAAAGTATTGGTGTTGAAGCTCTAGTTGAGATGGCTAGGAACCTCACTAGTAGTTACCCTGCAGCTGGAATCGAAGACAAGCTAAAGGAGCACTTGGCCAAGTATAAACTTCTTAATGATGAGATGTCAGAATATTCCCAGTTGGTGGAGGAACAGAGGAAACACCTGGCTGCATTGAATGTGAGTGTGAATGATGGAGATATAATGAGATACTCAAAGGAGAAATCTACACAACAACCTCCATCTGTACCAGTGGAACAGACAACCAGCAATAATGGGGAACCAACCAAGCCTGTATCAGCTCTGCAACTAATAGCTCAGGAGGAGGAAGAGATCAAAATGCTCCAACAGCAGTTGGCCCAGAAGCAGGCGGAATTGAGATGACATCGGGAATGACTCTGAAACCAATCCATATTTACTATATTCCGTGCGGTATATATATGGCTTCATGTGTTGTATAACCGGGATAAGGTGTGTATACAAATGCGACATGCGCAAATCGGCAATGTACATGAGGACATGAGTGTACTCTAACTACCAAAGCGATTTCAGCCGATGTCATCAAGATCTACAATCCAATTTTGGGTCATTCCAATATATCATTCCACTCTATCATTCCATTATATAATTATATCTTTTCCAAATGATAACTTTTTTTGTGACATATGTATATTGCCACCATAGGTCTTAAATTACCGTCCCTGACCACTAGGATCATCCTCTGTTCTTGTAGCCATCGCCATCGCCATCCCACTCAGCTGATGGCTCTGGATGGTCCCCTCTAATAGCAGCCTTGACCTCCGTTCCCCCACACTTTATGTATGCACCGCATCACATTGGTTCGGTTCAGCCTTCGGGAGCTTGCTATACACCGCACGCGCCACCTACACTGGATAGCGAGCTGGGTAGTGCAAATTTCACTACAATGGCCTATAGGCTAGCCTGAAGGGCGTGATCGCGGAGAAAGGATAACGACGCATTTCCACATAGGGGCAAGCAGGCAGACAGGCAGACAGAGAGAGACAGGCAGGCGCAGACAGACAGACAGACAGACAGGCAGACAGGCATATCAAGGCACGGAGCAACACAGAGAGGCACAGGAGAAAGATACACTGATGCAGATAGAGGCGGCAGAGGGAGGATACCAAGATCACATATATAAATACCGCTAGCTTGTTTATGGACCAGTGCCCAGTCAGATATTGTAAAGATATTCTGAGACGACATTACAGCTTTTATTTATATTTGAGGTCTCTGTCAATTGGTATTCCTCACCATTTCCTTCCTTGCTTAAGAGTACATTCTTGGTGTTGCTTGCTGTTGGATATTACTGAAGAGACACTCTGATTAGTTAAAGGCGGTCTCCCTCTGTGTTTGTGCCTGCATATTCCAAAGGAACATAACAATCTGTCAGTGTGGCAGAGGGGCTCTGGAAGACCATCTCATTCGTATATGATTTGTTTAAATGTCACCAATTGAAATCATTGTGAAATCATTGTGAAATCCTTGCAAAGTGCTCATTTCATTAACCCACTTTTTTCTTTTTTTTGGCACCACTTGACCACAATTGCATATTTGATAATTCATCCATGAGCGGAAACGGTATCAAGTCGAACGGCTACGACTATGGGATATCCAATGCCATGGCAACCGCCTCTATTCTTGTGAATACCGGGGCCATGCCACAACATTCCGCATTGCTGAGAAACAAGAGTTTCCAGAAAGCCATAGGTGAGACGGTTGTGAACACGAAAAACCAACAAGTGATAGCGAAACATGCAGCAGAAGAGTCCAACACACTGATTCGTAGAGTACGGCGAACTGATACTGGCACTCCGAGGAAGAAACCAAGGGATTTCGAAGACATCCCAGATGACCTTCTATCACAGATACCAGATTCAATCTCAGACGAGATATCATCATTTTCATTGTTCCAGGGTTTTGCAGCAACTTTACCTGAGGTTGATGAGGTTCTGTTGAAGATAAATGAGGGATCCTCAAAGCTCCTGCAGGGGTCACCAGGGGTTTTCTTGGCAGATAACAGTCATGATCCTCTGCCACGGGGTGTAACTCAGAAGAAGGTTAGAACATCTCAGAACCCGAAACAACTGGCACAGTTCAAAGATGATATAAACTATAAATTGGATCTGCTAGAGATCCGTAAGGAACTGGCATCGAACGAGCTACGTGAAATAGATACCAAGATAGAGAGGTTGAACTTGATGCGTTCGGTTGTATTCCAGCGGATGGCTCAGTTCGAACAAGATGAAAGCATATTAGAGAATGAACTAAGTGAAATAGATGCTCGGTTAGATGTCGTAAAGGATATAGAGCCTATAGATGATGAAGAAGAGGATGATGCTGATTACAGCAATGCTGCCCAGAGACCAAGTGGGATAGCCTGCAACGCACGCTACAGCAACTCTGATGATGAAACGACTTATAATGATGATACTGATGATACAGCTGATGATACTTCATCGCTGATGACAAAATCGGTTTATGGAAAGTTGAAGAGGGATGTTTCGGCGAAGGTGAAAAAGAGACAAGTGTCACGTAGAACGAGACCAACCCTTCAACAGTTTTATAAGCCTGGGAGTGAAATTCGCACTATAGAAGCTCACGATGATGTGATAACGACATTTGATTTCGATCTTCCGTTTGGTACCTTGGTATCTGCATCCCATGACAACTCGGTAAAAGTATGGGATCTAAGCCGTGGCAAATGCGTTGGACTCCTCGAAGGTCACCTTGCCAGTGTGAAATGTATGAAGATGGAAGAACAGTTGGTAGTTACAGGATCTCTAGATGCCACACTGAAGCTTTGGGACTTATCCAAGTTGAACAGCAATACGCAAGCACGAGGTTCAGATGATGACGATTATGGTTATGGAGATGATACTGATGGCCCACTGCTCACCTCTTTTGAGTCGCATGTTGAGGAGATCACCGCAGTGCACTTCAACCAGAACACCCTGGTTTCTGGATCAGCAGATAAAACCATACGTCAATGGGACATGAACACAGGTCATTGCATGCAGACAATTGATGTGCTGTGGGCCTCAATGAGTAGTCAATCAAGTGGATTGGCTGGGAATATTTCACCAAGACAAAGGTCAAACGTTGACCCCTTCCAAGGGTTGGGCCCATCGCCATTGAGCAGAGAGAACACCCAATTGATGCCACCAATCAATGCCACTACACCATTCATTGGGGCTCTACAGTGTTATGATGCTGCTTTAGCCTCTGGCACGGCTGACGGTGTTGTGAGGTTATGGGATCTGCGAAGCGGAGAGGTGATCAGACAGTTAGTAGGACATACAGGACCAGTGACCTGTTTACAGTTTGACGATAAGAACCTTGCGACTGGTTCCACAGACCGTTCCATCAGGATTTGGGATCTCAGAACAGGGAGAATAGTGGAGGCATTTGCATACGATTCACCCATAAACTCTCTTCAGTTTGATGCTTCCAAGATAGTGAGTTCCAACAACGAGACAACAGTGAAGATTTATGATAGAATAGAGGAGAGACACTGGACATGTGGTGCTGGTTTGGCAAATGAGAATTCGGGCATTGTTACACTAGCTCGCTACCAGGAGGGGTACATGGTTGAAGGTAGAAGTGACGGTAAGATTGGAGTGTGGGCAATATGAAGTAACATCTGGTATGATGTTGAAAGATTCCACTTCACTTCACAGACGCCACGCCCCGTTACTCATATAAATATTTAATATTCAATATACATGTACAGGCATTAAATATATACCAGTAGGTATACTCGGGCTCAGAATCAGCGGGCTCAGACCGAGTAGGTTCGGTAGTTATTCCCCACTTATTCTCTTCGACAGCTACCTGCCTGCACTTAGATAGACATGCAGGTGAGTGCTCTGTTAGCTAAGGTGATGCCTCCTCCATGGCCAGATGGCTCACTAGCCCACTGGATCACTATAGCTGATCCGGGTAACAACTGTATTTTTCAACGCGTATGGGCCACGCCAAACAGAAGCTCATTGCAAACTGCGTTGACGAGATGGGAAGGTTCGTGGCAAGCGCCAGGCCAGAACAATTAGTGAGATGGAGGAGTGTCCATTGGATGTGATGTGTTGAAAGAAAGCAGAGGTTTTGGATTGAACAAAAACAGTGTGATTACCTGGAATCGTATTACTCTGGCCAGCTCTGTGTTTCTGAGTTAATTTGAGTCTTTTTTGGTTCGATCTAATTGTTTCTCTGTATATATTATACTTGTTGAGTGATCTATACTTGACGTTATTATCTATCGGTTCCAGTTGTATATAGATACTGTTCCATAATTTCCAGGTATATATATTGCTAGCCCCGTATTATACCCCGTGAAGACATCATATATCTCACGCTCATTGAATCAACTTTGCACACTTATTCATAATGAACTTTAACGGCCAGACACCAACAGTGGTTGTGTTGAAAGAAGGTACCGACACCTCGCAAGGTCGTGGACAAATTATCTCCAATATCAATGCATGTGTTGCAATCCAGGATACCTTGAGACCCACCCTCGGCCCACTTGGTTCAGATATCCTCATTGTGAGCGGCAATGGTAGGACTACCATCTCGAACGATGGTGCCACCATTCTGAGACTCCTTGAGGTGGTACATCCAGCTGCTAAAGTGTTGGTGGATATTTCCAGAAGTCAGGATGCTGAGGTTGGTGATGGAACCACATCGGTGACTCTGCTTGCCGGCGAGTTCTTGAGAGAGAGCAAATCTTTCATTGAGGAAGGAATCCCATCCAACGTCATTACCAAGGGTTACCGTAAGGCATGCCAATTGGCAGTTGCCAAATTGAGAGAGATTGCTGTGGAGGTGCACAGCGACAGAGCCAACCCAAAGGAGTTCAGAGAATTGCTGGAGAGATGTGCCACAACTGCAATGTCATCAAAGCTTATTCATAACAACTCTGAGTTCTTTACCAAGATGGTGGTGGATGCCGTGCTTACACTCGACCAGGAAGACATCGATGAGAAGTTGATTGGAATCAAGAAAATCCCAGGTGGCGCAATGGAGGACTCTTTGTTTGTGGAGGGTGTTGCCTTCAAGAAGACATTCTCATATGCTGGTTTTGAGCAGCAGCCAAAAAAGTTTACCAACCCAAAGGTTCTCTCTCTGAATGTGGAATTGGAGCTTAAGGCCGAGAAGGACAACGCCGAGGTTCGTATCGAGCATGTTGGTGACTACCAAGCAATTGTGGACGCAGAGTGGCAGATTATTCTTAGGAAACTGGAAGCCATTGAAGCTTCTGGTGCCAACATCGTTCTTTCCAAACTGCCTATTGGTGACTTGGCCACACAGTACTTTGCAGACAGAAACATCTTTTGTGCTGGTCGTGTAGCTTCTGAGGATATTGACAGAGTTATCAGTGCGCTTGGTGGTGCCGTGCAGAGTACTACATCTGATCTCCAGGAGGAGCACCTAGGACAGTGTGCTGGCTTCGAGGAGGTGCAGATTGGTGGTGAGAGATACAACCTTTTCCGAGGATGCCCTAAGGCTAAGACTTGTACGCTTATTCTTCGTGGAGGTGCTGAGCAGGTTATTGCTGAAGTTGAGCGTTCTCTTCACGATGCCATCATGATTGTCAAACGTGCAATCAAGAACAACAGTGTTGTCGCCGGCGGCGGAGCCGTTGAGATGGAGTTGAGCAGATACTTGAGAGACTACTCCAGGACAATTGCCGGTAAACAGCAGCTCATTATTGCCGCCTTTGCCAAGGCTTTGGAGATAATCCCAAGACAGTTGTGTGAGAATGGAGGTTTTGATGGTACCGATATGCTTAACAAATTGAGGAGTGCACATGCTAAAGGAGAGAAGTGGTACGGTATTGATTTCACCACGGAGACCATTGGTGACAACATGAAGAGCTTTGTGTGGGAGCCATCGATGATGAAGGTGAATGCTATCAGCTCAGCTACCGAGGCCGCTATTTTGATTCTCTCAGTGGATGAAACCATCAAGAACCAAGAGAGTGAGTCGGCTAATGCAGGCATGGCTCCTCCTCCAGGCAGAGGTAGAGGTGTTCCAAGGTAGGAAACAAGTGGTAGAACGTGTCAGGATTAACCTTAGTGGGTATTTAGTCAGGTATAAATGTAGAAATGAAAAATTATATATCACTATAACATATATAATGAGCAAATCTTTGATAAGATGTATTTATGCCGAGATGAGGAGTGATTAGTTGATGAATATATATACACGAGTGGAAATTTGTTATATGATACTTGAATTAATACACAAAATAGAGGTCATATACCACAATGCAATAGACACGACGAAAGACACTAAGCAAAAAGAAAGCACCAAACGGAAAAATAAAGAGGATGAATGAAGACCCAACAAAAACATGAAAAATGCCCTTGAAATCGATCTGTCTCTATGTATAAATTTAGATTGTGAAATCTCTCCAAATCTGTGTCTAACATCACGAACTCCTTTTCGGAGGTCCTCTAGCAAGAAATTGGAGAATGTCTACTTCATCATCGTCATCATCTGACCTCCCTGTATGAGAGCCGTCCGATTTGCCAATAGAAGTGGACTGGCTACTATGCCCGCGGAAGCTACTCGAGTGTCGTTCACTTCTATGATCACCACCATGACTGTCCTTCCGAGCAGAAAACAAACTTTCGAGAATACTCAAAGACTTGTTGGACTTTCTATGGCCACCTGAGGTATCTGCATCTGCAATAGGCACTGGAACAGAGCCAGCACCGCCTAACTGCCTTGTAGGATCAGGTGTTGAAGATCTCGTTTGCTGTTCGCTAAGGGCCTCGGTGATATCCATGAGTGAGTGTACTCTATTGCCATATTGCGACTGAGTCCTCGAATGGAAGGAGGTTTGGTGCTGATGCGGTGGATCTTCAGATGCGACTGCTGCAGGATCATCGTCACCATCTGAGTGTCTCTTAGTCAGAGGCGATATTGGAGGATTGCTTGAGGGTGCAGAAGTATCACTCATTCTGCTCGTGGAAATGCTATCCTTGGCACTATCCCTCCTTTGCGGAATAGAAGTTCTGCTCTGTCCTCCGTCTGTCTTAGTGGAGTTTACCGAATGTTGTCTTGAGGACAAACTACTCTTCCTCAAAGAGGATAACCAACTCATACGAGAACCCCTGCGTCCAGTTATGCCTGGAGAAAATTCTGAAAATGGGATGGTGGCTGTACGTGGTAGCTCAGGACCCATACCCAAAGCCTCATTAAGGGAAAACTCCCTGACCTCATTGCCATCATCGTCAACTGCAGCGGAAGTATTGGCATTAACATCTTCACCAGATAAGGGTTGAGAATCGGCAGCAGCAACGGCAGCATGTTGCATGGGATCTACAAAGGAACTCTGTCTAGGGAGTGTTGTGGCTCCAGTAGTTTTCATGCCATCTTTGAAGGTGAATGAGCTGAGGCCCCTATTGGATGTCCGTGCAACTCCTGGCTTCACGAAATCTGGGACTGAATTATCAGCCTTCAGGAGATTTGAAAAGTCATGGTTGTTGCGGGTAACATCATCCAAATGAGAGGCGAGATCATCACCCTCAGAAGGTGGGAGGTTGTGGTTCTTTTCCGCATATTCTGGATATGCAGGGAGACCATAAAATGGCAGCCAAGAGATAGCTCTTCTAAAGGGAGAATAATCTACCGAATATGGATACATTGCATCCACCTTCTCTGTTGTAATCCTCCATGGCGTCTCTCTGATAAGGAAGACTGTAGTATCCACAGTACAGTTGAAAGCCTGGAAAAATGCAGCTATAGCACTCAGCCAGGGTGCACCTCCCCAATGTGAACCATACTTGAATTCAACACATTGCACGATGAATGGGAAGAGCCACAGAAATATATACGCCATTGGGTATATGAAGACAGCCTTCATTTGCTTGAGAATCTGGAGGCGCCTGAGCTGGAATTTTTCCATTGTTTCACGATGTAGACTCTTCTGAACGTTGAGACTCTCTATGATCCGTTTGATTTCTTGATCCTTATCAATGGCACCTTCGGTAGCCGAGTCATTCTGTTTAACAGATGCCATGTTTGGCACCTGTGTACTTGTATCATTTGCGGAGGCAGAGTTCTGCGAGCCAACCGATGGTGTTGTTCCTGTGTTTGGTGTTATAATTGCTGTGTTCTTCTGGTTGTAGCTCGAGCCCTCACGAGTCATTTCTGAATGAGAGTTTTCATTCTTCTCGACATCTGAGTTCAATGACTGATCCACCGCACTGTCGGTGAGAGCCTCCATCTGTTGTTCCAGGACACTCAGATTGTTCTCCATATCATCAACGCGCATGTTGTTAAGCTTTTCTAAATTCTGCCTATCAATCTTGGTATCCAGATGGTCACCATGCAGTTTACTGGCAATATGGATGTCGGGGAAAACCAGCATGAGGAGCACTTTTGATACTTTGTACCACATGGAGTCCTTGAACAGCCTAGTGGCGATATCGCGAGATCCAATGTCTTTCATCTTTCCCGAAACCATCTTGTACTGACGCATAACATGCCAGTAGATGGAGCAGTAAATAACAACGATAGCAATGATGATGAAATAACGAGGGCCCCAACTGAGGACCAGTCTGTACCAAATGGGCCTATTGGGAAGGTAGCACCATGTCACCTGAGGCAAATAGCCAGTGTTGTTTACAAACGCCAGGGATGCTAAAACAATAGGGGTGATGAAAGAAAACGTATAAACATAATATCTGTACCTATATAGTCCACCCTCCAAGTTGCTGCCAACTCTGATCTTTCTATTCGGCAAGAAAATCAGCAATGCAATATGTATCGCAAAACTTAAGATGGCAATGTCGGCACCCTCAATGGAGATGGCGGTGAAGAATCCAACCGCTGAACATAAATCCTCATCATAATACGACTGCGGCCTAGACACAATACGTGCGGGATAGATGAGTAATACAATGGCCTTGGTGAAATCAAATGAGATCAGAAACATAATCAGTTGGTGACGGAAAACCTTCTTCTTCTTGTCAATAGCGCCAAAAAAGTAGAAAGCAATGCAGCCAGCAAATATGGAGAATGAGGAGGAAACTATGCTGGCTATACGCATAGAATGTTGTTCTGATTGTGAATACTCATCGGCATAGGTGAGCCATTTCTGGAAGAGTTCTGTGTGCGACGGCATTTTCTTAACTATGATCTCGCCAAAGTATGTTGTTAAGTGGTCAAACCACTCCTGGGTGGTATTAGTGATGTCGACACTATATGTGTAGGTGGATTGCCCTTCAAAAGTGTCTGGTTGGGTTATATGAATGCCTTATGGGCAATTTCAGTGAATTGGTTGGGTAGAGATAGCTGGGTGATATTGTTATGTGAATTTGATATGCTCATCTGTAATAATACCAAAGCATAAAGAAATGTTCATGGGAAGTTAGCACTAACAGAGTGCCAACCTGATGTAAGGAGATAAGAAACTGAGAACGGGCGAACGAGTACTGGAGCAATAATACAGCAGACAACAAGAAAAATACACCTCAGCAAGGAACGGAATTCAAACTGTTGAACAATAAAGTGTATTAGACACTCTGTCTATGAAACTGGTTAAAGCAGGAAATGCGATTCCACAGTGATGGTGAAGGGGATGAACTGGAAAAAACTGGTTAAGCTACCAATAACAACACTTTCTCTCGAATATATCTGACCACACTCGCTTGTATTGTAATATCAAGAGTTATATCTGATCAGTCTATTCAAATCCGGATGTGTTGACAATGTTTGATAGTATTAGGGTCGATTTTCCTCGAATAGAAGCATCCATATATAATTGTGTCTACAACGGGAGTCCCCAAAAAAGGCTGTAGAACCCTGTCCTAAGTTGCCTACATGCACGTACACACAGGTGTGCTGAGCCTGCACGCTTTACACTCGCCCACAGTGGCCCTGGTAATTTCTACGTATGCGTCCTAATGGGCCGTGGCAACAGCTAATAGTAAGTGACAGCGGCTAGCTATTCTGTGTGTGGAATCGATTTTTCCGTCTTATCGCAACGTGCATAACAAAGCCAAGACCGGAGCTAAGGCAGTGAGTGCCTGGGCCATCTCCCTACAACAGATGACCGCTTTAGGTCACACAGGAAATGACAGACACCCTGAGCAGGGTCAGCAGTGCAAGGAAAATATGCTCTTCCAAGGCGAGAGAATAAGCTCTTGCATGGCAGGGTGGGAGGCGAGGGAGAGGGAGAGTAGGGCTATATTGTCCAGTTCGGAGGTGCGGTGGAGTTGAGTACTCTGGCTATTGCATACCACCGGATACCAACGGCAACGAAACATGTACCACCGGAGAAGTGACTATTCTATGATTAGATATACAAATCGGTTTGTGGAACGTACATCTACCGAAAGAGGGAGAGGGGTACAGCGTAGAAGCGAAACGAGGTGTAAGTAACCACTCAATGTGAGTTTGTGGTGGTTGAGAGAGTATCAACACAAATATCAGATTTCAAGTCACAAAACCACACAACACTCAGTGTGTATTCTTTTGTGATTTAGCGTACAAAAGGAACAAGAGGTATGATGTAATACACATTCCAGAATCATGAGATATACTCTGCCTTCCATCTAGTTGTATGTAAACACCCACCCTGTATAATAATAATATTGTTACCCTCGAGACGCTCCCGTCATGCACTTAGTCCCGACGCAGGCTGCCTTAACTATGTGTGGTGCAACGCTCTTCGGGGAATGCCCATGCAAGCCTGCATGAGGAGCTTCTCCCACACTCGGAGATATTATCTACTCACTACGGTTGATGTGCTTCCTCCTGCCTGTAATATCTTTCCTATTTTTCTCAAGTAATACGATATATCAGTTAACTATATACATCATCAATTATAGTCTAGGAAACAATAAATCTTGACTCATTCTGACCCTTTGATCATGATTTCCCCCACGTTGAATGTTCCTACTGGTGCCCTCAATTGGGAGAATCTGAATCTGTAGCTATCACCAGTGTCTGTGCCGATACATTTGTAGCCAAACACAAAACTCTGTGTGGAATGGGCATACACTATAAGCATCGGCCAAACCTTTGAACGCCTTTTGATTACAGCTATCACTCCCACGTAGATTACCGCCTCACCTTTTTCATTAATTGCCTTGAGATGAACCTCAGCCGCAGTGTGCCTGATTGCTTTCTCTAACACAGAAGATAGAGGCAATATATCTCGCCAACCCTCCTCACTATCTTCTGGTGTTGCATCACCATCAAGGGGAAACACGTCCTGTCCATTTTCTTTCAAATAATTCAACAAGTACCTACAACAGTGTCGACTCAAATCCATTTGGATTATATCCTCACCATTCCCACTGCACATGACAGTTACTTCGAACTCCTCAGATACCATAGAGTAAATGCCAGCACCTACTATCGCGGCACATCCAATCCGACCCTTCGGTTTGAAGAAATTACCTCCTGATGATGCTCCAACCAACACGACATCCGCAGATACAGATGCCAATCCAATAGTATCTCCAATTACATCAGCCAGTTCATCCTCCTCACAAAGGTTGATCAATGAAGGACATGTATTGCTCGTTTCTTTGAAAAACTCACTATATATCCTTTGTGATTGTTCTGAAACCAGGCTCTTCCCGTCAATTGAGTCGCTTCCACTGTAACTAGACGCCCTCATGACACTCCTGGTGATACCTCGTGTATCCAATGGATCGCATCTTATGAACTGAGAGCACAGACTGTCTAGAGCATCAACAACTGGCAATTGAGACTGATGACAGGTAAGTGCCGATTGGCACTTTTTTCCATCACACATGATCAAAACCGAAGAGTCACATTCCACTTCCCCCTCATAGTTTAAGGATGACCCATACCCTGTATTTGTTAGATGTGAAGCTTCAATAACACTTGCAGCACACACAAACGGACGTGTGAATGAAATAACCTTGCAGCCGGGGCCTGTTATATCAGCTTCATCAACTTGTTCCAGTGTATTTATTATCTGATTTGCGAGGGGTTCTGATGGTGCACCAATTGCAGCATCCTTGAGTGCTTTCTTGACAAGAGCCTTATAGGCATCTTTCTTCCTGATACTGTGTCTTCCTGCTCCAGCGTGCACAAGAAGAAGACTCTCTGGAGATGAGTTGCCCATCTATATTAATGTCATTATTAATCAATCTGGTCAACAATAAAGAAGTACTTATCTACAATGTGGGGTTACTCGAACACATATATGGGGTATAATTGTGAGTTGGTGTAGGTCCGGCATGTTCTGCAACAGCGACTCCACTCCGCATTGGAGCTCATCGCCTGGGCTGCGATGGCCGGAGAGGAAGACGTAAAGACGGGAGGAGCGATGTAGCCATTGGAGGTAGGACCATTAAGATTAGAAGCAAAAGAATTATTCTTGAAAAATATTCTATTTATTCGGTGAGGTAACATCTTAAGCTCATGATTGATCGACATGATGTACACTTTTATGTCATTACGTTTACCCTATGAAATATAATTATTATATGCTATATATGTTGTATACTTATCAACTAGATAGACGCCTTGAACTTATTCAATACTTCTAGTCGCACCCGTTCATCTGCAATCTCTTCAACTAGCACTGCCTCTACTTTCTTCCAACCTTCAACGGACAATCCTCCGACGGGAGATACCTGAGTGCTGTCTGGAATCTCAACTGCTGTTGTTGCAGTTTCGGAAACGGGCTGAGAAGTGGTGGGTGTCGCTACTGGTGTATCAGCCTTGGAAATCATCACCGTCAATACCAAATCTGCAACCTCATCAACTATCGACTGCAACACGGTACTATCCTGAATGATCTTTGACTTAAGCATCAGTTTGATTCTATCCGGGTGAACATTCTCTGCTTTGAGAGCATCGACGTTCTCTGCTAAATACGCTTTGATTTTGAAGATATGGTCGCTTGAAAGAAATTCCAGAGTTGAGGAGAACCTTGGTGGTCTAATGGATTTGAACGTAATGGATACAGGCTTTCCTGAACCTGTCTCATGACTGTGTGGTCTCTCATATATAGGGACATGTTCTAGTTTTGGGAGTGAGAGCTATCAGGGTTAGTATCATATGAGCGGAACATTCAGAGTCAATTGGCACTCCATGAAAAAAAATCCTTCATCCTCCAACAATCAACTAATCAGTCAAAAGGAAAACAGACACACTACTATCAACTCAACACACTTACATGGCCAGCATTCACATCTTTGAGATCCTTGGAATAGTCATCTCCAAACGTCTTGGAAGGCACTACCACGCTGATCAAAGATAGATACTTTGAAGCGAAGTCCTTCTCTGAAGGTGCGGCAACTGCAACTTCACTCATATTGCAAGATGGATTAATTTATGGCTACGCGGAAAGAGATGCCTTGTATCTAACCCTTCATCATTGGGTATATCTATGTATATCCATAGTGATATCATCATCCATGGAGTCCCATCCTCATCTGATCCTCATCGGCCCTTCGGTTTGTCTCGTCTCCTATGCGTGCTTGGCTTGGAACGATGAGGTGTGGGACCGGGGGCACAGACCCACCCAGTGTGTTACGCAGTAAGTAGTTCACTATGCGTTATCTCTCTATGGGCCCATAAGAGAGAGTGCGTCTGCTATGATAGCGATGGGGTAGGTGACCAGTAGAAACGTTTAATCGAACGGATCATTGAGAATAAAAGTAGCGGGTAGGATATCACAATTGGTGGGCTCTCTTATTTAGGAGTAAAAAATCCATGTCGCATTATTCGATTCGTGTTAGAGTGGATCTCATTGGGCCATAGTGCTACTTGCAGCTATGTCGAGCACAGTAACAGGTCCATCTTCTGAACCACAGGTGCAGACACTATCTGGTAGCAACAAATCTGCTCAGTCACAACAACTTCACCCTCAAAATGTATACTCTCCGGGTATCAAGCCAAATAAAAGTGGTCCATTAGAATCCTCGGCAAATGTTGCCCCTGCAAAGCCAGAATTGTCACCTGACCTACTCTTCTTCAATTACCACGAGTATAGTGTTAACGATTACCAGTCGATCGGAGAAGCTCATGTACACTTCCACGAGGTGCCGTTGATTATAACACACTTTCCAAACTCATACGAATCTAAGGATGCATATCACACGAAGCTAGGCACACGCATAGTACGGATACCGAGGGTGTTCGACGTTGAGGGTGATAGGTACCCTAAGTTCTCCACAGTTCTTCCTGGCTCAGAGCCAGCTGCCTTACCGGATCACTCAGCAGAGGAGGGAGAAGGAAGCTCAGAGCATAGGGGACCCAGTTTTGTCGCTAGGGGAAGCGTATCGGGTGTATACTTCGGCTATTCTTCTGTGAGTCCCTTATCGCTGCACCTTAGCCCAGAAGAGCTACAGACGGTAGTGAATGCAGTTAATTCCCATCTACAGAGAGCGAATGATCCCTATACTTGGGCGGCTCTGTGTTGGAACATGCTGGACACATTAACACTGTCGTTGCTCACCTATTTCGATACCACGAGGGGGATCCATAACGATAGAAGGGAGATCAACTCTTTGGAAGATTATATAAAAGAGACGAATCAAATGTATAAATTGCAAGGCAAGCCTATAAAGATAATATCACCCAGGAGATCAGGCTATCTATCTCTGGATTTTGAAGTTCCTGCCCCATCTCCTTAGAAAGAATTGATCTTATCACTACGACTGATGTTTTATAGAAATGACTTTTAATGAAATGACCTATTTATGTATATCGAGATACGCGATATTGAACCCAAAGCAGCACTTTTCTCAGTAACAATTCCCTTTGAATATGCTCCTCAATCGACTTTTAATCTATATTGAATCTTCTTCATTCTACTATTGAGCTTCCCATTCCAGTTCAATGAACGAAGCCCAACTTTCTTCCCTCCATATGCGGTGCTGCTGTTGAGGAGCTTTTTGCGCTCATCTTCAGCCAAACCATATTTCTCCTCACCTTTATCAAGGGCTGTACTCCTCCTTTGAACAAGTTCATGATACCTCTGCCTTCTGGCCGATACAAACTTCTTACAATTGTTGATCTCATCTTGAGACACATGTCCAAAGCCAGTGAACCGCTTGAAGCATGTTTCCATCAACAAATTCGCATCCAGAAATGTTTTGGGAGAGTTCTGGATTATTTGGAACATTTCTGCATTGACAAGATCGGCATCACCTGAATCGTAACCATAAGGATGCCTATGGCTATTTCTGTTCGAGCCCTGGAGTTGGAGGTGTACAATTTTGGGTTCCAATAATTTGAATACAGCTAACGAAATGCGGAAAAGCGTTTTGGAATCCTCATAGAATATACAGTCCCATACTCGCAAAGTTGTCTCTATGGGCAAAACACCAATGAAGACGCTCATGAACCAACTGGTGGTGCTGAATGATAATGGAGGAAGATCAATTAGGAAATCAGATGTGCCTATATCAGAGTCTACATTTATCGCATTCCATACTGACGGCAGGTACTCCTTTAAGCACAGCAGTAAAACACCCTGATGCACGGACACACCTTCCAAGTTGAAATCATGAATACCTGGCAATATTCTTTCAGTTATGATTACTAACATCCAAAAGGCTCTCTCTTCATCCATGAATATAAGAAGGAGACCAGTTATGAAGTTCATGGACTGGCAGTATCCTATAGAAGGTCTGTACTTAGAAAAACAATACAACACCCTTCTCAGTGATTGGATCAACGGACTCTCTTGGGAATCTGTGGCCCCTGTTTGAGGATCCACGACATCCGAGTACGTGAAATATATGTTTTCGGGGAATGTCCTATGCAGATCCTTCTCAATGGCTTCGGAGTTGACATTCACCATGTTGAGAGTCTCACCAACTAAGCGATCGTATAGTCCCACATTATCTTTGAGCTTGTCGAACCCCTTTGCAAAATAAAACCATGCGTTACCCCTCCATTCTGCAGGGATTCCTTTACGGACAAAGCGTTTCAAATCATCGGACCGAGCTGGGAATCGGGCTGGTGCATTGTAGGTGTTGGCACCCACAACCAGTGGAGAGCTTGAATCTGTATCGTCATCAGCTGAACCTGACGCCATTGGAGAAGAATGATTGCCTCCAGTGAATGTGGCCAGACCGCTCCGTTGCATCAGTTTTACCCATTTCTTCTTCCTCCTGATGAGATATGCAGAGTACTCCGACCACCATACATTATACTGTTCTGTAGTTATGAAGTTTGTTGCTTTCTTGAAACCATACCTATCCCTATCGGATGCAAGAATTGGATCGTAAAACTGAGGGGCATGCTGGGATGACTCTGAAGTGTATCTAGTGTTCTGACGATAACCCCCATGTGGAGTAATGGTCGAGGCACCGCTGGTCATAGTGTTGACAGTTGCGGTGGAGACTTTTCTACTATTGAAGTTTTGTCTCTCGGAAAATTGTTCAACTCCTTGGTTGAAAGTGATGCTGTTTCTCACCATGTTTGTTGTTTTCCTGGAAGCACGGGCATCCTCTATTGGCGAACGCTTGATTGTGGTTCGAGAAGAAGTGACTCCATCCGGAGAGCTGTATGCATTATTTGTCTGAAAATTGGTTCCATCTGATGCCAACTGCTGCGCAGGATATGGTTTTCTGGTCGGCGAGTTTGGTTTCGTGGGAGACCTTACACCAGTTGTAGTTGTGATAGTGCTGGGAGGCCTACTGTTGTTGGCATAGAAATCCAGGAAGCTATAACCCGAATCTGAAGGGTCTCTGGTATGGCTCCTGGGTTCTGTAGGCACCACCAAAATATCAGAACCGTCGCTGGGAGTGGTGGAGAAAGAGCCACTATCGCTGAATCCCTGCTGACGAGATGTTGGGGTCATTGGCCGTTTGTTATGGAAGAAAAACGACTCGTCAAATTGTTCACCCTTTAGCTGATCGAGTAACGGCAATTGAGCAGCCGAATCACTTTTCAAATCCTCTATTCGCGGCCGCAATGACGACGGCAGGTCGGGCATTGAGGGCGACGAGTTCATGCCTGTGTGGTACATTATGAGTGGATGGTGGGGAGCGACCACGGTTGGTGGGAAGAATGCTACTCTGGAGAAGAACCAAAGGGGGTGGACCAAATGCGGTTTATTATGCAAAATGAGGAATAAAAAAACTGATCAATGCAATTATGACAGCATCTGATAATATATTTCGATTATCTCTCTTACACAATAATGTCAACCTAGAAGAACTACGATTATACTTACGTGCTTGATCGTACCGGCTATGCAGTGCCTGTATGGCGATAGGCGTGCCGCGCGTCCTGCAATAATAGAAGGCTGGCAGATGCAAGTCTGAATGTGCGTGCCAGGCTAGAGGGGACAAGATAGGCCGGGCAGGCAACAGGGCCACTAGGTGCATGGCTATACTTTGGCAGATGAGAAGGAAGGATAACTCTACCAATGAATATATCTGGCAATTGTTTGTGGACTACTTGGATATCTGAAATATCAGTTTATTGCTAAATGAATGGCATGATATGCCCGAATGACAGGGGGCTCTAATCTGGTTCTGTTTTATCCTAGCTACTACACTGCACCGCCTTGACCAGATCTGCTCGTTACAAGCAGCGCCGATCGTTAACTGCATACTCCTTGCTTCTTCCCTGCACATTGAAATACAGCGATAGAGATAGCTTACCCCGTGCCTTATTCTATGGACTTACTCACTGCATACAAGTTTCGCCTAACTGATGGGATAGATTAGCTTGCAAAGGTGGCCCATGCAAATGATACAAAAAACTATATCGGCCAAGCATGATCACTCATTCAAATACATTTGCAAAAGATACAGCAGCCTACTTAGAAGCAAATGTATTTTTCTTTGTAGTACTGCAGACTAGTTGGGTATCCACGCTGCCAGGCAAATAAGGATTGCTGACACAAAGCCTCAGCTTGTGGCCATCTATCTGCCCCCATAGTATTGATATGCTAGACACTCAGCCACTCAAGCTGGTGGTGGGTGCGCGCGATGAGGTAACCTAGCCGACTATTTGTGGTGACACGAGCGAGATGATCATTAAGTAGGCCATCATGGCATAGAGCGGGGGACGATGAGTGCACTCGCTAGGGAATACCATGCGCAAATAATTAAAGGGGAAGTGAAGAAAGTGGAGGAGAATAGTGCTCGTTTCATTTTCTCCAACGAGAAACGCTCTGCTGTTTATCTCACTATTTTACCTTTTGATACTATCAAAGAGTTTCACCATAACATATCACAATATATACAACCTGTAGTGTGAATCAACTAGAGTCAGTTTTATCCGAACACTCTACTAATTGTCAGACTTATTCCACAAACCCCGGCAGGGGATCACCAGAGAGCAATATGTACGGTGTTTGAATCTAGACTTTGTACACATATAATTTGATTTTAATCGATATACCACAATGTCGCTCCTCCACAAAAGAAACATCGTATGGAGGTATCCACAGGTCAACCAAATAAATTACCCTGTTTGTGAACAACAGGCGCTGCAAGATGGTTTGTTCCTGATACCGCATGCTTATCCATTTGTATTTATTATTGATGAAGAGCGTCCAGCGGAGTTCATGGGTTTATGCTATGAGGGTGTTCCAGGCTTAACCTCAAACAACTTATTCCTTGAAAGAAACTACCAAGTTCCAAACTTACCGGTCCATGACGAGTCTTGGTCTGCATTTATCAACCAGAGAACCGGCGGAGATATGAGTAGTTCGTTTCAATTTTCGGTGTATCCAATCATCGAGTCACTTTGTGCTGCCACGGTGGTGTGTACTTTTCTCACAGTTATAATATTCACAAAACAGTACATGTCCTCACAGCGACCACCTCTACTCTTCAAGTTTGCAACCCTGATATCCACCATACAACTAGTAGCCATGTACATATACTCGGTGAGAAAACTCACTGAACAACACAACAGGGGGGAAAGCAACCCAAACAGATTGATCGATGATATGTTCACATCAAACCTCTTTAATGTAATCTATATGATAGCATTCACCTTCTTGCTGATAGCCCAAGCTCAGATTGTCATGAGATTGTTTCCAAGGCGAAGGGAGAAGAGACTGATATTCTTGCTGGGGATAGCACTCTCCCTTATATCCCAGGTGATCTGGGGGCTATCCACCTTTCTTCCAGAGTCTTCTTATATGACACTGTCAAATCAGACAGCCATCGATGACTCTGAAGGAATAGCAATGCTGCCCGCCTTTGTTTACCTGCTGCGCATATCCCTTTCTGTTATGTTTTCATGTTTGATAACTGTCTATTCGTTCAGCAAGCGCCGCTTCATCTTTGACAAAGGCATTATTTTACTCACACTCACCATGTATGTTTCGATCAATCTCTCGGTTGGCTTTTTCATTGCGGATGTCACTAGTTTGTGGGTTTCCAAATTGAGTGAAGTGTTCAATCTCACCTGTTATGTGGTGTGTAATGTGATAACATGGGAATGGATCAACAGAGTTGTGTTATTAGAGAAAATCCATCAAAAGGAAGGCGTTTTGGGCCGGCCATTCTATGATGAGGATGACGGTGAGTACTCTCCTGAGCACATATTACACCGTGAGGATGTTCCTGCAAAGTATTCCTATAAGGATGCTTCAGGAACTACCTCAAACGTATCTGACATCAAAACAGCTGCTTCCGAGGGAAACAATACGAGTGATAGTGATAATGACCATCACCTACGGGATGATATTGCCGGTTTATTTGAAAAGACCTCAGATGCGGCTTGGTCAGCATATTCCAAAGTCTATGCCGGAGTCAACTCGCTCGCCTATTACACCGATCAACTCATCACGCAGGGACTGTCTGTGTCTAGGAGTGACTCTGCTGCCAGTAATGACAAAAGCATCGGTTTGAATGGTAGGAGTTTTACGGGGAAGAACCGAACCAATAGAGAAAATAGACCGCGGTTGATGGCAGAGTTAACCTCAAGAGTAGGAACTGACGTCTTTGTTTATGGATCCAAGATGGTTGAAATTCCAGAAAGGAATGGAAGGTTGAAATCATCAAAAATGCGTGGCACAACAACACCCACAGTTCATCCTTCTTCAACTGTTGTGGGTTACCAGCATGATGATTCTGGAGAAAGCCTAAATGATGACATGCTGAATGATAATGAGAGTATTTTGTTGCATGCAACAAGGGTGAACCAGAATGATGCTTATACATTGGAGTCGCTCTCAACTTTTGAAAATCACAGCATATCAGATACTCAAGGATTATAAATCGAAAGTGCTAGTGCACAGGACACAGGGGAGGTTTGGAGAAGAATTGACGATTTTTGTATCATTACGGATATTGGTTTGGGTTATTAAGTTTACGTTATGAGTTTTTTCAGGTAGTTACAGACCAGGTATATGTAGTTAAGATTATTACAATGTATGTCTATATCTTGAGCTTTAAGTCTGGTAGGACATAGCTCGCTGTATATAAACACGAACATCTTTCTGGTTCACCCATCCAAATTGTGCATAGGGACACTCTGCTCTCGCCGTCTCCTCCTCAGCCTGCATAGCATATCCGCTTTCATGCATCTACATCTCTACACGCTATCAGGGCCACATATATGTCGATCACTTCCCTTGGCACCTTTCAGATGGTTTCCACATCCGTCTTTCTCACGATATTAAAATTGGGTGTCCATGCGACTGTGTAATTCTATTCAGCTCATGCAACAGACAGACTGCCTTTACTTGGAATCCTTCCCCACTTGGTGATCACCCTCACTCACTCGGGGGGCACATGCATATCAGAGAGTTGCCTATTCAGGTAAAGAGCTTGCACAGATGCAGGCGTGCAGCATCATCGGCACCCTAAGCGAGTGAGCGAGCGACGGACTATCCTCAGGAATGGCATGGAGAGGTGGATATACCCTACTGTTAAACGGCAGAGTGACAAGTGTGGGGGGTGGACCTCCATTGCTCTTTCCAAACAAATCTTTTGTTTTGTCGCCTGGAACGCAATTTACCAGAGAACTGTAGAAAGGGTAGAGCCAAGCATAGCTTTTAGAGTTTGCACTGGGCACTGAACAAGCACACCAGTGAACGGCTTCCCCGGATTTTCTTTTTCTGCGGAGAAGACATAGTTGCATATTGGGCATATATGAGAACGCAGTCCGAGAAAGGCGCATCCTTTTCTTTCATGGAATGACTTAGGGGGCTCACCGGTATATGAATTCCAGAGTATTTCAGGTTCATTACTTCTTAAATAAAACAGCTGAGCACAACAGCATACCATACACCACTACGACAGATACTGTCATTCGCACACTATCATACATTTGAATCAGTCTCCTGAGTCCACTCACACAATACCTTTGGAAGACTATCCCTCTCGTCACTGGACTGAAACCACTACCATAAGATCAAATGGCAACTCTCAAGAGAATACGATCCGCTGTGATCGATATAACCTCATTTGTTCTTCCATTTGTTATGGTGCTGTTGGTAAAGGATCTCCTACATCACCTTGATATTCACCTGGATGAGTTGGACAAAACATACTACAATAAGCTGAAAGGAATATCTATATTTTCAAATGGGTTTCAGTTATTACAGGATGCTCTCCCATTTGCCCCCGATAGTCTTGCAACAAGAGGAATAGTGTTTTTATTGTGAGTATACATAATGAGATGCGATGTTACCGCCTGTTCGCGCTCTATCTCTGTCTCTATCTTTATCTTCTACTAACATATCCAGTGTCTCTCTTTATGCTGTGGCCATTGCCCTTATCATACTTTACCTTGTGGTATTCTATTCTCTATGTGTATTCGAATGTACCACCAAAAAATGGAAAGTACCTGCTGAGCTATTCTCCCAGATGTTTCAATAAGCTCAAGGTCATCTGTGGAATGGCGGACACTCCATAGATGCGAGCAATATTTGATCTAAGTAACTATTTCACCACCCCAGAACTACGAACCGGTTACAGATATACAGGGAAGAAAACAGAGACAAACCAGATACATTGCATAATGGCCGAGTCAACAGTCCAATTTCCAGGGAGGAACCTCTCTGCTGCCGCATTAACTTATATAGACATGTACCTGTAGAAGATTAAAATCATATATGAGAAATTAACCAATATATATATACATAATTCGTAAGTACACATATATCCTTATGTATGTTTCATTATTTTGTAAATTAGAATCCAAAAGCACTCATGTCCGGCTCTTCAAACACGGCAGCTGGTGGGGGTGCCCTGTTCGAAAACTCTTGAGTGACAGGTCTAAATGATGATCCATTTGCAGAACCATTACTTGTAGTTCTCACTTTTCTATCACCACCAAAGTTGAAACTATTGAAATTTTCAAATCCTGGGACAGCTTCTATCGATTGATTCTGGTCATTTAATGCATTGTCAGGAATTGTCGGATCCACTCTGTTCAGGGCTGGCTTCTGGGTATCCTTGTTGCTCTGCGGTAACATTATGTTCATGAACTTCCAGTTGTTGAGAATACAAAGAGAAATCATATCACAGCCCATCCGTGTGTATATAAAGGCTACTCGCAAAACAAACTCGAACTCATCCGCAGGGTTAAGCTTCGAGGCACCTTTAAAGTAATCAAGATGGCGTCTACGAAGACTGTCATACATTAGAAGCAATACCGGATCTTCAGACGATTTATCGATCCTCCGAGCTTCCTCCTTGCTCAAAGCTTCTCTGATAGACACTGTGTTGAACGACGCCCTACGATTAAGCTTTGCACCTTCAACCAATTCTGCCCTCTCCAACAGCTCATGAGAAGGTTTGACTAAGGCCTGAATTGCTCTGCTGCGATCGCCCAGCTTCCAAAACACCCATGAAGCACACCACCTATCGCCTGTGGTTGCTGCAGTTGGTAGAATATGATACAGAATAAGATTGCGCAAAACTGGACCTGGAGCATGACTCTTAGGAGAGAAACTGTTTGGAGTTGGAGGGGCGACACTGGCGGTACCATTCAGAGCACCGCTGAGAGCACCCTGGATGCCACCTTCATACACTCTGGCTACTGCAATTGCTAATGCAATATCATTAACTTGCTTCACCAGAACATTAACACAATCTTGTAATGAATCTGCAAGCAAGAAGAATGATGCTGCCTCTGTAAATCTATGTTTACTCAACAAAGCAAAAGCATTCTTCAAAGCTGCAGATTTCCATCTTCTCTCACTAAAGTCATTTCCCAGAAACTTCAGCATCTTCATCTGATCGGGGTGGCCAGTGGCTGTTCTCCATAATCCTAATAGAATCTGCTTCTTACGCAGAGCCAGATAGAATATTGCGCAGCGAGAAGGATCTTTACGGCCATCATTCTGATTGCTAAACTCCAAGAACTCATTTCGAGCAATGTTTTCAAACTCTGCAACTAACTTATCAGTTGTGAGCCAATAAGGCAGGGCATACATCTTTGCAGCAGTCCAAGTGAGCTTCCCATGACAGATGTCCTTGATAATGTTCAATAACAGGTCGTTATTTTCACTATGAAGTGCAAAATTGACATCGCGCATGGTGATTGTATTGCTTGCAAAATCCCTTTTGGATTGGTTTAGTTGGAAGAGACGAATCCCCAAATAAAAACGAAGACCGTTGAAATCGAGGATATTGGAGTAGGTAGACGCAATATCAGCCAGGATATCCACAGTTGAGGCTAGAGTAATTTGCTGATGACCAGTCAGAAAGGGCAACTTAATTTTACGGAGAAGATCAAGCAGTGTAGCAGTAACCTCTTTTGTGAGAACATGAGATGTATTGCCACCACCACCGGTAGATGGTGATGGCGACCCTAACCTTGAGGAGTTCTCTGACGTGGCACCAGAATCATCAGCAAATAGACTGCTATACTTGGCCCTTCTTGAAGACACTCCTTTGCGGTTACCACCTGTGGGTATGGATCCGTTGGATTCTGCTTCATCCTTCACAGCTGCTGGTTCCACGCCGCCAGGTCCATCTTCCTCTAAGAAGTCAATAGGTCTGAATCCCAGTGATACATCCAAGCTTTCAGACACACTCTTGTCTGTTTCAAAGACTTGTTCTTTCAAGTGGGTACACAGACTGGTGAGGATCTTCTCTGCAAGGGAGAACTTGCCTAGGAATAGACTCTGAATAATCAGCTGTGGATGATATACTGGCAGAGGACCGTTCAAAACAGAACACAGATGAATTATATCATTGTACATGATCTGTTTCGTACCAATAGCTCTTTGAGTCAGAGAATCAGAAGAAGGTTCAAGACTTTTATCTGACATATAGAATTGGTTACCGCTTCCAATGGCTAAGAGGCCGTCCTCAAGCCAGATCGAATCACCTATTTCGTGAGTGGTATAGTCAGATATCTCGATACGCTTGATTGGTGCAAAGGACGGACTATCATTGGTGTAGTCGTATCTGAGTTGGGTATAGAGAAGAACATGTGAAGTGAAACCAATGGCTAAAATGCTCTGGTCATACTCTGTGCAAGTCCAGTCAATATCTTTAATGAGTAGTTGGGCCACAGTTGAATTTTCAGCGGATGGTTGCTTCTTCTTGGAGGCTTCACTACCACCATTGGCTGCTTTACTGAATTTCTCCTCAAACTCCAAAACGCAGCTGCGGGTATCCCAAATACTTAGGGTGGTGCAATTTTCATCTACAATGGCAATTTTGTGAATCGAAGAGCCTTTCAGAAAGGCTGCATTCTTCATTTCTGTACTGAAAGAGCTCTTCAGTACCCAAGAAATGCTTTTTCCAGACGCAAAGCCAGAACTTGCATGAGAATTCCTGGTAGCAGGACTACCGTTCAACTGAACACTATATATCTTTAGAAAACCCTTCGAGTCTATCACAGACAAGAGATCACGTGCACCTCTTCCCCCAGTATCAATCGATACATTCCATCCTACTGGATCAATAGCGGAGATTCTATGAATTGGTTGCTGTTCTACCGGTAGGCCATCTATGTGGAACTCTTCTATTTGGTACATGTTGCCATCTACGCCACTATTCTCAATCAGCTTGATCTCCCATGCTCTTGTCTTTATATGGGAGTAAATGGCAACAATATGACACATTGAATCGCTGGATTCAGGGAGCAAGAGAAAAGATACTGGCTGTTCCCTCTCCTCAATGGAAATATCTCCAACGCATCGGGCAAGCTTCTCATTGAATCCATCTGGTGCATTGTCAGGGGTCCTGCTGATGCTACAGTCCCATACCGACACTTCATCCTCCAGCAGAGCAATAACATAACGACCGTTCTGCCAGATCACTGCATTCAGGATTGGAGAAGCAGAATTGATAATGGATTTCCTACTAAGTGTTTTGGCCCCATCCTTCAATGAAATAGGGTACCATAATGTACTCTCGCAGAATCTGGTAATTGAGAGAACAGCAGAACCATCTGTAGAACGTACGAGGTTGCGGATCGATTTGTTATGGCCAGTAAATTTGTGTCTCAGAGAACCTATAGTGACTGTTTCTAAAGCTGTTGAGGACAATGCGGAGAACCTGCGAAACGTTTTGGATGGTGACTGGACTGCAAGTGGGTCCATGCTTAAATCATCACTTTTTTCTATGCTATTCGATATCGCACTTTCAGAAGACTGGACCTTAGGTGTTGACTTCTCATTCAATCCCCCGCTTAAAGCATTGGTGTAACCTTTATCAGCAGATCCAGACTCAAACTGAAGGATATCCTCAAAAGATAACCCAACATGTCTAATGGACCCTTTTCGCATGTCATGTATAACAAAAGACAAGTCGGGGATGTCACTTTTGGCTGATGTGGATCCATTGCTATCTGGGGCAGAGGATAATAACGAAGGAAATGAAGCACAGGAATGGAACTGAATAAACCTGGGTCCCTTGGGAAAGCAGTTGTCCCCCAGCAAGATATTTGCTTTTTTCGTATATCCAAGCCCATCCACATGGCTAGGATTACGGCTTCTATAGTTAAGTCTATCGATCTGTACAGTATGTGGCAATGATCCCGACAGGCTGGTGATACTGTATAGGTTTACATAACCTGCTGAGTTGATGACTGCACAGAAATCTGCCTCCTCGTCCAAGAGCCTATTGAGCTGCTCCTCCTTCACAGCATACATACTGACATGACTGTCACTACGACCTCGCTGGTGGCTACTGGAGGGACGTTTCAAGGAAGCAGATTTACCAGAGGAGCTGAGGCCTGATGGATCAGCTCCAGAGTTCACTCGGTTATCACTATAATCAACAGGTATCGCAGATGAATGGAGGTGGCTCTCTTCGATCGTCTCAAGAAGCTTCAATGCACCTTGCTTGATGATTCTACCATCTATTATGGTTGTGAATACTCTATTGTGAGACCCTCTTGGGACATTCTGAAATCCCTCGTTCAAGTTGAGAGAGCCAGAAAACCCAACTTTATATGCAGAGTCCATGTAGTAGGAGCTCCACACCCTGAGAATACTATCTGCAGCCAAAGTGTATAAGATGTGACGCTCTTTTTCTGGGGCAACTGGAGTCAAACCGTTCAAAGCACTCACAAGGTCAGAATTTATTGAATTATAGAGACTGTGCTGAGGAGTGGAGGTGCCACCTAGTCCTATGCGTTGTGGGATAGACTTCCAATTCAGTTCTGTCACATAGGTACTGTGCTTCAGATAGGACAAGTCAAACTCGCTGACCTCGATTCCGAATGATACTCTATGCCATATTTTGACTAATTTATCGTAGTATCCTACACTTGCAATACTGCTCGCGTTGGGTGAGAACTTCACCATATAAACAGGATTCGGCATTTCCCTACTCCATAACGTTTTGTAGCATATATCTCCTACGGCTCCGTTGGTAGATGGTTTCATGCCTGATGCAACATTTGAGGTCGCATGGTCGGAATGATCATTGTGATCTTTGCTGTAGAAAAGCCGGTATAGGGCTAATGAATTATCAGAACCCGCAACCAGCTCACAAGAAGTTTCCGTGTTGTATTCGTCCGGTATACCAAAGAATCTATTCTCCGATAACTCATCTTCTCTGGAGTCACAATTGTCAGACCAATTGATACAATTTATATTAGAGGAGTCTGTTGGGCTACTTATGATCGTTTCTATATCCCAATGTATCTCGAGCTGTGACACATCCTTCTTGCCACTGAAGTTAAAGTTATAAAAGTTGGAAATCGTGGGTCTGTATATATGTATTTGGTTCTTTATAGCAATGGCAATCTTTCCATTGACATTGTTGATGTCAACTACGTATGAATCCCCTGGAAGGTATATGGTCTGCAGATGTGCAAAGTTCTTTGTAAGTATCACCAAATTGTTGCCGGAACAGTATGCCAACACAGTCAACGCATTCCAACTTGTGAATGCCACAGCTGAATGTGAAGAGTTGGGCTCGCCGGGCAGGAAGTTCAACATTGTGTGAGTTGGGTGAGGCGATAAAGTGATAGGATGATGTGGGGTGAGTGTATTACCTCAAGTTGACAATGTGATATGTGTCTCTTTCCAGCAGTGGAGTGCTTTTATAAGATGGCAATTGCTGTAGAATCAGAACTCAAGAATTCATGTTAATTTTGCGTATACCCCTTAATTATATTGAACACCGTAGAGGTCATCTATAGATATGGTGGGGATGTTCAAAGAGTGAAGTCAGTTGTTGTCAGTTGGGTCTGGTAATATCTCTTCTGCCAAAGCCACAATTGATTCAGTCCATGCACTACACAAACGGAATTATGAACCAGAACATATATTGATACGCAAAGCACACAAACAGTAAACAATATTTTGGACTTAGTACCTTGTGAGCTATCGAGACAAGTTGTAATTGACTCAAACCGGCTCCTTCTCAGGAGATCCTGCCCTTTACAGGCCCAGAAGGCATCGCACAGCGCACCTTCTGTAACTCATCGCATCCCAAGGTAACGCAACCGAATTAGATAGGCTTCACGCCATCTCCATCGGCCTACAGCCCTTGCCGTTGGAACGTAGTGCCAGCAAACCTGCACGGTAGGCCATCTACCCCGTACCTCCCCATCGGGTGCTGTTGTCTGTAGCACCTGCCAAAGGGGAAAACAGACGGGAAGATCTCAAGGGCAGGCAGAAGGTAGGCAGAACGGTAGGCAGAATAGCGGGCCCGAGTACTCCACTCTGTTTGAACGTGCTGTAATGGGTGCATTTTACTAAGGAAAGGTGCAGATGAGGTGAGATGAGATAGAGAATTAGAGTTGAAAGATAATAAAAAACGAGAGAGAGAGAGAGTATAATAACCGTGCCTTGTCTTTTATTGGTTAGGAGAGTATTTCTACTTGATTTCCTCCACGCCACAACCAAGTGGGGAATTTGCATTTTCAATCTCCGTTTCTACACAGCTGAAGCACACACAATGGTTGCAAGGTAAGTTCAAGATTTGTATGGACAGACATCCGTCTATGCCAGGATGATATCATGTACGAATGATAGTTTTCATTCGGGCTATTACGATCTCAGCAAATACTAACACCGTATCAGCTGTAAGGACCAACTCAAACAGGTGGCCATCTGCCTTCAGAGGTCACCATGTGTGATGCTCGACCGAAACACTCCAAAAGACTGTATAACCAAACCAGAGCTATCTAGGGATTTACCAGAACTATGTAAAAATCAACTAGCCACATTTATGGAATGCAAGAGAGGTATTGTGGATATGAGGAAGAGAATCAGAGGAAATGCCCCTTTGAGCACGGGAAAGTATGATGAGCAGTACGAGAAGCTCTCTAGTGGTAACTTTGACCCCATGGAGGAGATCCGCAAATTGGAAAGTCTGGATATTGAAAAGAGGTCAAATAGCAACTGAATGGAAAGTCAAAGTTCACTTTATACTATTTGTGTGTTCACAGATCATGTGGTTGAAAACAAAAGACACCCCAAGGTATTTCTCTGTACATAGCATAACCTCTCACTGTGAACGGTTACCTGGATATATAATAATATATTAGCATCTACACCTGAAACCAATGGGTTATTATTAAGTGATTTATTGTTCTATTCTATGAAATTCAAACTTTTGGTCACTTCTAAACTTCATCGCCAAACTTGATGATCTCTTCAATCAACTGATTAACAACACCATCTGTGAGAATCGGAGAGTTGAAGACAACCCTGAAAAACTCACCTCTATCCCTTCCAAGTAGTCTGTCATCTGGATTAGGAGCATAATCAAGGAGGAACTTTCCAGAAGAGTGAAGATGTGTTGCAATATACCTTGTAGCAGTAGTTGCATCTTTACCATCCCATTCATCACTGTCCAGAGAAATATCCTTATGCTTAGGATTATAATAAAAGCAAACCTGCAAGCATGGAGGAGGCACCTCGCTGACCAGAGTGAAGCCAGGAATCTTCGAAATGCGTTGCGCAAAGTATTCGCCTATGGCATAAGCATGGTCCACTCTCTTCTCATAACCAGCAGTACCATAGTAGAGCCATCCGAGATAAAACTTAACACTGTCTGCTCTTCTTCCACATCCCAATGTACCGTCTGCAAGATCGAAATTCTCATCATCATCCCTGGTATTGTGGAAAAGATATGGAGCTGCCAAAGAGTTGGCCTGTTGGAAAACTCTCTCATCAGGAACCAACAAGAATGAGCAAGTGGTAGGCACACCAAGCATCTTGTGAGGATTAGAGGTAATGGAATGAGCTAAGTGTGAGCCTTCGAGCTTATACTTCTTAGATGATGAGAAGATGGAGTTACCACCCCATGAACCATCAATGTGGAACCAAATCTTATACTTTTCAGCTACTTTTGCGATTTCGGCAAAAGGATCATAGGAACCGAAAACCGTAGTTCCTGCTGTGGCATTGATATACATAGGAGTATATCCCTCCTTAATAGACTTCTCAATGGTCTGCTCTAGTTGTTCCACATCCATCTCACCAGAAGAGTTGACAGGAACTTTGAATAGGGAGTTTGCTCCAAGACCAAGAAGAATACACGACTTCTCGACAGAGTAGTGGCTGTGTACGGAGGTGTAGATTGCAAATTTGAAAGCACCATTTCCCTCGAGTTTGGTCTCGGGGAAAAGTGTAGCTCTTGCCATATGCATAGATGTTATATTGGACCACGAACCACCGGAAAAGGTAAGTCCACCGGCTCTTGCTCCTGTGAATCCAAAGAGGTTTGCATACTTGCGCGAGACAATCTTTTCAATGGCGCTGAGAGCAGGGCTCACAGTGAAGACATGCGAGTTGGTGTTAAGAACACTCAACAGTATATCAGCGATAACACCAATAGGGTTAGTGGAGGCGTATAGTTTGTCCATGAACCCTGGATGCCATGTGTTGACCGAATTGACGAGTATTTTGTCGAAAACTTCCATGACCTTTTCGGTGGTTTCGGTCAAATTTTCACTGTCGGAGAACCCTTTATCCAATGGGTAGGACTCAAACACCTTGACGATGCTTTTGGGATCTTCGAAGCGAGGACCAATATCTGCCTTCTCATCATCGGTATCTTTGACATGTTTTACAATGCGTGAACAAACAGCCTGAAGAAGCTGCTCAAGCTCTTGTGACCTGTCGGATTCGAGATCCGAAGCTATGCTAGTTGTCATAATGTGAGTGAATGCGAGAGAGTTGAGGTGGCTCGAGTATGGGTGTCACAACTGACTGGTGTGTGAGCGGGATGCAGTATATAGTTGCGTGACTGTAGTCGCTGAACAACAATTCACACAACTAATCGTTCAAGTTGTAGTACTCGCTCTCTACCTCAACTAGCAGCGACCCAAAGACCTTTCCCATGAACGCCATAGTAAAAATATCCACCGTAGCTCATCCGGGGTATGCGAGGCGACGGTTTGATAATCCCACGATCAAAGGCAAGGGGTGTGGCATCTGCTATGATCAGAGCCCGGCAGATGAGTACTGCACTGTTCCTTGGAGACCCTGTCAACCCACCAGCCAGACAGGCCAGTCCATCTTTGTGACCCAGATTACCGTAACTACACCAAAATGAACACAAAACAGAAACTATGAGGCTGTCTGTGTGATCTTTCATGTAATAGAAAAGCTTTATTCTTCCACAGATAGAATCTCGTCATCAGATTGTGGCCCAAGCATCTCCAATCTACCCTGTCATTCTAGCTTAATTGGCCCATCCTGTGCGGCTAGCCCTAGTTTGGTAGCGATGGCATCGCCTACTATGGGGAAGAGGCATCGCAAGGGAAGAGGAAACCATATTAGGTGCAATGCATATAAAATACAAAGGAGGCAAATGAAGGGTGTACCATTTAGAGAAAGGAACATTGTGAAGAGTCTGTGACCTTCTTGGACAGAGAGAGGTTTTGGTTAAAATTTATTTGTTTGTCTAATTGCATAATTGCATATATGTTGTTCGTGCTTTCTTGCCTTGTGTCTTATTGGTGAGGTGCCAATTTGTGATCTCAAGAAGTGAATGTTGAGATACTTTGCTAGAGGGCTTGCCGTGCAGAGAGATCAATATTTCGGTTTTTATTTCCTGCAAGTTGTCTTTACTTCACATATCCTAAGTCATAGGCATTCTCCAAATATTCATAATGAGCACATATCAAGAACCACATACAAGGGGATCAGTCGAAGATGACCGATCTGATCACCCCAGTCAAGATGAAGAAGGTAGCAGTTACACAGTGGATATGCCTTCTGCTGGAGGCAATGATCTTGAATCACTAGGTGCATCATTGGGTGTCACTGTCGTTGAACAGGACTCTCTTGAGAGGCAAATGGCTGAGAGCGCTGATAGGGCCATGTTGGAGAAGGATGTTGAGTTAGACCAGCGAAGACTCGATAGGGCTACGGTCTCGTTGAACAAGCTTCTTGGTAAATTGAGATTGTTGGAGGGTAGAGCCAGCGATAGGGGTATCCGCATATCAGAACGTCAGAGAGTGATGGAAGAAATTCAGCGATTGAATGAGATCGATATCGCTCCAATAAAGAATGATATAGCGGATATCGAAGCAAGAATGCGGGCAGCAACTCATGGCAACATCAGTGGTGATGGCTCTAATGGTATTTCAAATGGTGTTCTGGACGCTCAATCAGTGCCTGGTGATCATGATGAGGAAGTTCATCAATTGCCAACGGAATCCCGTACTGAATATTTAATACGAACGGGTAAGATCACAGCTTTTGGTTCCACCAATGCATTTGTGAGCGAAGGACCTCAGTCTGAAGCATACCAGGTGAGCAATGAGGACACTACTCATCAAGATCATAGACAGCTGAGAGCCCCTGGATTTGCACCTGCCGCAGCATCCACAGGACCGAGGACCCTGAGAGCCGCTGTACCGAAGCCACCCAAGTTTTCAGATATTGTAGGATCCGTGCGGTCTGCCGATCAAACTGATACTCGGTCAAGTGTGCCGATTGTAACGCCAGAAGTGGTTGAAGAGACACCAACTATCAAGGAGGAGCCTGTATCGGGTATCCCTCTTCCTCTTCCTCCACGGAAGCGGAGAAGAGTTACAGTGAAAGAAGAGGTATCCTCGGGAGAAGAGATCCCCTCTGCTGTTGAATCTGATGAGGACTATAATGTTAAACAGGAAAATGATGAGGCGGATGACGATGACGAAGAGAATGACGTATACCCAGATGTGGAGGATGAGGACACAGCCATTGAAGTGGGAGATGTTGATGAGTATGATGATGATGATGAATCATCAGAGACACATAACAGTCAAGAGTTCCGTAATATCGATGACGGTGATGAATCTGTGTATAAGAAACGATATAGCAGATGGGCCAACAGTAGATCTTCTGCGAGGCAGGAAGCAAACCCATCCTATGTAGATGATCCGGAGAAGGAGGAATGGCAAAAGCCACATCCGTCCATTCCAGATGCGGTGCTGAATGACGAGTTTCGTATTCCTGGTGATATCTACCCATCTTTGTTTGACTATCAGAAGACCTGTGTGCAGTGGCTATGGGAGTTGTACTCCCAGAGGACAGGTGGAATCATTGGTGATGAAATGGGTCTTGGTAAAACCATTCAAATGATTTCATTCTTGGCAGGTCTCCATTACAGTGGTAAGCTCAATAAGCCGGTTCTGGTGGTGTGTCCTGCCACGGTTTTGAAGCAGTGGTGTAATGAGTTTCACACTTGGTGGCCAGCATTACGGACGGTAATTCTCCATTCCATTGGTAGTGGAATGAGCCTTAAAAATATTGATGATGAGATAGATGAAGATGCAAGAATGGAGCAAATGTTCATAACACATGACTATGATGAAAGTGACGGTGTTACAAAAGGTGTACGCAAGAGCAAAAAATCTTTGCAGAGTACTGCTAACGCTAAGACCATGATTAAAAGAGTGTTTGAGAAAGGACATGTCCTTCTCACCACATATGTGGGCCTCCGTATATATTCCAAGTTCTTGCTACCGCAACAATGGGGGTACGTTGTATTGGATGAAGGGCACAAAATCAGAAACCCAAACAGTGATATAGCTTTAGTCTGTAAGCAGTTAAGAACGCACAATCGTATTATTCTTTCAGGCACACCAATTCAGAACAATCTGATTGAATTGTGGAGTTTGTTTGATTTTGTTTTTCCAGGTCGATTGGGTACGCTTCCTGTTTTCCAGCAACAGTTCAGTATTCCTATCAGTATAGGAGGGTATGCCAATGCCTCAAATGTTCAGGTACAAACTGGATATAAATGTGCTGTTGTGCTGAGAGATCTCATCTCACCATATTTACTGAGACGAATCAAGGCTGATGTTGCCAAGGACCTTCCAAAGAAGACCGAAATGGTTCTTTTCTGTAAGCTTACAGGATACCAGAGAAGTCTCTATCTCAAATACCTTAAAAGTGAAGAGCTCAACAGTATCCTCAAAGGAAGGAGAAATGTCCTTAGTGGAGTGGATGTACTGCGGAAGATTTGTAACCATCCTGATCTTGTTGATATCAAGCTAAAGGGTAGGGATAAGATGAGGGAGGACGGAGCTATAGGAGACCTAGTTGAGAGGTCAGGAAAGATGCAAGTGGTTAAGACATTGATTGAGTCATGGAAAAAGGAGGGAAACAAAGTTTTGGTTTTCACCCAAACTAGACAGATGCTCGATATTTTGGAACAGTTCATGCAGTCATTTGTTAGTGCGGAGGAGCCACATGAAAATATAGATGACGATATCGACGATAGAAGAAGCATCCACTACCTGAGAATGGATGGCACTACACCAATTGCTGTACGTCAGACACTTGTTGACAAATTCAATGAGGATCCAAAGTATGATGTGTTCTTGCTAACAACTAAGGTGGGAGGGTTGGGTGTCAACTTAACAGGAGCCAACAGGGTGATCATCTATGATCCTGATTGGAATCCTTCGACAGATGTCCAGGCGCGTGAGCGTGCTTGGAGACTGGGCCAAAAGAAGGATGTGACCATTTTCAGGCTTATGATTGCAGGGTCAATAGAGGAGAAGATTTATCATAGACAGATCTTCAAACAGTTCCTCACTAACAAGATTCTGAAGGATCCCAAACAGAGGAGGTTCTTTAAGATGAATGACCTTCATGATCTGTTCACCCTTGGTAACGCTGATGAGGCAGGCACAGAAACTGGTGATTTGTTCAATGGCACAGAGATGAACTTCACCGAAGGTAGACAGAGACCATCCACACAGCTAAGCACTAGGAGTAGAAAGAATGAGTCTGACCAAGATAATTTCATGGAGGTGGCAAAGATGCAGGGTGTTGCATCTATAAGGGAGTTTGAGGGTGGAGATGATGCTGATAAGTCAAATGGGGATGCAGGCTCAACACGGGATGCAGGCTCAACACGGGATGAGGATGGAATTTTGAATGGGCTTTTTGCCAAGTCTGGTGTTCATTCTGCCCTTCAGCACGATTCTATAATGTACTCTTCTAAACAGGATAGTGCTCTTATTGAGAGGGAAGCTTCGCGAGTTGCTGATGAGGCCGTAAAGAAGTTGAGAGAGTCCCGCAAATTGGCTAGGAAAGCAGCCATTGGGACGCCTACGTGGACAGGTAGATTTGGCCAAGCGGGAAGGTTTGGGCCACATAAGGCTCGGTCTGGTGGTACCATTAATGGTAGAACAGTATATACAGGTATTGAGGCAGTCACCCCTTCAATCCCTACAAGATCACCATCTCCTGCTGTGAAATCACCAGCAGAATCCGTGTCCTCAACCTCTATTTTGCAAAGCATGAAACAGAAGAGAGAACTTGAGGAGCAGGCCAAACGCCGTGGAGTTGAGGGGTCAGGAGCCGGGAGAGTCAACGCCTCTTCAACTGACAGAGAGCTCTTGGCAACCAAATTGGGTGATTTCTTGAGGACCAAAGAGGGTTTTTTCAGCAGCTCTCAAGAGATAATCTCATCCCTAAAACTGGATGTAAATGACCAGCAATTGCTACTTCTGGTGAGGTCAATGCTTAAGTCTATCTGCACCTGGGAGGCCAGTGGTAAAGGATGGATCTTAAAGGACGAATTTAGATGACTCAATCCTTGCTTTCTTGTATAACAAAATTATTAAATCGTTGTAATGTACAAATTACAATGTTAATCTGCACGTATTACGTATGCATCGAAAAATGCCCTCAATTCTTCGAGTGTGAACCAGCAGTGCCCTTACAGGCGATGTCGATTCAATGGCTGCCCCCGTTCAGCTAGTTCCAAAAACACGGGAGTGGAAATAATATCTCACCAAAAAAAATCATAAAAAATACTATCTGATAGACCTATAGACAAATCACTACCATTTCTAGGATGCAAAAAAAATTCCGAGTCGCGCCCTACATGGGACTCGAACCCACAGTCTCCCGATTAGGAGTCGGGTGCCTTACCATTTGGCCAATAGAGCTCGTCAGTACTGTACTGAATGCGAATTGCATTATGACTGTACTTTTTGGAGTGCCACCGGGGCATGCAATTGCCGAAATAGGAATTGTTATTGCGCGCGTCTTGACAGCCATCAGATACGATAAGTGAAATATTTTGCTATGCAATCCACTCCAACTGTAACTAGCGGATAGAACTGAGAGGGACAACACCGAAGAGGTTCACATACGTTTGTCTCCATCAAATTTCATTGATAGGACTTCATTGTGGTAGGAGATCAAATCAAGAAATGTCTAGAAGAAACAGGGCCGAGACTTCTAGTGTCCGTGGTCCTAACAGTGCTCTGACTGAGTTCCTCAGAGAACAGGGTATCAGTGCAGAGACTATTAGAAGGCGACATGAAGCGAGACAGATGGGAGAGGATATCGATGAGTCGATGAGATTTGAAGGAGATATAGTGGAGCCAAGTGAGGGCCTCACAGATGTACAGCAGGAGGAAGACGAAGAGGAGAGGCTGATGAGAGTTGCAGCCAGAAGGAAGCGCAGAGCAAGAGCAAACGACGATCAGGAAGGAATATATACGGATAGTGATGAGGAACCAATACGCGATGAACTGGTGTACTGTATTGACTGTGACAGGAAGATGGCTGTCTCCGTGTATTCCAAAAGAATGGAGAGAGATGGTAGGATGGGGTATCTTTGCACACCCTGTGCAGAGGAGCAGATACGAAGGGATAAGAATCTCAGAAGAAATCAATTGGATGCTCGTAAGAAGAGAAAGAAGGTCGCCGCAGCTCTTTTGGACAAGCAAGAGCTTAAGATTCCGTCATTGCAGGATGTGTGCATCAAGTTGATCTCCAAGAACATTGATGATGTGGAAGTATTTGGAGACATTGGTCTCATGAACATGAAAAAGATCAGCAGGATTTTGAGCAAGAATAGATCTCTCACTGGGAGGACAATGTCCCTGTTTTTGGATCCAGGTCTTCGTGAATTGGAGTTTTGGGATTGTAGCAATGTTGATAGCGATTCATTGAACAAAATTGCCTCGTTCTGTCCCAACTTAGAGCGTCTCACTCTCTCCATGTGTGGCCAGTTGCACAATGACAATCTGAGATACTTTGCAACTAACCTACCCAATCTCAAGTATCTCTATCTGAATGGTCCATTCCTGATCAGTGAGGCATGCTGGCTTGACTTCTTCGATACGATTGGACCAAGGCTGAAAGGCTTCCAGGTAATGAATACACATCGGTTCACCAACGATGCTTTTATCAGTCTACTGGATAACTGTGGTAACAGCTTAGAGGAACTGACGTTGAGCAGGTTGGACGGTCTCGATTCGAAGGCTGTATATGAGATAATGCCACACTACCTGAGTAATCTCAAACACTTGGAGATATCATACCCTACCAAAGAAGAACTGATTGATGATTCACTTATTGTCTCCCTTGTTTCTGTCTGTGGTGAAACCTTAGAGACTCTAGTTCTGGACGGGTGCTCAGGATTGAGTGACACGACATTGGTATCAGGAATTCGCCCATTCTGCCCCTCTTTGCGCAAGCTGTCCCTAGCATTGTTAGATCAAATCACTGATAGCGGAATGGTTCAACTATTCCATGATTGGAACATGAATGCCGGTCTCATGGAGGTGAGTCTAAAGAGGTGCATCTCCCTGAGTGACGATGGAGTGTATGCACTATTTAGCCACTCCCAGCACACACTCATTGAACTGAACCTCAACTCAGCTTACGGTTTAACCTCCAAGTTTTTTCAAAGATGGTCTCGTAGTCTGAGGCTGTCTTTGCTAACCTGTCTTGATATAGGCTTTGTGCGTTCCGTGGATGATAAAGTGATTAATATACTGGGTAGAGTGTGTCCTAAACTGACTCTTCTGGAAGTTTACGGCAATAACAAGTGTACTGCCTCGGCTAATATCAGGACTGGATTAAGGGTTTTGGGAAGACAGAGTGATAGTATATAGTATATGGAAGAAAATAATGCAGATACGATAATATTATTATTATTTATTGGTTCTGATAGAGATATTATCCCGCAGAAATGCTTCTATAATACATTTTTATAAATCATCAACTTTTGACAGGAAAACTAGTATGTTTCCTCTTTAGGATAACGGATTGGAGCAGAAGCCTTCTCGACATTCCTGAATGTGGGAAGAGGGTAGGGAGATCTTTGGTCTGGCAATGAGGTGGTCACATCAATAGCATTGGTTATCATAGGCCTCTGTTCTACAGAAACACCTGGGTGGCCATTTTCTCTTACAATTCTCTTGTTGACACTTTCCTCTGTCGAATCCACTGAAACTCTTAGTTTAAGCGAGTGTTTGGCATGAAACGACGACTCGGAATCATTATCAACCATCAGCCTGATAAGATCATTCTGTGCAGCAACAAGTTCATCCAATGTTGAATGTTTCTGGATGAACTCCAAGTAGAGATCCACCATATTGGCCAGTATCGATGGTGGTAACTGACTGTATACTTTCACATAGTTAATTATGTTGGTCAAATTAGTTTTGTTACGCTGGCATAGCTCAAACTTGAAAAAGGAGCCCCAAAATGGAACAGAAGGTTTCACCTCATCTTCTTTATAATACCTCAAGTAAACTTCTCTGGCCGCTTTGATGTCTCTGTTTTGCAACCAGTAGCATTTAGCGAGTTCACTGATTATTGCTGTAACAGTTTTGGAGTTAACCAATTTGGTCAACTTCTTAAAGTCGGAATCCTCTATAGCAGGAACAGATACATCGGAAGCACGGCTATTTAGTTTCTTCTTCTTCGAAGAGCCAGACGATGGAGTTGGCGTTTGGGACTCATCTGACAGTCGACTTTCATCAAAGTAGGTCCTCAGCAGGGCATCACAGTTGGAGGTGAATGATTCGGATCCCTTCCTTTTCAGTAAGAATTGGAGATATCTCAACACAGGCTCATAAGACTCTCGTAACTTGGTGATCACGCTTATAAATATAGCATTTGCATTTTCTGTTTCGCCAATTGACTCTGAATATTCGGCATATTGGAACCTAATTTTAGGCTGGTCCACAGCCACAAACTTATCACAAGCCCTGCTGTATACATTCGTAATCTGTTCAGATATGCTTTTGTCATCCTTTCCGATATTGTATTTCTCCAGATACTTTGCATATTTCATCCAAAACTCTTCTTTATGGGCACCTGGTATCACCGCACGTTCGTATAGAGATACTATTTGTTCGTGGATTCCCTTGGTTTCTTCAAACTCCAAATACTTCAACCAGTTGTCTACCTCTGACTGTTCTATGGGTACTGTATTATAGTAGGGTGTCTTTATCTCGGCCTCAAATACCCACCTCTCAGTAACTGCTTGCTGTGTTTCCGCAAAAATCTGCCAGAAATAACCATCGCTCACTTCCGTGGTTTCTTGTGGTGTGAGCATATTTGCCTCTTTCTCCTCGCTGTATTTTTCAACAAGGATCTGTTTTAATTTGTCTGATTGTATTATATCCGTTATTTCAAATCTTGATTTGAGCTCCGAAAACTTGGTGGAATACTTGGCATATTGATGTAATGGAATGGGCAATATTTGGAGGAGAATGTTGATATATTCAGTAGAACCCTCACCACCAATGCTGCTCTCCCACTCAAGGTATTTATCCCAGAAGGGGTGTGACAAAAACTGTCTCCCAACATGTGAGGCACCTTCCTGGAACAATTCCCTAATAGCATCAACAGGTCTCAACTCACTGGATATTATAATCGATAAATAATCAACCCACAATTCAAGAGACGCGGGGAATGCCTCCACTGCTCTCTCCAACACTTTGACCGATGCAGCCAGACCATCAAGCTGGTAAGCGACAGCGACATACCTTTTCCAATATCCGAATAAAAGTGGGAAACGTGATAGCAGTTCGTCAAAATGACGTGTAATCAAATTTTTCACCTTCTCTGATTGATGTTGTGGATTCGAGTCGTCTGCAGCTATACTTTCAATGAGTCCAATTATAAGTTCATATGAATCAATGTCATTTGGGTCAGCTTCTAACTTCCTTTTCGGGGTTTGCCACTCAGGATAGTGAGTGAAATATAGTGGATCCATTGGTTCTTATTTGTAGAGATATGACTACGAGTGGTGTGGTGAATCCCTAATTATATCTTGAACTGGATGATGTGAATGAGATTTGGGATGTTGGATGCTGTCTTGTACTGCCGTATTGCTATTTTCTGTTCTTCTATAGGACAGACAGCACTAATCAAAACACTTCTACGCAATGTTCCAAAACACTGAGTGAAACTAGAATATACGTATTCAAGAAAGCTATCCAGAGCGTATTTGAACAATTAGAGATTAATGATTGTAGAGTGCATGCGAGGTCTCTGCCCTCTCGCATGCGCTCAAGCGAAATGCACCAAAATTCAGCCCTCATATTGTTTGTGCTATACACTAAGCCGGCTGCAGGCCATCACCATGTACGTACTCAGTCGCAATGTGGGTCAGCGAGACTCTATCAACAACGCAGTGAAGACAGGCAAAGGCAGAGAGAGAGTTGTCTAATCAAGTGGTGTACGATATGATTTTGCCATATTTGAACCTATTGTATCATTTTCCACAATCTTGCTAAACCGATGAAAAGGTTATTTAAAGTTATGGTGTTTTTTTACCGTAGGCTAAAGAAGATAAATCTATTCCATGAATTGAATTTATTTTAAATATCCCCCTTAGACTATAAGAAAATACTTCAGAATATACTTCAGAAAGAAACCCAAGTTGCGCAAACATGAAATGTATCATGGAAAGCATTATGTGCATGTTTAAGAGGTAGCAGAGACAATTAATTCAACAATGGATACAGAATGAAATATTACTAAGATAAAGGAAAACAATCACAAAACAAAATACTGGAACACATTCTAATTATATAGTTAAAAAAGATAAATAATATATGCTGTTCCCAGTTACACTGCCCCATTTACTGTACCACGTAACCCACCCACTCACCCACGCACCTTAGCCGAACTATTCCATCACCCATCACCCACCACCCATCACCCCATCTTGCCAAACCCTCAAGGATGGCACTACTGTGGTTACTGTGGTTACCCTACAATGCTTTCGTTGATGGCGTACCTTCACCGATAAGATGCTCGATAGAGACAGCGGTGGGAGATGGTTAGAAGGGCCCAGACCAAATAACCATGACAATTAAAGGTTCATTTGAACAATCAATGCTGGAATATATTATTATTTTTCTTCCTTCAGTGTAAAATCCACAATGCAGGTTTATTTCAAGGATTTTAAGAAGGAGAAGACCGTTCTTGATGTGGAACTTTCGGATACAGTAAGTAGTATACACGTATACACGTATGCAGAGACTGTGGGACGATGATCTGTTTGTGTGAGTAGGTTGAGAGAACTGCAGGGTGCTACCGTTGTGACAACGATTACCACGACAATTGCCACAACGTCAACCACAGTACTGTGACCACTGTGATCTCAACAACATGGAGAGGTGATTATACTGATTATACCAGTTATGGTTATGTTTACTCTCCATGAAGATGGCACCTTTTTGCCACGGGATATCCATGGATCGATGCTACACTGCGTGCGCTTTGTCTTCCACTGCGATACAGTGAGATGTTGATTTAAGGTCAGTGGTCAACCTCCCAAAGTCACGTTTATGTCCCAATTTAGGTCAATCATTGCGTGCTTTTGTCCGGCAGTTGTTCGTCACCTGCCCACTCACTATCTGTTTTCTGTCACATACTGTTAGATCAACAACTAACCCCGACTACTTTAGGTTCTCTCAATCAAAGAGAAACTTGCAGGTTTGAAGGAGTGCGAAGCTTCGCAGTTGAAGTTTGTGTATTCAGGTAAGTAGTATGACCAGTTGCACAAGTGTATTTCTCGGGTCTTCCATACTAACAATCCACTCTGAATGTAGGCAAGGTGCTTCAGGATGATAAGACTTTTGAGAACTTCAAAGTGAAGGAGAATGACCAGATTATTTACATGATTTCAAAACCAAAGAAGGTGGCTCCAACTGCTGCTCCAGTGGAGCCTGTGGTGCCAGCTGCTGCTGCTACCCCTGTTGTTCCTGCCTCTGAGCCGGCAAGAGAGCAGGTTCCAGCTGCTGAGCCAGCCAATGCCGAGACCCCGGCAGCTGCCGCTCCAGAGGCTGATTACAATGCATCTACTCTTGCTGTTGGTAGTGCCAGAGAGAATGCTATTCAGAGCATCATGGACATGGGTTACGAGAGACCTCAGGTGGAGAGGGCACTCACTGCTGCTTTCAACAACCCAGACAGAGCTGTGGAGTACCTGTTGACGGGAATTCCAGAGGGCCTGTTGAGAGAGAGACCAGTGGCAGCCGCTATTTCTGCTCCTGCCGCTACAGAAGAAGCAGCTGGCGAGCATCCTGCTGGCGAGACTGCTCCTGCTGCCAACACAGGTAACTTGTTCGATGCCGCAGAAGCAGCAGCTCAGGCTTCGCCAGAAGCAGCAGGTGCGGCCACTACTGAATTGGACCAGATGGCGCAGCTCAGACAGATCATTCAGACCCATCCAGAGATGTTGGAGAATTTGCTTGCTCAAATCGCACAGAGCCACCCACAGTTGTCGGAAATGATTCAGAGTAACCCTGAAGAGTTTATGAGAATGATATTGGAGGGTGAGAACGGGCTGGACTCTGCTTTCCTCGGCGAGGAGGGAGAAGGTGAGGAAGGTGAGGGAGAAGCCGAAGGAGAAGGTGAAGATGGAGAAGGTGTTTTCAGACTGCATGTGACGGAGGAGGAGAATGCTGCTATTGACAGATTGTGTGAGTTTGGATTTGACAGGAATCTTGTGATTCAGGTGTATTTTGCCTGTGACAAGAACGAGGAGATGACTGCTGATCTATTGTTCAGCGAGCATATGGACCTGTAGTTCGTGGTGGCTGCGCGTGTGTGTGTATACTTGATATGTTAGTAAAGGTGGTATTATAATGATTATTTTCAGCTAACTCTAATTTATTACATCTTTTATATACAGAGGGTATATATCACGTATATATCATGTATATGTCATCATCTATATTATATAAGACTGTTGAAAGTATCAATCAGGATAAATTCCTTCTTTTCACTTTCTGTCAACTGTGCATTTCCCTCCCTGATCACGACGCATGCCTTCATACCAGCAGCCAAAGAGGCCCTTATTTCATCACAGTTATCCGACAGGAATAGCACCTTCTCTCCTTCACTATCAATTGATTTCAAAATCTTCTCATAGCTGGTTTTCTCCTTCTTGGGCCCAATGTTTACAGTATCATAATAATCAATGAGGATGGGATTGAGGTCCAAGTTGCCAGTGGATTCACCGTCTATTCTCTTAACATTGGCAAACAGCAGTTTCTGGGCCTTTACACTGCCTGATGAATAGATATATACGCCCCTCTTCAAGTCCGATGCCCACTTCTTAATGGCTATTATTGCATCCTCGTAAACTGGTGCTGCAATTTCACCTGTGGTATAACCCTTTTCCCATATGAGCCCTTGAAGCTGTTTCAAGATTGGATCCTTGATATCTTTAGCCACTAAGGACCGAATGTATGCCAAAAGGGAATCTGCAGATACCAGGTGCTCATCAGGGAACCGAAGCGCTACCTTCACAATTGGATCATCTTCATCGTTCTCAGATGTAGCTGTGAGAGGGAAATTGTGTTTCTTCAATAAAGCGGGAAATTCTCTTAAGAAGTACGGGAAGAGCTGATCTTTCACAAAGGAGATGGAACACACAGTGCCTTCAATGTCCAGCACAACTGCCTCTATCTGTGATGCAAAGGGCAATGGCATTGTGAATCAGGTGAGTGATCTATTTGGAATCAAATCTCAACGATAGTGTGTTAAATAGTAGTGATAAATAATTCTGCTTTTCATTATAGAAACCACCCAGGTGTATTAAAGAATCATCGAGGCATCTCTCTCCACCGCAATAGGAAAAGACCGACGTGCTTCTCAGGGACATGTGCGATGAGCTGAGATAGCGGACCCCGCACTATTCAGTGACAAGTAGCAACAAGCATACCATGGTATGGAGGAGCTACATGGTTAGTTATGGTTAAAATATATCTTTGCAGAATATATTTATTAACCGCCTATTCTTTAAGATATAAATATATTATACTGTCCTTGCCAATGTATGCATTGGTTTGACTCACCACCAAACACTGGCCGCTCTTCTGAGTCTCCTCTTCAGCCCATCCCCTTCACTGTCGGCTGTATCTGTCTCAATATCATATTCATCTGTGTTATCATCATCATCGCCAGACCCCTCGCTCTCTTCATAGTCGGCATCCTCCTCCTCTCTGTAGTCCTCCCCGTTAAATATATCACCGGTATGAATTCCCAAATCGTCTCCATCGCTATCGCTGCTGCTCTCATATCTGGATATGGTTATCCCGTTGTTCAAATCAGCATAGGTCTCCATATCTGAAACAGGCACTTCAAACTCCTCATTGGAGCCACCAAAGTGATTAGAATCATCTTGCCTGAATGAAGGTAAACTGGGAAATGCTGGCGTTCCTCTTCTACTGTCAAAGCCTGTAACACCAGCAAGCGCAGCACGCTCTCTTCTAACTGTTCTTTGCCCTTTCTCAATGGCTCTCTCGATGTTGAGCCTATGCCTCATAAACAAAAGTTTGGGGAATGACGATTTCACTCCATTACGAATCATTACCTCTAATCTCTCCGGAGTAGGATCACTAAGAATATAGAAGAAGTCAAATAAATTGATCTTTGGCCATAAGGTTATCGTGCCAGAAAAACGCTGGAGCCATATATTGGACCAATCTTGATCCAAGAGATGAGGAAGTAGATCGAGCTCTTTAATCAATTTGAGCCATTTTTTCACTTCCAGCTTTAGAAGATTCTCCAAAGCCGTGCCTATAAAACCACCCCTGAGACCAACAACGCCCCTTCTTCTTGAAACAGGACGTCCTACTGAACCCCTGGGTGCGTAGAAGAATAAGGATATATGAGGGTTCACCTGTGAGACAATTGAGAACTTGACATTGAAGTACTGGTTAAGGGATTCCACAGGAATATCAGTGCGCAGACTGCCATCACGCCATTTGCTTCCAAACGAAAAGGGCACAATACTTCCATCCTTCTGCTTGTTCATCAGCACCACCGGGTTCAAGATACCAGGAACTGCTGCACTGGCAAGAAGTGCACTCCATATAACACAATTTGGAGATGTGATATAGTTACACAGGATGACTGGTGAGTGAGGATCGGAAGGGACGGTGGATATGTTTAGTACCTTACCCGTTCGTTCATAAACCTCTTTGAATGTCAAACTCCCAAGGGTAAACCATACACTCTTTTCAGCCCAATCAACTGCATCAAAGCGCGCTCCTGTTTCCCACCACCTTTTGAATCCCACAGACACGGGCTCTTCACATGCCGTTATGATGTTTGCTAACTCGGGGACAATGACTTTCTTCAGTTCTTCGTCAGTCCTGGTACATGCAAGTGCTGCGACCACTCCACCACCACTAGTCCCAGAGATGATACGAGGCATCAAGTCATTATCGACAAGAGCACGTATAATACCAAAATGGTAATATGAAAAACAGGCACCTCCTGAAAGACACAGTGCTGATTTACCAAAATTCTTTGAGGTCAACCTGAAGAAATTGCGTTTATCCTCCAAAGAGATAGCACTACTATCAGTTATGTACTCTAACGAGGCCACAACTTCTTCATTATACTTTTCAACTAATTTTTTAGTGCCATAATAGCATTGCGAATATAGCAGAGGATTCTCCGTACCTGCAAAATTGCTTCTGATGCAGTTTTGTAATGTTACCAAAACTTCTTCTGCTCGGCCATTTTCTCTACTGATCCTCAAGCTCTTAACAATCTTGCGAAGTGTGCGCCAGTCATAGTAGTAGAAACTATCATCCTTCTGCCACTTGTTAAACTCCAAGTATCTGTCCAGCTTCTTAGCATTCTCCACCCACTCTTCATATGTCTCGGAATCTCTTAGTGCTTCCCTCAACACACGCCGCTTACCAGACCAAGCCAAGAGTCCTTCCGAGAGAGCTACCCAAAACCTAACCAGCGAATAAAATATCATCAGAATTCCTATCCACAGGAATATACAGAATAAAATAGGTAACCTGAACAACCTAAAAGACCAACCAGATATAAATACATTTGACATACTTTGCCAATTCTCCTTTTCTAACTCCTTCCTTATCACCTGCTTTGGATCCTTGACCTTCTGATTCACGTGTCTATGTATGGGGAGCCAGTCATTTTTTGAAGAAATCATCTCTATCCCTTCACTGTTGACGTAATGAGTGCCATCTTTAGAGCTTATGGCTACTGAAGGTTTCCTGCTATGATGTCTGCTCGGCAGTTTAGATGGACTTGGTGGTACATTTCCTGGTGTATCTGAGGGAAAATTCAATTTGTAGAGATCATCATCCGAGGGCCATTCAGAAAACACCCTTCCCAACCCGGGATCATCTTCATATTCCAGTGCTTTTGCAAATGCATCGATATCTGAATCTGTTAGAAGCAGAACAACAGGGTGAAGTGCTAATCAGCAGTCATTATCAACTGCCTGAGGAAATACTACTTACGCTGTGGATCAACATATTGAGCAGAAAAGTCTGCGGGGTCTCCTGCGATGGCCATTACGGGGAAGCAAAAGGAACCATCTATATATAATTTGGTACTCTATCGTATTTGGCACAGAGACAAATAAAACGAAGCAAAAAAAGCGAATACCCAAGCGATTTATATATGAATTTGGGACAAAAGTCACCAGATGAGAATTATTGCGTACAATATACACCAGCCATATACTTACTTCGCAGTAGACTTTACGCCTGCTGTATCTTTTATTTTGCCCGGCCTACCTCATAGCATGCAGCGCTCGCAGAGCTGCAATGACTACCCCAGGTCCCTTCCTCATGCTGACCTTATCAGGCAATCTTATCGTTTATGTGCAATACACGCAAGGCAGCCGCTCTGCCATCTGGGACTGCGATGCCCAATCATACCGTGGTGTGGGAGGGAAAGGGGGAGAGCCCTACCAATGATGAGGGATGGGCAGAGGTTGGATGGAGAGGATTTGGATGCAGGGCACACCAAGGCAGAGATCACCAGGCTACTGCGTTAAGCGATAGCGTGCGTGTATTGTTAACAGTGTGTGCTTAGGAGTTGTTGGGTGGATAGTTCGTGGGTAGATAGCGGAAGGGTGGCGGATAGTTCTTCCTGGATAGATCTTGACCGGGCGAGGTTTATCTCAACCGTCTCCTGCCACTCGGCTACTATTGAATATCACTGATCAGTACCCCTATATAGAAAGAGAGCATGGCTGATGACTATATGATAATTGAAACTCGCCTGTCTGGGACATGGGGCATTTCAGGTGATATGCAGTTAATCTCATCTCTATGGTGCAGGTGTGCACAAAAGTGAAAAATACGCAGAGGCGCATGTACATGGGATGCGTGGATGTGGGCGCGTGTGTTAGATGCCTGCAGATAATGGGAGAGCCTAACGGGCTGAGATGGAGAGACCGTTGAAGATGAGGCTCTATTCTACATCAACAAGGCGCAGTCATGCACTTCAGAAGTGGATATACTTTCCTCAAGGAGTTTAAAGAACAATAAAAGTCAGAAAGACGTGGACCCTATTTTGGATGGTTCTCGAAGTTCGAAAATCGAATGGTTGTGGGGCGGTGCTAAAGCAGCAGGCTTCTCGCCCCTCAGTGATGTTCCTCCCCGGACAAAGAAATTAGATCTGGCATACTTCCCCTCAGAGACATACTTTTAGTTTCTGTCAAGCGTGATGACTCTTTACCTAAATACAGGGCGGATCATCTACACAAAAAGGAACACTTGATGCCAAGTCGACACAAAGACTTGGCAACATGGAACCTTCTCTTTTGTGCAACGGACGTCAGCCGTGTAAGGTGATGCAAGGCACCACGCGAGTCACGGTATAATGTATAATGCAATCCTTTGCTTCGCAGGCCAAAACCGGAATAGGGCTCTGTGATAAGTATACTTAAAAAATAGACCACTTGTTCGAAAGTTCGAAACTTGAATTACACAAGCTGTAGATAGATCAGCATCGTAAACGTGTGAACGGTTCAATGAGCCTGCAGAGCCCTATAGGTCTCTTGAAATGATTCACTTGTTAGCTACTCCCCAGGGTCGCTAATGTGCCTTGATACACCCCCACATGGCACACCAGCCCCACACTTTTTGCCGTAACCACCACATAACTTGAAGCTATTTTCAAAAACGTGTGGCTCCTTCTGATATTCAATACCTGTAATGTCCTTTCAACCTCAATAATCCCTGTACACAGCCTCTGTTTACTTCCTCATCACGGACATAACCCAAACGCGATAATAAGCATGATATGCAACATAGCTTAGCCCACTTTCGGCGACGCACACTGACAGAGATACGGGCAGTGCCACTCTAATAGGGACCCAATTATTACTCTCCTGCAGCAGAGAAGCCCGCATGAAGAAATGGCAGCCCGCATAGAGGGGCCAAGAGGTCCCCTAAAGATGCTACAACAAACCGTAGATCTTGGCAGTCGTCATCAGCAGCTAGAGCTCACGAGACCGATATCCCTAAATCATAGCACTTAGTAAACCAGAGAGAAAGGCGTGCAAAACTGTACACTGGACCCCATAATAGAGCTTGATTACTATTTTGGTACCTCTGTGTTTTTGTACATGTGTGGCGTGTGATATTGTGTTCAGTTTTGTTGCATTTAGTCATTGACTCCGGCGTTAACTGATTTTTGTTTCCCTTTGAGCTCGTTTCGTTTTCCATTTGCTCTTTTTCTTTTGCTCCTTCAAGCTTAGCCTCTCTTCTAAGATAGACCCACGCCTGTTTCTTTACACCCGTTGATAATCACTTTCAGCACAAAGAGGATTACATCATTTTATTATAGCATATGCTTTGTTCTGCACTTGAAGCAACATCAATCAACCTTAGCGATATACACGCTCAAAGCACAAGGGTTACAACTCTTCCCGTCGCTTGAAGGACATCATCTTAAGTTCATTTACGAATCGCTTTATCGCTACGCTATATCTTCAAACTAATACGGTGGATGAATACAAGAAAATCGTAACCGCGACCAAGAGTCATACTAAGTTCACCAGTACAATGCAGCCGAAAATGAGCCCCCGGTTCCAGTTGAGGAAACTGCCGAGACGTTCCCGTTGTGTGCTCGTCCTATTAGTGTTGATAATCGGACAGGTTGTTTCTCTTACTTTTTTTGGACCTTCCTTCTCAAAGGAGTCCCTAGCGGTCGATTTGGTAAAGGCGCGCGAGTTCTACTCGAACCTGTGGCCCAAGGCCGAAAGGGAATCCTTTGAAACTGTGATACAGCAACACTGCAATAAAGTTGACCCCAAAGATGAGAAAATGTGGAAATTCAACACAGAACTGAAGGACACCAAGCTCGTGCTTGATATCGATCACTACATTGGAATGAGAGAAAAGAAACTCCATTGGGATCCACGTATCACTCATAGTGTCTATTTCGATTACATCAAGAACAAATACGCAGCAACTCAGCAAAGCTTGGAGTTAGTGAATGTTCCATTTAGCTGGAGTGACTGGGTGGATCTCTCGGCATTAAACAGGTATCTAGAGTTAGACGAGCGCTTAAGACCTACATGTAAAGACATTTTAGAGAATGGTATAGAAGTGACACGCCAGCCTGTTGGCCTGGGAAAGAGGGACGCTATTCCTGACGCTGATGCTGCTCCTCCCCCCCTTGTGGAAAAACGCCCTGATGGAGAGTCAGAGAAGACATCGTTACACGTCGAGTCTGATGGGAAAGATCCCCTTTCGCCATTAGCAGAATTGACAAAACCAAAAGACCCACCACCCTCAGCTCCGAGACCCATATCACAGGCTCTTTGTGTGGATAACCTCATCTATCAGATAGAGGATGCTAATGTGAAGGACACCAAACTATTACCTGGTTTCAACTTCAGATCTCGTTCCGGTAAGCTTACAGGAGACGAAAAGAGTATCCATGGAAAATCGTACCTGAATGCGTATGCTCCTGTTCCCGACTCCTTGGTGTTTATCGCAAAGGACGGCTTGTACGAAGTGGGTATAGACAAGAGAGAGACAATTATTGACTCTGGTCTATTTACCCAGTTTTTGCAAAGCCACAGTATAAATTATAAGAAGGGTTCAGGGCAGAGTGTGTCTCTGGATCCAGTAGCCGAATATTCCGCGTTTACAGATGTGGTGCCTGCGGATGGTAGTCACATGGAAGAGATAGCAGCAGAGCTTGCGAAGAACAGGCACCTGTTAGATCTTCCTCAATCGATGTTTCAATACGACCATGAATTAGAACTAGCAGAGTTTGAGAAGAGAGTTGACAGCAAGCAACCACTATCTTTCAAAGAGACCAGATTCTATGAGTCTATTAAGTTTGCACAAGGAAAGAACCCGAACAGTCTCAAGAAATACTTCTTGGAAGTGAATGCCAAGATTCCTTCCAAGTTCCCCGAAAATGGTGCTCACTACGATTGGCGATTCTTCAACGGGTTTATTTTGCAGAGTGGTCTAAACAACTTTGACGATGTTAATGAGAAGAGACGTATTGTACTACATAGGCTTCTGAGAAATTGGTTGTCATTCACATATAAAGCTGGTATTCGCTGTTGGGTGGGCCATGGCTCATTGCTGTCGTGGTATTGGGATGGACTTCTTTTCCCATGGGACAACGATATCGATGTGCAGATGCCCATTGCTGAGTTGGCCAAATTCTCACTTCGATTCAACAACTCGCTGATTATCGAGGATGCTTCTGAGGGATACGGACGTTACTTTGTGGATTCTGGATCTTGGATGATCCATAGGCTAAAGGGTAACGGTCGTAACAACATTGATGCAAGGTTCATTGATGTTGATACCGGGTTTTACATAGACATAACTGGACTCGCACTCACAGGTGCCCCAATTTCACAGAGATATTTGCCTCTTTTTGAGGATTATGCAGAGAGGAAGAAGCAGATTTCTGCTTTCCAAAAACAGCAAGCAAGCTTGCCAGTGAATCTGAAAAACAAGAAGAAGAAGCCACTGCCAGTTGGAGATTTACGGTCCCCTGAAGAGAGACTCAAGGATAACACTGAACTTCAGGCATATAACTGCAGGAACAACCATTTTTACCTCCACAGTGAGCTGTCACCCCTCAGATTGACTATGGTGGAGGGATCTTTAGGGTTGATTCCCAACAAGTACAAAGATATCCTGCGTGCAGAGTACACAAACGGAATGACTTCATTGAAGTTTAACAAATACGTTTACGTGTCTGCTTTGCGTTTGTGGATTCCACAGCCCACTGTAGAACGGGCGTTGCGTAACAGCATGCCTGCTGGTTCTGGTTTGAACCCTAGAGCAGTCAGTAGGCTTTTGAGAGATATGAGCGAGAAGACTGTGTCTCTCTTGTTTGAAGACGAAGAGGTGTTGAGGACTGTGTATTCTACGAAAGAGATGACTCTGTTGCATCAGGAGGAGCTTGAGATCCTGGAGAAGGTGTACGAAGAGGCCGCCCAGAGTAGTGATCTCTTTTTATTGTTTGGCAGCAGCAACGATACTGCAATGAGCTCACAGGAAGAATATCAACAGTTTTTGGCTGACATGAAAAATATGCCACCTAGGACCAAAGATGCTTTTGTGTTTAAATCTCAGGTTTTGGATCTGGCGAGTGGTGTGTCTCTCAAGCAGGGATCTGATAAGCCCTGAACTAGACTGTTTCGATTTGTTTTTGCCTTGTACTATATATAATGCATTTCGCTTTGTTTGTTACGTATAAGCAAGCGTTTATGTGCTTTGATTGTTTTGTGGGAGAAGTGTTATTCTGCATATTGCCAAAGCAGTTAGTCCAACTGGATGGCTGACCACAGTGGATGGTTGTCTACGTTGGATAGCGGCCCACACATGGGGTTGACCCACTGTAACCTTCTCTCACCTACTATTCTTTATATGTTTTTCCCGTCAACTATGGAGACGAATTTACATGCCAATTTATCTTATAATAATATTCATTTCATTATCACCAATTTTACTACAACCATTCTACTCTTGTGTAGGTTCCAATAAATCCTTTTAAAAAGTTAAGGGTATCCTGGCTTACATAGATATCCTCCTTCTGTACCTTCATGATATGCAATGCGCGATGAGGTATGGGGAGATTACTGTGGAGAACCTCGAGGAGAGTTGGGATCGATTAGAAGACCTAGAAGGTGGTCAAAAAACCCCGCAGCCGTCCTTTTATGGTTATGGTGGGTTCAACCAAGAAGAATTCTCAGTTCTATTTGTCCTATTCACTGTTTTGTTGGTTCTGTGGCACAGTCCTACTGACAGGAATTCATATCCATCAGTGATACCACCACCCTTGGCAGACACACCTGGCATGAAGATCAGGATAGCATTGTTGCAGTTCAACCCTGTATTGGGCCATTTTGAAGAGAATGCCAGGCGAGCAAGTGTCATACTGGAAAAAGCGTTCAAAGGTATTCCCAAACCAGATATACTTGTACTTCCCGAATTGGCATTGACAGGGTACAACTTCCTCAGCAGGGCCGAAATTGAACCTCACCTGGAGCTCACCGCCAGTGGTCCCACAACCAGATGGGCCCAAGAGATATCAAAGAGGTATAACTGTTATACACTTGTTGGATACCCCGAGAGATATGTAGAAGAGAATTTACATTCAAATCCTGGGGCGCAAACACCGTCGGATTTGGTGGCACAGAACCAAGATCCAACTGTCTCTCCTTTGACACAGAAACAGCCAGACACACCGTCTGCCGATAACACGATTTATAACTCTGCGGTATTAGTATCTCCTCTTGGAGAGGTGGTACATCATTACAGAAAGACGTTCTTATATGAGGCAGATGAACACTGGGGATGTTCTGAAAGTAAGACCGGATTCGAGACATTCCCTCTTCTTATAAAAGGCGAGTCGGTGAAAACAACTATAGGCATATGCATGGATTTGAATCCATACAAATTCGAGGCCCCATTCGAGAAGTTTGAATTCTCAAACCATGCCATCAGCACAGGTGCAAGGCTGATCCTTTGCCCAATGGCGTGGCTATCACCCAGAAGTCCGTCAATAAAGGAGGAGCTTAGCCAGGAGCAGAAAGAGGAAAGGAGTCGATTCTTCAAGAATGCGTTCCCCCAGTCTAGAACATCGCAAATTTCACTCAACAGCGAACCTCTGGAGAACGAGAAGGCAGCAGTAGAGCCTATTGATACAGATAAAATAGATCACCCATTAGTACCATTCGCACGGAATGTTCCTGATTCTTCAAATGTCAACTACTGGGTAATGAGATTTTTCCCATTTTTGCATCACCTGTATAGACGTTCAGAGATATCGGCCCCTACAGTTGTTGCACTCTGTAACCGATCAGGTATAGAAGGAGATGTTTTGTATGGCGGATCTTCCAGTATACTGAAATTCAACGGAAAAACACCATCTCTGACAAATGCAGCCTTATTCAACACATTCGATACCACAAATCCCAGTGTTGATGTACTGGGAAGCGTGGGCCAAGGAGATGAAAGCCTCTTGGTGAGAGATGTGGAACTGTAGGCGAACCGTATATCGCTGTGGAATCTATTAGAAGCAACTGTAGAGGCGTGGAAACTTTGATGTCGACTTATATAGAGAAAACAATAAACACAATCCATTAAACGTAAGTGATAATCTAGAATACATGGGACCAACTATATAAACAAGGGCTTGTCGATCTGTTTATAAAATCAGATCATCCAGCCAATACAAATCCATTAAAAAACGACAACAAAAATAAGAAACCAAACGAGTGAAGGGTAGTGGTATCAAGTCACCCATCCCGACGACCAACGCTGCTTTACTTTTCAATCTCCTTTTCCAAACATGCCTTCTTCCAGTGTTCAATCTCCCTGTACGCCTTTTCTAGTTCCAACTTGAGCTTCTCATTGGAATTAGCTAGCTCACTAACAGCCTGGTCAGTGATAAGCTTCTCCAAAGTCCACTTTTCAATATTATTGCTCTCGTTTTCCTTCAACCTCTTGATATACTCCACCGCACGTTTGAGGATTTGGGCCTTGTTTGTGTCAGTGGTTGGTAGAAGTTCTGCAAGTTCTTGAATGCCCTGGTTAATCGTTTCTCTCCGGCGTCTTTCCACCTCTTTGTGGTTGTTCTTGCGGAAAATCGTCCATGCCTCAGAGCCAGGAACTGGTTTTTGTAACTCGTGATCATAACCACGTGGCACAAGACTGCTTCCAGGGTTATGCTCTTGTTGAGATTGTAGAGGCTGTGATGTGCCAGACTGCTGTGCGTGCCTTTGTACCTGTTCTTGATTCTGCAGTATTTGATGGTACTGAGCCGCTAATGGATGTTCCCCAGAAGGGTATCCTCTGGACTGAGCGGCGCCGTTGTCATTACCTGTGCCATTGCCGTTTTGTGAGTATTGTACATGATGTTGTGGAAGTGATTGTTTTGGTTCCTCACCACCATCTACTCTCGCCTTCTTTGCTGGCCCCTGTTCGTGGGCTTCTTGACTGTCCGTCTGGGGCTGTCCGTTCGGCTGACCCTCATACTTTAAAGCTGAAACACCACCCTCAGCTGTCTTGAACTCCTTTGCAGGCTCATTCAATTGAGCAGCATCCCTTTTGCCCGTATCCATTTCGTTACAGTACAATTGTTGTTATAATTTGTGCACCTTTGAGAGATGCTCTGTTTAACAGTCGATATGTGTGGCATGCGCGTGAGTTATGGGAATGTCACGTTTTTATCACGTTTTTATCACGTTACTATCACGTTTCTCCTAATGCTGCACAAGAGGAGGTGCGGTTACCAATAACTTACAATTTCCCTGGAGTGTTGCCGGCTCATTCGATGGGTGGAGCCAATTGCGATTACCCGGATGACCAGTAGTGGATGGGTTGACTTACCGCCCATCGCTGGAGGAGTGGTCGCTATAGCCCGCTATGCACACTGAGTACCTGATGAGAGATACGATAAGTAGAGTATATAGGTAAAGCGATCAGAGAAACTTGAGGTATCGGGACGTTGGTGAACATCTTTATAGACATATATATAGTGATTATGTGTCGTCCAAGTCCCTGTTCTGTATGCGGTAAGTGCTGCTTTACTGATTTTGTGTTGTTTTACGTCGTTGGAGGGGGGGGGGGGGGGGGGGGCGGGGGG